>CAHIKZ030005086.1:482500-487500 GCA_903632075.3 Acanthosepion pharaonis | reverse complement strand
TCCTTTGTGTTTACTTTCTTCTTTTCCTTGTCCTCTCACTTCTCATTATCCTCTACCCCTCACTTTGACTCCCTTTTCTTTGCCTCATCACTTCTTTTTACTGGCTTTTCTTTGTCCTTCCCCCTGAAATCTCCATTTTTCCTTGTCCTGCCCACTAAATTTTCCTTGTCCTTTTTAACTCTTTTCCCTTCACTAATCCCCTCTTCATTATGCCACTCTCCCTCACTGCTCTTCCTAACTCTTTTACTCTTCCTTCCTCTCTATTTTACTCTTCCTTCCTCTCTATTTTACTCTTCCTTCCTCTCTATTTTACTCTTCCTTCCTCTCTATTTTACTCTTCCTTCCTCTCTATTTTACTCTTCCTTCTCCTGTCACTTTTGTTTTTCCTTCTCTCCCCCTCGTTTTCTCCCACCTTTCACTTTATCTCCTACCCACCTTTCTTTCGCATCTTTTTTTCTTGCCACCTTGCCTTTCTTTCTCCTCCCTTTTTCTCCCCTACAACCTTTCCATCTCTCCTCCTTTCTCTATAACTTCACTGCCTTGTTAGGTGCTATGATTGTAGACTACCTCCTGTTCAGTGGAGCCTTTCAGACTCATTTGTTGGAAATAATGGTAAACCTATTTGTCCAATGAACAAAAGGTGAACAGTGTTAGGGAAATCATTGTAGACATGGGTGTGGCTGCAAGCTCATGCAATTGGGGAGGGTATGAAGTGAAAAACAATGCTTTAAAAGAAATGATACATGACAAACAAATGTACAAGATGGTTTCTTTAATTCTTTCTATTGCTCTTTTACAATTTAGGAACTGTACCAAAGATGGTCATCTGCATATTTTAATAATTCACAAAAACTTGTATTTTGAATAATTACTTATCTGTTTACTTTACCTTCTGAAAAATATTCCTATCATGTTATTCTTCTTAGCTCAACAATATTTACATTCCATGGTTGTGGCAAGTACATACCAAGTTTATTGAAAGTTTTTTATAATGTTGAATTGAGGAGAAACACATTTTTAAAGTTAATTGTTATAGAGGGAGTAAAATTGTATTCCCCATCCTACATACACACATCTTCCATTTCTATATATGTTTTTGTTCAAATCCAGAGAGTGTGAGAGAGAGCAGCTTCATTTTGAATGGAGATTTGTTAGAGCTGTTAAAAGGTTCCTTAAAGGATGAATGTTTACTTACATGAAATGTGCTTTTTTTTTTTTTCTTTTTAATCAAACACCTTTGCCTGTTTAAGACACCTTGATCAAGTTGTAGTACCACTTGTATAACAGAATGTTCACAACTATCAAAAAAATCTTCTCCTAAGCAATGCAGCCTGATGGCGCTCAACCCTCACCAGGCTGGTCTCAATTCAGTTTCTTTCCTCCTAGAGTGATTGCCAACCAAGGCTATAGGACCCAGTCTGTCCTGCTATTTACTCATAGCTGGGTGGAAGATGTAGAAGAGATGGATTCATAACTTTCTCAAGGGTATTAGCATATAAATGAATGTAATGAACTCAACTGGAATTCAAACTCTGTTCTCCAGTTCCTTAATCTGAGCTGCTATCCATTACTCCTCCGTGCTTTATATATTTGACTGTGAAATAGTAACATATATATATAAATTTGTTGGATTACTATGTGACCCTTATATAGGGAATTCATGTGCTACAATTGTATTTATAATTGAAAGAAACAATATTTGACTTGTTAACTAGTTGATTACATTTACTCATTGCTTACAAAGCAATACTTAAAAGTAAAGGGAAAAATGACAAATACTTTCTTTTGTATGTTTTGTTTTTGTGGGGTTTTCATGTCGTCTAGAATTATTAAAATGCTTACACTCTATTGACTTAAACATGAAAAACTATTTCATGTTTCTTCCAATTAATTTCAGTCATACTTTGAACTCCACTTTTGTTCATTGGATTTTGCACTGAAATAATCCTTTTCTCCCTTACATTTTATGTAATTTATTATACACTAACATACCAACTGTTTTGATAAGTGGCTTCACTATTGATAGCAGTACCTAGGTTTTTTGACCCATGTAAATGTTGGTATGTCAAAAAATCAAATCTATTCTTGTTGAATTGACAGCTATAACTCTTTGGTCTAACAAAGCATCAGAGTTTGAAAATCAGTCTCCAAAAGGTAAGATCCCAAAGTAAAAGGAAGCAAAATTCCGCAATACTCCTCAATAATATCTAACCCCTACATCAGTGTTTCAGTCAACACTGTGCTCTTATTTCACTAATAGGAGTAGATAGGTTTGTATGATAGGTTTGTCTTTTGAAAAGGAGTAGTTTTATCCCTTGTTTCCTGATTAGAATTAGGTTTCCAGTTCATTCTAAAGTCTACTTCAACTATATACTTCTAACATCTCCATTTAAACTCTGAAATTTTATTTACTAATTATTTTTTCTCTTTAATAGGAATAGATAGGGTTGCCTATCATCTGGTTCACAGTCTGCTCTGGTCTTTTGAAAAGGAGTAGAGGTTTATTGCTTTGTGTTTCCAGTTCCTTCTAAAGTCTTTTAATTCTCTTTCACTCCCAGTAGCCCTTTGCATCTTAGTGACCTTATCAGCTTACTTAAAGTGAATTGATAAAACCCCAAAAAGTAGATGGGTCTCTGATAAATGCTCATCAGCAGAAATTGACAAGTACTGCACAGTGAGTACACAAGCAGACATCTAGTATTTTTTAAACATTTCCTAAGTGATATATACTATGTCTAGTTTGAAAATAGACAGTCTCAGAATTTCAGATCTGGTCTACATTTGTCCTAATTCCAAGTATTTGCCAAGTTAGGATCATTTGAATTTTTTAGATTATCAGTTCTCAAGCTTTGCTTTTGCTGCCTTTTTTTGTTAGGAAAGTTATTTTTTTTTATCTTGTTGAAACTGTTGTTATAAGTGGCCGACAGGTTTAACTTGACACTCTTTTTAAAAAATGTCTTATATGAGGCCCTACACCACAAATTCAGTCAAATTAACACAATTATTTGTTATATTTTGTCTGCTTTTTTTGTTTCTGACCCCCATCTCTGAATAACGCTAGCAAAAAACATACTAGACAATTTTTCTTTCTTTTTTAAGTTCCTACATATTAAAACAATTTTAATCTTTGAAATGTAATAAAATTGTTCCTGGGAAGTTGTTTAAAACAGACTTTTCTTCATATACTAAATCGATTATTATCCACTTTTGGCACTATATACTGTGTACTAAGTATCAGTTCCTTGTATTTATCAGAAAATCATGATCTAGACCTCTATTTCTGTTTTGTGGGTGTTGAATCTATTTTTTCTGCTAGCCAGAACCCCCCACTCAGGAATTCTAAATGGTTTAAACAAAAAAATTTAAGCTCTTCAGGGAAATTTTGGCTTTTCACTACTCTCCTTAAACTCCTATTTTTTAAAATTAAAAGAATGAAAGATTTGTTTCTTCCTCTTAAGTACAAATAACATTAATACACTTCCATAATTAGAATGAAAATCATTCAGGGAGCTAAAAGCAAAAAATGTCCACTTAGCTGTACTGTGTGAGTCCATTGTATTGTTATTTTACATTTGGACTCAGCGTCCTGTACTTGTCTGCAAATAGCACTAAAAGGATCCACTGGTCATTAGACAGCTTTGAAGATAATCATTACCCTTTTTTGTTATTATCTTTCCTTGAATTATTCAGTATATTATCTTTGTATCTGTTGTTCTTTTTTATCAACTACAGCATAAATACACTTGGGAAAGGTTGAAGAAAGAACATTTGAAAAATGATAAAACATAGTGAAGATAGAAATTTGAATAAATCATGGTGCAATCCATCATATCAAAATTTAATTTCATCTCTTTTTTGTCATGAGACCAAATAGCTTCAGACAAAAAGCCAAGTAGCAACTGTAATATAGCACTAACATCAATCAATTTTTTCACTTAACTCTTTCATACATAATTATCAATATTATTTAACTATAATTATTATTATAACTGTTTCATAAAAATTACAAGTGAAGTTTAATTTACCCAAGGCTTACAACCATATCAAAACAATGCATCTTGTATGATCACCAAAGTTAAGCAATGTCAAGTTTGGATGGGTGACAGTGTGGGAATACCAGCTTAGATGTGTGGATGATGTAATCAATAATGTCTTGGAATTAGAAATTGGAGAGATGAGTTCCAATTCCAGTCGAGTTTGTTATATTCACTAATGTGCTAATGCCATTGGGGCCCAGCTATGGGTTAATTAGTAGAAATGATTATTGTCTCCCCCAAATTCTTACCATGTATAAATCTTTTAAGGCTTTAAATAATCTGCAAATTGTTGATAATCCATAAAAAACAAATCGACCAGTAATTCACCCAAAACCTTTTTTGTGGCAGAACTCATATTGCTGAAAATAATGATTTAAATATTTAAGATATTAATTAGCCTGAGTCTGTTCTGTGGAATTGTTTTAGTGGTTCAGTTGTTACCTCAAATCATTGCAGTTAACATGAATTTATTACACAAGAAACAAGAGGAAAATGCCAAAAGATTTCCTGACATGTTCCCAGAAGACAAGAAGAAAGTATTACCAAAATTTTGATCTGATTAATATCATTGAAAGGCCAAAGAACTTGCAAGTTCCTGTCCAGCACTACATAGGGACATAGCTGCTAAAGATTATTTTTAAAGAAGATTAACATAGAAATCTTAGAATATAGCTGTACTAATAGCTCCAGAAAGGAGAATATGTCTGATACTGCTTGTGGCATCATTCCTAGTACCAAATCTGCAACTGCAGACAAATCATCCAAACTCTTCATTCAATAAAAATCAAACAAAGATCCTTTCCCTTACTAGGGGGCAGTCTACTTGAGAGCCTGTCCAAGAAAGCTTTCCTTCAAAGTAAAGCCAAGAACCTTAAGGGGAGCCATGATACAGAGACTGCAACTCCTGACATGTCAAAATCTGGCAAGAAAAAAATATATACACAAAATCAACAGCTTACACTA
>CAHIKZ030005086.1:420000-475000 GCA_903632075.3 Acanthosepion pharaonis | reverse complement strand
TTAAAATCCCTAGTACTTCCAAAATTACTTGAAAATGAAACAGTACTAGGGATTTTAATTTAATTCTATAATTTGAAGTTTTTAGTTTCTGTTTTTAAAACATGGTAATTCCTATGTAGCGATGGAACCATATTTTTAAATTACTAAATTTATAATATATAAAAAGCAGTATTTGCATGCTGGAATTTGACTGATTATTCACTTAAAGAAAAAAAAGAAAAGTAAGTCACAACTTTCTCACACATTCCATAAACCTCAAGTGAAGCTCATATACAGAATCGATCATTAAAGACACTAGAAAAATGGTTGGTTATTTGTGCTGCTCTAGAAAGTTCTTGACTCCACTTGTCATGCTTTATCTTTATGTAAGTGTCAGAGCAAACCAAGACTGAAATATTCCAGCCATATCTGAGCTGGAGCTGAGTAATCCTCACTTTTCTTTCCAGCCTCAATGGCATTCTTTGTGGGTAATGAAATATTTACCACCCTAGTATCACAGACTTATTGCTACTCTCACTATTTCAATAGAAAATGTTCTAATGTTCCCTAGATTCATCAGCTAATGTCACACCCCCCCATGCCATGTATGGCTGAAATGTCATGAATATGACAATAAAGATGACGACAACAGTTCGATCAATGTAAATAGTTACAATACCTCATCTCAGAAATTTTGTCTAGACAGACATTTCACACTATTTCCACCATCCTTATTCCCTTTGTATTCCTTTAGTAAGGAGGAAGTTCCATTTGGACAGCTTTTTTCCAAGAGCCACTGCTTTGTGGAACAGACTCTAGATAGGATGCTTCTTCAGTCATTGCAACCATTATCTATTCTTCATATCCTCATAATCTGCAATTCATACATCCTTCTCTTATGTCCATAAAACAACCTCATTCACTAACCTTCTACCTTGAGTGGCTCTTGGACCTTGTATTGGGTTAACAATAGCATAAAAACCCACATAAATCAGAAGAAATTTGATTAATCTCTCTTTGACATTATTTAAAATCAATTATAATATAAACCAAAATGTTTTATTTTTCTTAACAGACACATCTTTTGTCACTCTAATCTGAACTATATTAGCAAGCCATTAAAATTATGTTATGTATATTATTTCTTGTTGTACAGAGATATAATTACTTGTATTTCAACTAAAAATTTGCTTTACTATTGCCAAAAGTCATCTGCACATACCATATTAATGGAAACTAAAATTTAGTGGTGGGTGTAAAGTAAATCTGTAAGTTATCTCAAGAATATTTTTAGATTTGTTACACTAAGACCCCACATACATATTATATTCATATAGATAATTTTCTTTTTTCTTTTTTTTTTCTTTTGTAAGATGTAGATAATGTACATTACATTAACAAGACTTATAAGTGCTTTGCTAATGTTCTGAAAAAGGATATATCATCTGATCAACATTACCCTGCAATCCTGCTGTTTACCATTTTATTTCTCTCAATCCACAAGATGTGTCACTGTCAAAAAAAATCTATCTTCTGTTTATATATAAAGTTGCTATTTTATCAAATTTATATACATTTAATTTTTTTATTTCATTTTCTAGCATTAGGAGGTTGTTCTGAACTTTGACACTTAAAAATACCTTTTTGTGGAATTTTTTTTTTCCTTCATATTGAGTTTACCTGTCTCTTATGCTGCTTAAAATTTTTCGATTGCTTCAACCACAAAGGCAGGATGTATTTTTATATTATTTATTGACATGCTGAGATTATAATGTGTATATAAAGCTTACATTAAACAGTCAGGTAGACATTTCAGTAATTAAATCTCTTACTTTCCTGCCTTGAGACATCTAGGTAAATGTATATTTTTTGTAATTTTGCAAATTAATATTTTTTCAGTGCATTTCTTTTTCAAATAAATAACTATACCAAATAACAGAAATCACATCACTTGTTGATTTTCAGCAGCAACAGCTAAAATGGATATCACGTGTAAAATAAATAGAAAAATTAACGATAATCAAAATATTTGCACTATTTACATTGTTCAAACTGTTGTCCTCATCTTTATTATCAGATTCACAATGTTTTGGCCATTGTACGCTCCAGCCTTCTTTAGGTGGCATACATTGGAATATTGAACCAAACCCTTTATTTCGTTCACTGAGGTAGATTGTTCTAGTTTCATGTGCCGTTCCTTTTCTGGATATCTCAGTTTCTGTTATTTCTCTTCAATGACTCAACTTCCAAATTTTTGTTCACCTATACTGTGGTCAGGTATTGAACTCGCAATGCTTTGGGCCAAGTCACTAGATTACTTCAACTAATGATTCTATCTACCGGGCCATGTATCCTTGGGGACAGGGTTAGGTTGGACTAAATAAAGGGTTCAGTTTGAAATTCCAATGTATATCAACAAAGAAGGTCAGAGGGCACAATGTTATGAATATAACAATAAAGATGAGGACAACAGTTCAACCAATGTAAATAGTGTAAATAGTTATAATACTTCATCTCAGGAATTTGTCTAGACAGACATTTCACACTACTTCAAATAAAAGGTTAGGAAGGAACCCCTGGAAAGAGCAATAACAGCCACTGGACTTGAGAAACACATTTTCCTGAAAAATTGTTTTAAAAGAAAGATTTTATAAATTTCAACCGACAAGTCCAGTCCAGGCTGCTCAGTCAATGAATACTGAAAGCTTCCTCATAAGGAAATGGTTAATATTACCATTAGCATTAGTTTTTGTAAAAAAACAAAACAAAGCATAACAATAAAAATAAATATTTCATCTGGCCATGAATGATTTCAATCTCAACATGTCAAACTATTTGGCAACCTCTGTTATTTCACTTGAGAGATATTGAGGTCAATTTATAGATTCAGTTAAAAGAATATTTTGCTAAGAAGACAGATTTTCATAATGATTGATGCTATGATGCATAGATGGACCATCAGGTATCACTTCAACCTGGTACTTGGATTTGGATTTGTATAGACATAGATTCTTTATACTGTCAGGTTTTAGCCAATTAATGTTGGTAAAATTTCAGCTGAATTATTGTAGCTGCAGGTATAGAGTGATGGTCTCTTTGCACTGATGACTGCTCCTTGGGGTCATCTATCTGTGAATTCCCATAAGGCATCAGAGTCACTTCTAACTCTTAAAGCCTAAGCATCTACTAATTAAGACTCTTCTGCAAAAGAACTTAAAGAACATTAAGGAATAAACCACCTTCTTCACCCACAACCAGGTAAAATTAAGATGTACTTATTTATATTTTGAATTTCTTGGAATTTGGTTTTTTGTGGATAGCTATATTCTACCTATGTGTTATGTTTGTTTCATCATCTAGTTCTTGTGCTGAAAACATTTGATTGTATCAGCTTGTAATATAGATGATAAACTATAATTTTAAGGTATGTAATATTTATGGGTTAAATGTGCTTAATATTCAGAATAGAGCATGTGCAAATATAAAAGTGGCCACTGAGATCAATACCAAGTGTCATGAAAATTGCACTTAAGCATGAAACTGACTATACCTACTCAGTGTTGACTTCAGTATTCACTCTTATATATATTTTACTAATCTTCACATTATCAGGCTCAGGAGCCACTCAAAGTTGAGGGATACTGAGTGATGTGAATCTAAGAGGAAGTAGAAGAGAAGATTATGATGATATAGAGCATAAGTAACACTTATTCTTTCACTTAAAAACTTTTGATTTTAGTGTCATCAGCAAATAGTTTGCTGATGACACTAAAATCAAAAAAATCACTACAATTAACCTATAGCTGGTGGGAGACGAGGTGGATTTCTCAATGGTGTGTAAGTGAATATAACGAGCCCAACTGGAATTGGAACTTGAATCCCTTATTTGCAATATTGGGCTGTTATCCATTTTACTATCTGCACATCTAAGCTTACAGCACCTGGTATTCCCCAGCAGTCACCCATCTAGGTACTGACCAGGCTTGACATTGCTTAATTTTGGTGACTATATGATAACCAGTGTTTCAACATAAGCATCTCAAAAGGGAAATGCAATGCTGTAAAGTTATTTTGTAATGGTAAATACAGTTTTGGAAATTGTCAAAATATTGAAACACTTGTTAAATAAATTGTAAACTTTTCTAAGATAAGAACAAGAAAAAATGGCTAGACAATTTTTTTTTATTTTCTAGCATTAGGAGGTTGTTCTGAACTTTGACACTTAAAAATACCTTTTTATTGGATTTTTTTTCTTCCTATTGAGTTGGCTTTAAAAATGTCCAACAAAAGAAAGATTAAATGCAATAATCAATAAAAGTGGATTGATCAGCAAGAAAATATTTGAAGAAGCTGCTATTGTGAATGCAAACAAAAAGAAATGATGCAAAGTTTTAAAAACATTGGCTGAACGCATGAAAGCAACCAAATTACTACCATATATAAAAATATCCTGAAATTGTTTTCAACTTCATTTAGTTAACAGCAATTGCGAAAACATTGACTTGCATAATAAAATTTGTTATTGTGTACATATTGTCAATAGTATGTCTCTGTGACAGAGATACTAGTTAAATATTCTGACTGTGAATACAATTTGTTATAAGTGACTGCTTGGGAATTTGCAATTAAAGACCACAGACATTTTGTCAAATATATATATATATATATATATATATATATTTTTAAATCGGTTTGTATAATGTAAACTTTAAAATAATGAAAGACACAAAACACTTTTCTTAGCATTGCCTTGGCATCATTCTAAAATGTGCATTGGAATTGCTTCATCATAAATGCTGAAATGCTCAAAATAGCCAGTGTTACAAGCATTTAAGCTATACATACCTCATCTGTAATGTCTATGTGTTGAGCATGGAAGAATGTTGTTTTCCAAAGGCTGTTCATATTTTAGTAAACTCTTTTCTTAGTGACAGGGGCTGAAAGACACCACAGAGGAGATATAGGAATTCATTAAGAAGCTGACACTTATCTCTTGGGATCAACTACAGCCAGCTATAGAGGTTGCCCCAAAGGGATTCGTGGTAACAAAGCATTTGTCAGATAACCTTCCTTATGAAAGCAGCTTGCAAAACAAGAGTAGTAGAGGTAGTGCCATAAAACTGAATCTCTTACCAAACTTTCTGCAGCTTCTACAGAAAAATACCATTTGCTTGACCCATGTTGGCTACATGCAACATCCAAAACAGATATAGAGAAAAATAAGAATAGAACAAAAATAAAATAAAATTCTTAAATTTTAGTTTGCCAAGCCATGATTTTTATAGTATTTTACAGTTCTATATAATGTTCAAATCATTAGTCAATTTTCATGCTACCATAGCTGTCAGGTAAATAGAATGATTGTGGTTGCATTAACCACAAGTAACACTAAATTTTCTCTTTTTTTTTTAAGTGGCATTGATTCTGATTCCACAGAACTGGGTTGCATGTGAAAAAGTATTTGTTGTTAACATTCTGTTTTTCATTCGGTTTTTCCAGTTACGAGACCTTTTTTAAAGCTGATCGTTTTGTGTTCATTTTGTTTAGTTCTTTTTTCATAACAGATTTAATGTTTAGTATAGAGCTTAGAAAAAATTTGCAGTTTGAGATAGGCAAGAAGTAAGGCATGCAGCAACATCAGCATGGCAAAGGGCACTCCTTTAAAGGCAAGGAAGGGCAAAAATATTTTAAGTCAAGTGATAGTGATTGTTGTATGAGTTGTACGATTTTTGAATCAAGCACGGGCAACGCCGGGCCATGCTGCTAGTAATGGCTAAAAGAATAGCTGAAAGCACTTCGATGTGGAGAAATTTTGGAAAACTCTTGTACAGAGAGAAGAAAAATTAAATAAAAAGCTTAATCACAGTACCTTGTCCATCCTCTTTAACAAAACTTGTACAAAATAGGGATTGCTATATATACAGACACACGTACATATTTTATTTTCATAGTTTAAAACTTTCTAGTGATAAAGTAATAATCTTTATTGAAATTGAAAAGTTAGTGATAATTATCATACATTCCTTCGAATAAATTGCTTGAGAGACAATTTTTTCACTATGATCAGCCAATACCAAAGAGAAGCATAATATTAACATTTGTTCATTGAATGATATAAAAATAATTTAAAAACTTTGTGAAGCTATTCACATGCTGCCATCGATTAGACTGGGTTACAATTTCCAGACTAGAAAAAATTCAATAACACATTAGCTCCAAAGTTCTTGGCAATTATCTGTCAAAGAATATTAGACTCATTACACCTGCTGTAATAGAAAGGGAAGTGTAGCCCAAGGAATATAAATAGAAGTATTATTTATTGAAGAAAGATGAGGTAATTTGCCACCAAAATGGCTGACAAATCCTTTTTAAAAATATACAGTAAAGAATGTTTACAATGCAATTCTTTAATTATAATAATTGAAGATACAGAAAAGACATCACCCAGAGCAGCACTATCTCATCAAGGCACTTTATGTAAGCCTCTGTGTTGAGTATGAAGCCCTGTGGGAAGATGAATGGAGGTATAATGTTGCCATTACTAGTGATCACACCAGACGCCTTTGTAATCACCATTAGACTCATCTGACTCTTTCTGAATCCTCTGTACTTTTCTCATATTGACACTGAAGCATTCTAAAATGTTCATATTGGAGTTTCCTGCACAAATGACAAGCAGTACAGCATACCGTTTCCAAATTTCTGGCAGAGTGAATTGCATCATGATGTTCTTTTTCTCATAGAAAATGCCCAACTGACCCTATTATAATGACAAAAACACACCCTATATTTATTAGTACATATATATATATATATATATATTTTAGGGAAATCTATCAAAAATGTTAGTGATCTGTTTCATCCTTTAGGGCTTCATCAGACAAAAGTGATGTTTACACTGATGTGACTACACATGTGCATGAAGGAGAGGGGGTACTGAGAATATTTTGGATACATAGTCTAGTTGATTTTATTTAGTTTCTTTTTCTCTTGATTTATGCTTTTATCACTTTTGTTATTAAATATACCACATTGTGATAATAGAAGATTTGCCAAAAAGAGGTGAAATGGTATAAGAACCTGGATTTAAATTTACTCTGGATGATCTAGCAATTAAAGCACTTTCTATATTTTTTCATCTTGGTAAATTACTTTCTCTTTTAATTAGAATAGCCTTTTTAAATCAAAATTATCATCAGGCTTATGTATTGAGTGTGTTTTTTTTTTTTTGTTTGTTAAAGATCACATTTGTGTTCACATAACCTTTTATTTAAATTTCCTTCAGGTTTCTCCTATGTATTCCTTGTGGCAACCAATACAGGTGGTAGAGTAAATTTCTCCTTGATGTTTTAACTTATTATTTTGTTTTGTATCAATTAATAATTATAATAATAGTTAATTTTCATATATATATATATATATATATCAGGTCATCCCATAAGTTCTGTCCGAATTTTACCTTTTTTTTAAAATGAACAAAATTTAAAGAGTATTTTATAATGTCTAATGGAGCTGAACATCATTTTTATGTTTAGATGCTGATCAAATTTTATTTCAGAACAACTGATCAAATTTTATTTCAGAGAACAACAAAATTAAATTTTGTTTGATTAAAACCCTGCTAACATGGAAGTACCCAAGAATCATTTGAGGCACATAATGCTTTATGAGTTCAAGAAAGGAAACTCAGCAGCCGAAGCAGCTAGAAACATTCACTCAATTTATGGAGAGGAATGTATGAATGAAAGTTGAAGATGAAGATTGAACCGGACATCCAGTTGAGTTTTGATGAAAAGCTTCTTGAAGCAGCCCTTGAAGAAAATCCTGCTTTATCAGTTGAGGAATTGGCAATGGTTCTCAGTTCAAACCATACAACTGTTCATTGTCATCTTCAACAACTTGGAAAAGTTCCTAAACTTGGAAAATGGGTACCTCATGAATTGTGTGAAAACAACCTCAAATCCCGAGTTGACATCTGCTCTTCTCTCCATTCTCACCAATTTGTTTCACCTTTTTTGGATAGACTTGTGACTGACAACGAAAAATGGATCTTTTATCAAAATGTTAAGCGTCGTAGACAGTGGCTTGGTAAAAGGGAAGGACTCTAGCCACAGCCGAGAAGGGAACTTCATGGGAAAAAGGCTCTTCTTTCAATCTGGTGGGATCGCCAAGGAATAATCCACTTTGAATTCTTACCACCTAATGCAACAATTAATGCTCAAATATACTTCAGCAATTAGAGCGTTTGAACCAAGCTTTGAGGAAAAAAAGACTTTCTCTGGTGAATTGAAAAGGGGTGATGTTTCATCAGGACAATGCATGACCCCACACAGCAAGAATCACGTCACAAAAGATCGAAGAACTTGGTTGGGAGAAAATTCCTCATCCACCTTATTCTCCCGATCTTGCTCCTTCAGACTACCATTTGTTTCGTAGCTTACAGAATCATTTGGAAGAAATGGCTTTTGTAACACAGGAAGAGGTTAAAACTGGCATTTATAAGTTCTTCAAATCAAAGCCAAAAGAATTTTACAGTAATGGAATTAGTAAGCTTGTTAATAGATGGAAGGAAGTCATAGATAATCAGGGAAAATACATTGCTGATTGAATCTGTAATTAAATGTAACATTTGGTCATTTGTTTTCTTTATTCAAAATTCAGACAGAACTTATGGGATGATCTGAGAGATATATATATATATATATATATATATATAATATATATATATATATATATAAAACACAGGTACAAATCAGGTTAATTTGAATTTAAAATAATTATTCATTTGTGGTTTTTGTATGAACTGTCATAATATTTCTTAAAAGTATCCACATCTATTATGAGGACAATCATATCTGTTAAACTATTTCTCAGACAACCTGTCAAGTAAAATTTTGTGAATTGATACAAAGACCATACACAATCATTTTAAACATTGTGATTAAGGTCCTCTTCTACTTTCTAATATTGTTAGACTTTATTCTTTCAACCTAACATCTGTAATTCAGATACTAATTTTGTTGCATTGGTGTTTTATCCCTTTCTAAATACACTGATCATACCTGAACCCAATATGCAAAATAGAAACATATATAACTACTTTGCAACTCTACGTTTAAAAAAGAAAATGTTTTTCTCATTTTAAATATACAGTTGGCTTTGGCAACAACCTTAGCAATATTCTTAGAAAATGACAATTTGTCATTAATTAATACAGCCTGGACATTTTTTTTTTATTTAGAATATTTGATATATTTTCATTCAGGTGTCATAATATGGACCTCTCTGGCCTGCATGTGACGTATCTTCATTAAAATATAATAAACATTTGTTCAAGGCCTTGTGTATTATTACACTGTCAACCTGTAACAAGATTAAATGATGCAATATGGTATCATTTGTAAAAATCTTACATTTTATAGATAACTGTTGGTAAATTATTAATAAAGAAAAATATTCCAAGTAATTCCAGGCTTCCAGTCAGAATATAATCCATTTATACAAATTCTGTTTCCTATCACTTAAAAACTTCTTTGACCAACAATTTAATTTACTGGCTATACAACTTTTTTGTACTTTATGTATCAATCTACCATGAGGATTGATTGATTTGGGTTTTTTTTGTAGGCGGGGGGTATGGCTTATCAACCTTTTGGAGGTTATTTAAATCCAGAAAATATTTTTAATTTGTAATAATTTTTTGAAGATAATAATGGTTTACTAATACAAGTCCTACTAATTAACCCATCACTCAGGGGAGGAGAGGTGAACTCATACCTTTCCCAAAGGTATTTACATGCAAATGAATATAATGAACCCAACTGGAATTGAAACTCTGCTCTCCGATTTCCAATTCTGAGCTGTTATCCATTACACCATCTACACATCCAAACTTACAGCATCTGGTATTCCCAAGTGATCACCCATCTAGGCACTGACCAGGCTCGATGCTGTTTAACTTCGATGATCATACAAGAAATGGTGTTTCAGTGTGGTAAACCCTCTACCATGAGGAATTATATCAAAGATATTTAATTCTAAATAGTTATCAAATGACAACTAATCTTTATATGACTTTCTCCTCTCAAGTGGTCTAAATAAGTTTTTTTAATTTCTGAGGTGACTCATTTACATATGAAGTCACAAAGACTATAAATAGCTATAGCTATTATCCATGAAGCAGTTGAGTGCATACTACCTCCCAGGTAATAGTAACACTACACTACAATGACGTTGCCAATATCTAAAGAACCAAATGAACAATTATCAGTGGATAATTATGGATACGCACAAGCATGACTTGAAATTCTAGTGGCTAAAACTAGAACAAAAAGCTGAAGGATTTAAAGTCCTTTGGGGGAGAAAACCAAATAACTGATCAATTCTTGGCAACTGCTGGTTGTGTGGCTATTATAAAATTATCAGCAATTGCACACTCAAGATAGAGGAAATGACGTTTGACGATATAAGTAATGAAAAACATAACACCAAAGTAAAAAAACTAATGAATGCAGAGAGAGATAAGTTTATGAATATTTCTCAAAAAGTGAATGAACCAGTTATTGAATATACTCTTTGTTTAAAACAGGTCACAAAATATTTTGAATTTGAAAAGCAGGGATCAGAAAACCAGTCAGCCGAAGAGGATTTGATCCAAATGAAATTGCTAAGCAGCCTTCAAAATAAGGAGTATCGGCAAATGACTCTAATGCAATTACAACTGGGAAAGTTGTCACTAGAACAGTGTATCAAATTTGTTCAGCAGAAAATTCAGAATGTCAGCAATACATTCTGGACAGTCTGTAGAATCCCAGAATTTCTAATTCTTCAACTGTAAGTTACCAATTTTCTTAGATAGCAACTCCCATACATTTGACATTTTTAGGTATTCTGCTTGTTGAAAGTTTTTTTTCCAGAATATGAATCACTTTCAACAGGTCCTTGGCCAAATTTGAAGCATTTGTTCCACAATTTTATTTAGGCTTTCCACATTAACTCCACCCTCCTCAACAACTATATCTTCTTAATCCTTCAAATAGTCTCTTTGTCTGAAGGATACTTGAAACATATCTACTGAGAATGTAATATTTGCCCAAACTCACTCGCTGGTGACTAATTGCCAACTGAGTAACCTCATAGGAGAATGTTCATGCATGCACAGAAAATTCTGTTTGATTGAGTGTGCAGTTACATCAATGTTTCACAAAACAGAGACAGATCACTTGCATTAGGCTGCTATAAAAGTTCCTAACACAATATTAAGAAAATCTGAGAAGTGTCTTTCAGGTTTACCCAATCATCTATGGCTTATTGGTAGCCATAATCTTAATGCCATAAGATAGGCAGATGATTCATTGTGTTGATAGCAGACAGAGAAAGTTACAAAAATTCTTACAGAAGCTAGTGAAGGAAAGCAAGAAGAACAGACTGAACCTTGTAGAATATTGGTTAGCTTGCCAATGGTCTGACACACAAGAAGGCAGCCATGTTGGCAGGTAAGTCACTTGACTTCTACAAACCTCAATTGCAAGAAGGCAGAATTCATGGTTTTCAGCAAAGGCAAAAGCCCAACATGCAAATTAAAATTTGATATACCAAAATCAAAGCAGCACAACATTTTAAATATTTGGGAAGTGTTTTAACAGAGGACAGAAATTGGTAGTGTTATACTGAAACACACCTATTCTATTGTTAATAGACTCTCCCACCTATAATAAGTAGGAGTAGTAGCAGTCACTCAGGGGCTCAGTGAGGGAGTCAGTTGATGCCGGACGACCGTTAGTCGGATATTAAAGTATCAGCCACCACAACTAGTTTGCTGCCTCATTAACTATTATATCAAGTTCCTAACGTTTTGTACGTCGAACCTATTTTAGGACTGACTTAGTGAAATACAAGCCTCCACTGTGAAACTACTCTATAACAGGTAGTTACATAATATCTGTCCTCCTATATGGCAGTGAATACTGAGCAGTTTTCTCACAGATAAAGAAGTCGTCACAGAAATGTGGTTCTACAGAAAGATGATGAGAATACCATGAACTGAAAATGTGAGCAACGACAAAGTTTTAGAGAAAATGGAAACAATAAGGATACTTATATTTAGCATCAGAAAGAGAAAGTTAAAATTTCTGAGCACAAAATAAAAAAATGGGTTCTAGAAAAATATGATCCTCACAGGGCATAGTGAAGGTAAGGACAGAGGAAAACAATGCATAACCTCGTGAATGTCAGAACAGAGTTTAGGAAAGAGAACAAAAAGACAAAATTTATTAAGAGCTACAACAGAAATTGTGGGGAACCTTAAACACCAATGTCCTGAAGGGACATGGCACATAGAAGAAGACATGTGTAAATAAAAACATATGATTATTGATTTCCTATAAAGTCTATGTATATCTGTACAACCACATATACAAATTACATATAACATACTGTCCACTGTAGCTTTATGGATTTTTTATGTTGATTTCAATCCCTGGGAATGACAGCAAAACATTTTACCCCTCCCCAATTTATAGGCAGAAGCACAGAAATACATGCTGGGATTTTTTTCGAACCAATAAAATATGCTAGTTTTTGGTTTCATCTTACTCAGTTTGTCTTGTTTTGAAGTCGGAACACTACGTTCACTTTGTCCAAACTTGCTTTTATGCATTAACGCCAATTCTTAGTTTGTGAACTTTTCGCTATATTACTGTTGCTTTGCCTTATTACTTTTAATTTGCCTTGCATATATAGTTTGCTTGTTTTATACTAATTTTTATACAGTTCTTTTTTTTCTTGTTATTGCAAAGTTTGTCAATTCTGTTTGTTGAGCAGTTCTGTTATTTATTTTTGCATTTAACCATGGCTACTCACTCTACATTATATATATATATATATATGCAAAAGACATATTGTCTATATGCATCATTTTTTTGTATATTGCTTCCAGGATGAATTCTACTGGTGATGATAACAGTAATTTATTTCACTATCATGTCACAGTCTACCAGCATGTATTTTCATTAAGAATATGATGCATTTGATACAAGCATGTGCTGGAAATGGTAGTGCAAAGTTTTAAAAAAGCAATTTTGAACCCAAGATCATACTAGAAGAATCTAATCTAAGAAATTTTGAAGAAATCTGCAACAAAAATTTAAAATTACAAAATAATTAGAGATGAATCGGACAACAGTAATACATAGTTTACAAACCTTAGAAGAAAATACAGAGTCTGAGTTCCATATTAACTTTTAAAAATAAACTTTATCAATATTCAAATAATTGTCTTTCTGTTCTTATTTAGAACAAGAAAGAACTAATTTAGAAGAAAGTTATTCCCAGTTTATGAAAAATGGATTATGGTAGTCGAAATGAAGAAAATTGCATTAGCTCCTGATCAGCTTTTAACTTAAAAAAAATAAAGAGAATTTCCTGGTAGCAAAAGTTTTATGAAGATGCAAAGTGAATTTTGAATTAGAAAATTGCTGGAACCTGAAAAAATTGTTACAAACTGTATGGGGAGTAATTGGCATGTTTGAATAATACATTGCACAAGATCAGTTTTTTTTTGTGTGTTTTTTTTTTCTATAAAAGGATGTCAGTTGGTGGTTTTGTTGCATGACAAAACCTGTCCTACTGTGGCAAACCTAATGTTATAAAAACAATCTCTCGGCTTGGAAGTTCTTCTAAATTTTGCATACTTTTCAGACCTGTCATCTTCAGACTTTTGCTTGTTTTGATTCCTGCAACTTGGTTTTTATCTGATCAGCAGCTCCAAAAAAGATAGTGAAGAATTTTTACAAAGAATTCTTCAAAATGTATGCAAACTTGGCCTTTTATGATGTTTAATTTAAAAAGTGGCATAAAAAACGAGAAATTTATTGCCTGATATTTATTGAATGATAATGAGAATTTGAGATCTGTCTATATTTCTGAGATGTGCCATTCCTTTTCTGGATAATATCTCAGTTCTCAGTTATTTCCCTTTATTAACTCAACTCTTCAAGTTCATGTTCACCTCTGCTGTGGCCAGGGATTGTGGGACTAAGACAATCTATCCCCATGGACTAAATAAAGTGTTCAGTTTGAAGGCTGGAGTATACAGTGTAAACATCATGAATATGACAATAAAGATGAGAACAACAGTCCAAACAATGTAAATAGTGTAAATGAGAATTTTGTTAAGTAAAAACAAATTATAAAAAATGCTGGCAAATCTTTTATCACTCATTGTTGTGGTAGGATCCACCTAATTTGCATAGTGGAGTACCAATCGTATAAATATGGTTGGTACCGGGAAGATGGGGAAAGGAATCAAGAGATTCAATCCAGAGACTCTGCCCGACTGCGACTAAGTCAACACATTCTCCAGGAACAGTCTTCCCAAGAATATACAAAAGACTATATGTAAATATTGTGTACACTTTCTTGTTTGAATACATTTTGTTTTAAGTACATTTTGTGTTGTATTATTATTCCATGCATTAGTCAAGTTTCAACACTCATAAAGCTAAAATGTAAATAGTGTTCTGAATAATTCAACAGTTCAGATTTGTGCTTCAAAATTATAGAAGGTGGTTTAAATTGTTCTTTATTATTAACTCAGAAATTATATCTTCCACAAGTTCTTACAGAGTTTCTTGTCAGGGTTCTTGTTTTTGGGGCTTTCTGCAACAGGTAACCAATCTTTGATATAGGTCCTAAGCTCAATGTCATGGCCATGTCAATTTAAAGATTTTGTGAGTAGGAGCATATAGCCTGTGATGGTGAATTCTTGAACTGAGATAGAATGAGTCCAGTTTCAGATATGAACATGAAGTTAGGTTTAATCTCTTGAAGTAGTTCAACTTTTGGATAGTTGAAATATAGATCCTCTTATGTTAGTGTAGGTCAATGGTTCTCAAGCAGGGTGCATATGGACACTGGTGGGTCCAAGTAACACTACTGAGGGTTCACACAAAAAATGGCTAATTGGGTGGGGATGCATGGTAGTATTTTAGTGGTCCATAGAGCAATTTTACTTTGGATTTCAACAGTAATCTATGTCATATTAAAATGCTGAAAAATTGAAAAACTAGCAGAAAATGAGATCAAATTATGTGAATTGGCATCCATTTCACTCTAAAAGTTGAATAAAAACTGAGAAGAATATATAAAGGAAGAATTATATAGATATATAAAGATTATAATTTACAATATAGATTAATTTAATATATTAATAATAAAAAATATTAATTTTAAATATTAATAAAATAAAATAATATGAAATATTAATAATACACTTAATTTAATATATAAATTATATAAGTGTTATATATAAGAGGTAGGATTAACGGTATTAACTACTTAAGATGCAGGGTCAATTTCTGACAAAACCATTCACTCTGAAGCCATATATATATATATATATATATATATATATATATATATATATATATATATATATATATATACACACCAGGGTACATAGAATTTAGTTGTTAAATAAATTTTTATTTTCATTAAATTAGTTTTACTTTAAAATAAGGCATATACATTTATTATTTCTATAATACATATCCTAAACTTGTCAATTAGTAAAAAATAAAATATATATATTTTTTTACATCTAATAGTTATGGGGGTCCACCAAAAAAATTAAGAGTAAAAGTGGTCCATGGGTAAAAAAAAAAGTACCACAGGTGTAGTTGATGGATAAATTGGGGTCTACTTCCTGTATAGATGTGTGTGTTTTATTTTTACTCATATTTTGGTATTGGGAAGTGAGGAACCAAGGTAGCCAGACAATAACACTTAATAGCCAGAATGCATATCTGTAACTGTACACCATGTCATGGGATCAAGAGGACCCACTGGAAACTAATGCATAACATTCACAAAATGGCAATACAGTCATCCTGATATTATGCATCTGCTGATAGGATAGCCTCTAAGTTTCAGCTCACTGGATAACACCAACCAGAGAAGAATTTACCTCCATCATTTTTAAAGAGACAATACAGGAATTGGAAGAAATTCCAGGCATACCATGTGTAGTGAAAGCAGGATATTTATTCAAGAATCAAAGAATCAAAATTATAAATATTCTGTTGCCAATATGGGAGGGGGGTGCTGAAAATTCACCAGCCAGGCCATGAAGCCTTTCACAAAATAAATTGATTTTCATATTTGTTCATTTGGTCAGATTTTAAGAACTGGATTGGGCAAAAACTTTTCAGCACTTGAAATTTAAGAAATTATGTTTTCTGCACCTCCTCTTAAGAAAAACGGTTTTCCTTTTTTTTCCCACTTGCACAATCTCTTTAAATAAGCTGATAAAAAGCAAAATTTCTGAACTGCTCTATTTGTAACTTGTTTTGTTCCTGTACTTTTATCAGAAGACGTTAATCTGCCAATAGCTAAAACAGCTTTTGGATATTTAGGCATATGTTAGTTTGGCAAGGAGTCCTGCTTAGTTTCTTTTGTATGGCTTTATGGAGATATAAGTTGTTAATTCTTTGAATAGAGATAGTTAATCCATTGGATAGAGATCTGTTATGAGAAAGTATTTCTTTTAGTTTTTACATGTAATGATTTTAAGTTGGTTACTGTTGAAAAAGGAAATTGATTTGAGGATCTTGCTCTTGGTAGCTGGAATCATAATTATACAGATAAAAAATTTAATTACCAAAGTATCTATTTATCTTTCTCTCTCTCTACATACACACACACACATATATATAATCCCTCATCATTAGCATGATTCTGCTATATGTATGTATATATACACACACTACAGTTTAAAAGTTTAAGGCAACCTTTGGTAATTTTATAAATTGGCCCAAAAAGTAGCTGTTTTGTACTTGAAATTATTATACATGGTTAAAACAAAAAGTGTGACATGATTTTCCTTTTATTAGAAATTGACAAAAAGAAATAAATCATTTTATGATTAAATTTTGCTCTTGTAAAAATATCCTCTTTTTAGCCTTCATTACTGCAGCACAAGTTTTTGACATTTGCTAGCAATGTTTCTCAAAGTATAAATTTGATAATTGATTCCATCCTTTTTCAAATGGATCTATGAGCTCTTTTTCATTTTTTTTTTTTTTTTTTTTGTTTCTTTCACTCTTCTATCAAGTTCATCCAATGCTAATTCTGGGGGTGGCTTCAAACTTTTGAACTGTAGTGTATATATATATATATGGTCTGTGAAAACAATATAGATTTTTATATATTAAGAACAGTTTTAGGAAAAAAAAAATCTTTTGTGTCACCTGCTTTATCCTTTACAACTTCACTGGAGTAAAGTTGTTTGTTAATCTTCAAGAGTTGCTCCCCTTGGAAACTCTTCAATGGGAAAAGCAGTTCCTTACCTGGAAGAGGCTGGGCACCCATTTTAGATAGGAGACATGTATGAAGAATTAAAGCATTCTCTTTCCATTACATGTCCAAGTTCCTTTAATTTGAATTTACATTGGTAGCAGCACACATTGATCAACAAAATGGCTTCCAAATTTATTCCACAATCTATTTTAAACATTAATACAACACTTGGAAAAAAGAAATGCAAGTTTGGGAACTTGCTACCTGCATCGACAAACCTTGCTGCACACCCATAGTATTTTTATGACTGGAAGGAAAAACCAGAGAGACAGTTTTGGAACTGGACATTACCCCATTATATGCCGATGATAAAATGGAAAAATTATATGGAAAGTTGGATATGCTCTTTTTAGTGGACACTGACCAGTTGACTTTTATGACATACAAGTTGTCTGAACAATATCAATGACAGAATGACATGTCAATAGACAACTATGTTATTAACTTCAGCCATCATGTTGCAAAGTTAAAGGACTACAAAATACAATTACCAGTGTCAGTACTTTTGCCTACAGAGCATTAAAAATGTGCAAATCTGACACCTGCAAATGAACGACTAGTAAAAACAACCACCAGTGAATTAACAATGTCCAATCAACTTAAAAAACAATTATGCACAGACACTTTTCTGATGCTTTGTCAACAAAACCACCATCAGTTATGATAAAGAGAGATATGAATTGTGCAATTGGGAAGAAACTAATAAAGTCTATTACAGTGGCTTGTCAAAATGGCGTCCTTCTCAGTTTTCAAGTTGGCGAGGTAGCAGAGAACGTAAGAAGAAAATTATGGTATCTCCTAACAAAAGTTCAGGTTCATTTGAACCTGAAGTCGATACCATCAAATGATTCACATGTGGCTGCAAATTTCACTTGAGTTACAATTGTTCATATGCTGATAGCACCAGTAATAAGCAGTATAGAAATCAAAAGGATGACTACATATCTGTAGCCAACATTGTACTGATGAGTCAGCAAAAGTGGGAAGATAATCATCAAACATTTTTGGGGTTAGACATCTGGTTCAGCAGTTCTAGACAGTGATGCTTCCCCCACTATTTGTAGGACCACATTCCCGTACAACAATTGAAATAAATAAATTTCCAAAAAGGACCGAGTATGTACAAGTTTGGCGATTGAAAGAAACTAAAATCACTATTCCCAGTTACTCTACTGTGTGTCAATGCAAGCATTGACATCAGTATTGTTACTGATGATGTGGACTTGGACATTTTGATTTTATTAAGCAAAGATGCCATGAAAAGAGCAAAGACCTGTCTCAATTTTGAAAATGACTGTCATAATGTGTGAAAAAAAAAAAAGTTCCACTGTGGTGTACCTTGTCTGGTCACTATCACACCCCTATTATCAGACCTCCACCAGATCAAGGTAAGTTTATTAATCAAATACTTTTCATTAAAGAAATTACTACCCAAAACAGATCAGAAAAAATTAGAATTGCAACAAAATTACATAGATAATTCATCCATCCAAGTAGTAAAAATTTATGTGATCTACTTGAGGATGCAGAAATAAAAGACCCTCAATTCATAAAAATTTTACAAAAATTTCCTCATTCATGTGAAATATGCATTTAATACAAAATGACTGAACCAAGTCCCATTGTTGGGGTCTCATTAGGATTATATTTTGATGAATACATCACCATAGACATAAAAGAAATTAATGGAAAAAATATTGCATCTAATTCAAGGGCTGGCAATCTACAGCATGCATGCCACGTGTGATATGCCAAGCAATTTCCAATGGTACACAGCCACAAATGACATCACAAAGTCCAGACCAATAACTACTACAACACAAAGAAGATATTTAGCTATTTCAATTTTAATATATACTAAAGTATCTATACTACATATTACTATATAAAATATATTGTAGAACAGGAATATTGACCTTGACTTGTATAAAAATACATATACTGTTGGCACACTGAATGATTTTAAAACCCTAAGTCAGCACATAGTTAGCAACAGGTTGCCAAACCCTAATCTAATTGATCATGGTACAAGATACAGTGTTTGAGTCACATTTCATAGTAAGGAAACTTCTGACATTCTTGGTGCTATATTCACACACTGTATAGCATATTTTGACACTCCAGGATCTATCGTCACTGACAGTGGCAGAGAGTTCAATAACCAATCATTTAGGGACATGGCACAGAACTTGAATATTGTAGTACACACTACTGCTGCTGAAAGTCCATGGAGCAATGGTTTGAATAAACGACACAATGGGATACTGGGAAAAATGGTGAAGAAAACCATTGAAGACACAAGTTATAATTTTGATGTAGCATTTTCATGGGCCTTAAGTGTCAAAAATACACTTCACAGTGTCCATGGTTATAGTCCTAACCAACTTGTTTTTTGTAGGAATCCCAACTTACCTTCATTTTTAAATGACAAACTCCCTGCATTAGAAGGTATTTTTACCAATGAAGTTTTTGCAAACAACCTCAATGCTATGTATGCTGCCAGGAAACATTTTATAGCATATGTCTTTAGAAAAGCTAAAACACACACTTTGTCACCAAATTCAAACAAATATAGTGCAGTCATACAAAAATGGTCATATTGTTCTCTATAAAAGAAACATATGTGATAGATGGCTCAGTTCAGGAATTATCATAGGGTGAGACCATAAGCAGATACTCGTTACACATGGTGGTATATATGTGAGAGTGCATTCATCCCATTTAGTCCTCTACTCTGAAGAATATCAAAGTTCTGAAAATGGCACAATAATGGAATAGATGCACAACACCTTACAAAAAGGACCTGATAAAACTCCAAAAGCATCAAGTTTTGAAGAGAATGATATGGATGAAGAAAGCTCAAATAAAAATATTGAACAGCATCAGACTGTGACAGCAAAGCTTATATACAAATTCCTGACCAACGTCAACCCAAGATATCCACAAGATGGGTTTATACTTATAAAAGTTCTAATCGTAAACATATTTTTACACTAGACTTCTAACTCAAGGTTTCCAGGACAAAGATGCTTGCAATATAAGAAATGATTGTCCCACCTGCTTTAAAGAAGGTCTGTGCATGTCATCGGGAATAATGACATCTAACCACTGGATGTGTAAATCCATGGACATAAAAACAGTGTTTCTACAGAGTAAACAGACTGATTAGTTTATTTGGGTCCTCTGAAAGATGCCAGTGTACCTCCAGGTTACATTTGGAAACTTTCTAAATGTGTATATGGTTTGATTGATGCTTCAATATCCAACTACCTGACATTCAAGAATTAATTAATTGAATTAGAAGTGGGAGTTTTAAAATATGGCCATACAATCTTTATATGGCATTTTGGAAACAAACTGCAGGGTATAATTGCTGCCCATGTTGATGATTTCTGCTTTGCAGGAACAGAAATCTTTCAGACCAGAGTTATAGACAAAATCTGTACGTACACACACACACACAACTGATGCTAAAAAAAGAAAAACGTGAAGAACTGTTAATCTTCACATGTTGCTCCTCTTGGTTACTCTTTAACTGGAAAAGGTGCAGTTTACCTGGAAGGGGCTGAGTGACCATTTAAGAGAGGACCCACATGTAGATAATGAAGCAGTTGAAATAAAAAATTCTCTTTCTGTTATGTGCCCAAGTTTCTTTAATTTGAATTTACATGTTTATGCTGAGGTGATTACATATGCACATAAATAGAGGGGGATACTGGAATTTTAAATAAAGTAAGAGTATACAATCTTGTCATTTCAAAGCCCTGATACTTGTCTGAGATGGTATCATTTGATATCAACTTACTGAAATGTGTAATGATAATATTAGCCAGGTTTTTCAAGTTCAGTAACTGTTATTGCTCTTTCCAGTATTGATGGGGGTTTCCTTCCTAATTTGAAATGGTGTGGAATGTTAGCATTGTGATTATGTCATCATTTTCTCTTCAAGCTTCTATCCATTTTTGTTGTTGCTGCTGTTGGTAGTCTTCAAGAGATTTGGTTTCTGTTATTTAGTACAGTTTTTTGTTTGTGAGTCTGTAGCACTGTTTCAGAATATCAAAAAGAAAGATAATCTTTGCCAAGACCCTCAGGTTTTACTCGCTCAAAACCTTTTTTTTTTCACCATTGATTTTTGGAAGTGGTTGTATACAGTTTAGATATTTCTGGATGGATTTGGTGCCATTCATGACATCCATATGAAAGTCTCAATTTGACAAAGCTATTTAAGAACATGATTCTGGTTTTCAGGTTGATAGACAAGGTTAAGTATGAAGAAAGACATTTTCTTTGTATTGCAAAAGAAAGTTTAAAAGTGAACTCAATCCAGTATTTCTAATCCTACTCTAAATCTCATGAATATTTAAGCTTGGATTGTACTTTCAGATCCCACGGAATGGTCATGAGATTTTCTGTTGAGTAACTGACTTTAAATTAAGCTAAACAGCTCCAGAAGTTGCTGTAATTAGCTTTTGGATCTATCTTATTTGTGCATCTCTTTTGAAATCTTACATGGCTTTGTTAGTTGCTTTCAGTTTTGAAAACTAAATAATGAACTCTAATACTGATTATTTCATGTTTAACCATTCACATCTCTTTGAAAACAGAAGTTTGTGGAAATTGAAGTTTTAATTAAAACAATAAAAAAAAGTTAATTGAATTTCTAGTTAAACATGCTGTCAAAATGAGTGCACATGTCAAGTTGATAGCTCTTCATTTTATACACCTGTGCTATTTTTTTCTATTTTTGTCATTTAATATGTTGTTGAACCATTTGTGCAAATGTTTGTAAATTTCCCTGTAAACATGTTCATTGTTTGTCTTTTTGTTTGTATGTTTCCAAATGAATGTTAATATACACTTGCTACTTTTTTGGATGGCTCAAGAAAAAAATGAGTTTGTTTTTCTTATTTTAATTTTTTTAGAGAAAATTCAAATAGGAAAACCATGAAATTTTCCCAGTATAGGCTTAAAATGCTAACTTTACAGCCATTTTCCAAACTTGCCATCTGAAATTACTCCTAAGTCCAAAATAACGGATTACTATTGTTTCTGCTAAATTCATTTCCAAGTTCTCCGATAAATTAAATTATTGATTGGTACATGATGATTCTACTGCTATTTCATCTTTTCCCATCCATTAGGCCATGTAATTCCATCCACTCCTGACCCAATATTTTCCATCTGCTGGGCTTGATCCTTTAACATTTCATCTAAAGCTGTCACCACTCACCATCTCCACTTGCTGATCAGGTTTTATTTAAAAGCAGTTGGAGCTGGAAAGCATGGTGGGTGGGCAAGTGGATGACTTTCCTGTTTTCACCATCATTTCTTTGTTGAATCTGAATGCAATTCTAGATGCAGAGTCATTCTTTCGAAAATAGTTTAAGGTGAACCAATTTTTAGTATGTTCAATTGATAGTCTCACCATTGCTAAACCAATTCCACTTCCAACACTACCTCTTCCCACTGCGTCCTTCTCCTTGATTGTCCACTTCATCCTTTCCCTCTAACTTTTCTTGCTTGTCACTTTTAAACCCTTTCATGTCCAAAGCTCCTGGAAGCACTCAAAACCTTTTTCGTCCAAAGCAGCGTTGGTAGAACTGCCAGCTACAACTGCAAATCGCTTTTAATATATGGCTTTTTGCCTTCTACTCACTTTTATATTCCAAGGATGAAGCAATCTACTGACGCCATAGCGCACTTTCACCAGAAAAGAGATTCTTGGCACTTTTGGTGGTCATGTGACTTGAAAGGATTGAAAAGCATTGCATCTAAGTAGCCATCATTTGTAGCCAAAGGTTGTGACTTATTTCTGTTGGTGTGCACAATACTTTGTGGAAGTTGAAAGAATTTTATTGCATTGGTTGATAATCTATGAGTAGAGGCTTCATTAAGATTAGCAATTAAGAATCCTTTTAAGATTACTCATGTTTTTTTTGTTTTTTTTTTTTTTTTGTTTTTTTTTTTTAGAATAATTTAAGAAAGCTTAGCAACTTGCTGCTTTAGGATTAACCTACATAACTTAAAAGTGATTCTGTTATTAGTGCCTGTCTAAAATTGAGAACATAATAATTATGATTTCAATCCCTGGATTGGGTTGTACAAACTTTGATTCATTGGAAACAAGACAAGTACTAAAAAACTGAGTAGTACTAAAAAGGAATAAATTGAGATCTCCCTAGACATGAACAGCAGAACAAGAACAATCTGGCACCATAGATTGAATAAAAGGTTCAGTTTAAAATTCCCTGAAGGTTACCCAGATCAAAAAAACACCTGAAGAAGGCTGGAGTCTGCAAAAGCCAAAACCTTATGTTGATATTAACAAAGATGTGTGGACATTAGTCTGTTATTAGTGTTTAAGTAGAATCAGGTTTTCAGGGTTGATATATACAGTGCCTGTATCAGGGTTAGGGTTATTATAAAATGTAGTACTTAGTAATGGCAGTGTATCTGAAAAGTGTTTGTATAATATGCACATATATTGTTAGCTTTTATTATGTAAGGCTGTTTTCACAACAAAATAGGGATAAACCAGCTGGTGTCAGTAAAATTTTCATGTTATACTTTTATGTGAATTTCATTTGTTTTTATCGGAAATGCAATAACATATTTGATGATATGACATTTTATTACACAACTCAATACTTGTTAATTATAGTTATAATATAAATATATAGTTTTTTTTTTTTTTTAAATGGTATCACCTCATGCAAGGTAGTAAAGCCACTAAGACACAAAGGGTTACAGGGTGGGGAAGAATTAGGAACAGAAACATTAATAATGAGCGAGAAGAGAAAAGAGTAATCAAGAGGACAGTAGATAGTGATTGACATTGCATTTGAATTTTTGCAGATTAAAGTTGGCTGTAAAAGCATGGAGCTGGAAGGGAGTTCCACAATCAAAAAGTGCAAGAAAAGAAACTGTTAGCATAGAATATGGAGTTACATCTAGCAAGCTCATCAGTAAATTGATGAGACCTCAACACTAGTACTGCGCTTAAATTCAAAAAGGTTAGGTGTCCTAGTGAAGAGCTCATCCGAACAATCACCATGAAAGTATTTATAGAAAAGGCACAGGGAGGCCACCTTATGACAGTGGGAAAGTGTACTTAGCAAGAATTCTTCAAAAGTTTTGTTAAATTAAACTGATAATATCTGTGTGTTTTATTTTTTTTATTATTTTTTTTTTTCAATATGATGTACATCAGGATCAAAACTCAAAATTGTTGATATACAAAAAAACTTTGGACAATTTATCAAGAATTTTTATTCCGATATGTAACAGCTCTTACAAGATTTATCAACTCAAATCTTTTGTGGGGGAAGCTTTCTACTACATAATACCATACAAGGATTATGCTTCTATATATCCATCAGGACATTGGCGATCATAGCTCTCCCTAATTTCCTATACTTGAAGCTCTAAATAAATTTTGTCTTTTTGTTATCTCTTCTCAACCCTATTCTGCCATCAATTTATACAAGCTTGTTAGATAGGTTATGTACTGTTTTCCTCTAGTGACCTTAAATTCAAGTGATTTGAAAAGAAATATAAGTGATTTTAAATAAGATTATAAAATAAAATGAAATTTTTTTGTATGAAAGCAATTCTAAAAATACTGTTTTATTTGTATAACTTCTTTCATTAGTTATGTATTCATTTGCTTTAAGCATGAAATTGTGATATTTTAGAGTTTTATGCATTTTTACTGTTAACAATGCATTGGAACTGAAATAATTCAGTTAAACTTGTTTTGGATTATCGTGATTCATTTGACAAAATTCAACCATCACACTTTTTGTTTTGTTTTTTTTTTTATGTTTTTCTCTTTCCTGTTTTGTGACATTGCATAAAGTTTTTTCTATCTCAGAAGTTAAAGAAAAATCCCTGATTTCATGCATGAAAAACAAGATTTTCTGCTAATTTAATGAATTACTGAACTTTTTTGCTTGAAGACGTAGCAGAAATATTTTTTAAAAATATAATTAAATTTTATAAAATTCTAGCAACGATTGAACTTTTTTTTTTTTTTATAAAGATTAATTTTTCATTTTTAATCATTCTTATTTGTGTTCATGACTGGTTCTTTACGTACCTGTTTGATCATTGTTTAACTAAGGTGACTTTTGTGCAAACTTAAACGTAGGAAGGAATCACATTATGATGAATACTTGTGTGTGTTTATATAATGGGATCATGGCTTGTTTTTGCCTATGAAAATTTACAAGAGGCTTCCACATCTAAAGGTTTGTTTACAAAAAAGCTCTTGTAACTAGAGAGAACTTTCACGCTGTTTGCTATATATTTCCACAGTTAAAACATTTTGTATCATTTAAATGTATTATTAATTACACATGTTTCAAAAAATATATTTCTCTGGCATATCTTGAGTTTAATATATATCACAGTGGTGGGGTTCAATTTTTTTTTATTTTTTATTTTTTTTAATAAGTTGGTTCTCTTGTTTGATATATCTAAATATTTTATTGAACAAGGTAATTTTAAGAATCAGTTCTGCAAATATTTGGATAATTTTAGCAAACATTTCACCTGAAATATTATAAACGTCTTTGAACTCCCACTTCTCTCTATCTCTCTCATATATATATATATATATATATAGAGAGAGAGAGAGAGTGCTCACTTTTAAATACTTTTAAAAGTGCATTTAATATATATATATATATATATATATTTATAAATATATATATATATATATATATATATATATTTATAAATGTATGTTCTCATGAGGGTCAGTGCCCTCTGTTTAATTATATTGGCCTACAATTCCTATAAAGTTCAAGGGAATTTAAGAACCAGTCTATCCAAAGATTTGGATAATTTTAGCAAACATTTCACATGAAACCTTATAAACTCCTGTAAATATTAGATTAAAAATATTTCTATTCTTAGCATACAATATATATATATATATATATAGTGTGTGTGTGAGATTATTATTGCCTTAAAAACATTTTAGTGAACACTGTATTTGAAATAGATGCATCATTTTCATTTATTAAATTGTAAATTATATCAGCCAGTTTAATAAATAATAAGGAAGTGTCTATTTCAAATACAAAATGTCTAATATAATAATATTTGAAGTAAAAAAAATGTTTGATTAAATATATATCCATTCTTATATAAATGATTTGTATGCAAGTGGTCAATTTAAAATTCTTTTAAAAGAGCATCTAATATATATATATATATATATATATATATATATATATATATATATCAGTTGACAACTGATAGGTGGAAATAGGGAGAAAATGCTAGAAGAATGAGACCAGTTACATTTTACATTATTACATAGTAAAAGGTACAGAATTAAAAAATTTGACTAGAATTTGGGAAACTTAATTTTTTATTCCACTCAAAGCATTTATCATATATGAAAACAGAAGTAACAGTAAAGTAAATAATTCATATTTGTTGATATTTTCTATAATATTTCTTTCTTCCCTCACAATAGCATTGTTAGGATACAGCTAAAATATTTGTCAGCTTTGTAAAAGAGGTGCTCCAAAAGTAATGTCCATGGTTTATTTTTATGGAAACTACAACAGATAGAGGAAACACAATAGCCCAATTAGTAGAGCAAGTTCCCAGCTACTACTGGTTTTTTTTTTTCAATTTAGTCACCCGAATTGGCTCATCCTGGATATCACAATAAACTACCCAAGGCCTCTGATCAGGAGGTTTTGAGGATCATGGAACCACTTTTTAATTGCTGTTGTTCCCAGGTCCACCCTGATACAGGGTAGTAGCACCTGTTAGGCAAATAGTAAACCCCAAAGATGGGCCAAAGCATAAAATATAAAAATACATTAGAAAAAATTACCAGGAATACATTTTCAGAGTAAAAAAATTACCAGCAATGCATTGTTAAAAAAAAACAAAAAAATTCCCAAAACTCACCAGAAAATAAAATTTCAGCATTAAATGACCCATAAGGTGTTATTCTTTTGTTTTTGATAGAAAAACTTTCTGAAATATTATGTGAATTTTTTTGACGTTGTTGTATGAATATTTTTCCAAATTCATTGTATATTAGTTAATATATCAGTAGTGATATTCTGAACCATCAATAATTTGATACATCTTAACATGACCCATCTTTTTTGCATACTCAAGGTCAGTTGTTTATAAATTGGTCAACACTATTGTTTAAACTTTAAATAAAGGCATGAGATCCGTTAATAAGCAAGCATTTTTTTGATGCACACATTCACATCACACTGCAAAATTATTACTTACCCTAAATATGTGCATTTTGGAAAGCAAACTTAAAATATGTACTTATATAAAATGTTACATAGATATTGAATACAAATTCCTCTTTGATTTATCATGTGTGTAGATGGGCATATGAATTTGTGCAGGAAATTCTGCAATAATCCTTGCATTAGTCAAGACATATACATCTGCCTGGTTTCATGTTTTTATATATATATATATATAGTTTATACAGATAGGAAGGACAGATAACTGTTAACCCTAGAATTGAACAAGTTAAGATTGTAGCAATTGGGGAAAGATCCTCTTGGGAGTTGGTTCCACAGAGCAACGGTTCATGGGAATAATCTGTTTTAGTAGAAATTGCTTCTGCCTGATAGAATACCGAGGAAATGTGGGTGGTTTGTCACGATGTAAGTGGCATGGCAGGTCCTAGCAGTGAAGTTTAGAACTGATAGAAGCAAGGAATGTAGTTCATCTGAGCACTTTCCATAAAAGTAGCAACAGGACAGCGAGAGGCTTGCCATACATACCTGTGAGTGGATGGTTGGCGGATAGAAAATAAATTGTCACCCACAAGGACTTAAAAATAAATATACACGCATTGAAGAGTAAAAAAAAAAAAATCTTTAGTCTCAGACAACACGTTCTAAAATATTTATATGCACATAAAGAGGTGTAAATAGCAAAATTGCACTCCTATAGCTATAGATAATTTTTGTTTTTATTTATTAGTCTCTCATAATTTATTTAGACGTATCCTCTATAATTTATAATTCATTCCTTTGTTTCACTTCCACTATTTAAGCAACCTGCTATTTTCATACATCTCTTTTATGCAAGATATTAACACTAAACGACAAGTTATTGCATAATTGAATAATCTCATTCTTGTCACTTTCTTCTTCTCCTCTCTTCCTTCATTTCCATTTGCTTTGTTTTTTCCTGCTTTCTCTCTCTTTCTCTTTCTTTCTTATTTATTTCTTTGTTCTTCCTTCTTTCTTTTTTTCCTTTTATTTTCCTCCCTTTTATTGTTCTTTCTTTTGTTTTGCTCGGATTCTACCAATAACTTTGTATTTATTCACACCTCCCTGGCTACCTATTTTCCCACCTAGGCAAGCTTAATTCTCTTAACAGCCTCACCATTATAAGTTCATCTAATCCCATATTCCTTTTTAATAGGCTAGACTGCTATATACTGATCAACAAGAACAATTTCTTTCAATGTCTAACAGACTTTTTAAAAAATTTTGGATTCAGATTTTTTTCTCTTTACTTTCATAAATTTATAAGTTGTTCGCTATGATGCATTTATGCAGAGAATGATGGGAATAATTTTCACTCGTAATAGGAGTAGTGAGTGATTGTGTGCACATATATATATATATATATATATATATATATATATATATATATATAATGTGTGTGTGTGTGTTAACAATCCCGTATCTGAAAGCCAAAAACCTCTGAAAATCAGAATTTTCATATGGAATTTGACCTGCAAAAAGCTTACCTACTTGACCTATTCGACTTAGGTATGATGTGGTAACAGGTGTCATGATCAGCCCAACTCCGTCCATCACTCCCCCAGCCTGGCTGAGCAACCTGAGCCTGCCAAACACAAGTTGTTGTCAAGCACTCGTATTGCATAAATGTTAGTGTGTTGTTTGCTGAATTTTTTTTTTTTTGTGACTCAGTTTAAACAGTGAAAATATAAAAAAGCACTATAGATAACCTTATGAGTAACAGTGAGATAAAGAAAAGGAAGCATCTCTCGTTAAAATAACACAAAAAGTAAAGCTTTTGCAGAAGCTTGATCATGGTGTTCCTGTGTGGCATGTGACTGAGGAATATGGTGTCAGAACAACCACTGCCTATGATTGAAAGAAACAGAAAAACAAGTTACTTAAATTTTATAATGAAAGTGATGACCATAAACTAATGAACAATAGGAAACCCCTACAGCAAAATAAACTAAAATACCTATTGCCTATAGTTTTTCTCTTTCCCACCCTTTAGAAACTATCGTATGCTACTGTCAGGTAAGTGACAGTATTGAGTGACCGAGAGGCAGGTGTGGTATGTACATTTTAGTGAGTGACAGAGAGACATGAAAGCACAACATATATTTTTCTTTATTGTTTGATGCTGTTCATTTTAAGTTAGACAAGGCATTTTTCTGAAATAAATAAAATTTATTCATTACTTATTGTCTTAATTATCCCTTTATTTCATTTATCAGTCTATTACTCCATAAATAAACTGTAATAATATTTGTAGTTTTTTTTTTTTTTTATCCCTTGTGGATATGCTTTTCATACAATATTGTTTGAATTTCTGAAAATCAGAAAGCCAAAATATCCCATCTCCCAAGAACTTGGGAGATGGGATTGTATGTGTGTGTGTGTGTGTATATATATATATATATATATATATATATATATATATATATATATATATATATATATATATATATGAGAGAGACAGAGAGTTCATATGGGCATACTGAGAAGGTGTGGTTACAGATTACAGATCAGCATTCCAACCATGAAAGCCTGGATCAAATGTCATTATGGTGGATTAGTCAAGGAGGTGACTTCTTGACAGTACCAGCCTGGGGAGGTGGTACACACACTGCTCTAAAATGCCTTGTATTTCTTTCCATACAAACTGCAATTGATACACAGAACACAATACTATCATTGGCTATGCGTCTTTGCCAGTAATGAAGTGTTTTTCCTTTCAATGCCACCTAAGTTTTACAGCCACGTCACTGGTTCCCATACGATCACCAAAGATAAGCACCTGGTCAGTACCAAGATGGGTGACCACTTGAAAATACTTGATGTAATATTGGGTGTGCAGGTGGTGTAATGGATAATGGTTCAGAATTGTTAATTGGTGATCTGGGTTCCAATACCAGTAGGGTTCATTATATTCACTTACATACAAAATCACTTGGGAAAGGCATGAATGCACTTCTTCTCCCCCACCAAGCTATGAGTTAATTAGTAAGACTTGTGTCACTAAACTATTTCCTAAAAAAAAAAAAAAAATCCTTACAATCTAAAAAATGATTTCTGGTTTTAAATAGCATAGAAAGGCTTGATAAGCTATAAAAATCAAATCAAAACCATCAAGAATGCAGTTTATTACACACACACACACACATCACTATCAACACTGCTGAGATGCATTACCCATTTACTGTGGTTACATCCATGATTTGGTTTCCATAAATATTCACCAAGTGTCAATGAATGTTGATGGGTACAGTTTTCATGCCTCTACTTCATGTGCACTTTCATGTTAGATTTCATTTTTTAAGACTGTCTCTCTATTGCTATCTGTAACAAGGTAAAAGGTATTTGTAATTGAACCCTCAATCTCTACTGTTAATATCCACTTTCGACAATGTAAGCCAATAAAATAGAAGGCATGATTTTCTGAGTAACCCATGTGTGTAATTACGCTAAATACCTGCTGTAGATTGAATAAAGGGTTCAGTTTGAAATTTCCTGAAACTTACCTGGATTGACAGATCTGAAGAAAGCTAGAAACTACAATGGCTGAAACATTGTGATAATAACAACAAAAATGAAGACATTAGTCTTAATAAAGATATCTATGCGTAGCTTCTAATTTTAACTCTGATGTTAAGGATCAAACTTGGCATGTTTCTATCAATAAAAAAAAAAATGAATGGATTTAAAAATTATATACAGTTGAATGATTAGCGAATAATCTTGTTGACTAGAACAGATAAATTCCATGTATTTCTGTCATAGTTTTATCTATACATGCACACACACACACACACACACATGGGTCTAACAAAAGAATTTATTTGCAGAATTTCTTTGGAAGTAGTAAGCATAAAATTTGACTATGGAATCCTAATTTTAAGAGCTATAAAAGATATATGGCAATACATCAATATGTCCATAGACCAATAATGAAAAAAATGCATTTATTTTAAATAAATCTCCTTCCTTGTCAATGGACTTAATCTAATGCTTCTCTGTTAATCCCACAGATCATATATACAGTGGAAATTTACTATAAAAATTGTGTAAATAATTGCACCAGGCTACAGATTTATCAATACACTCACCAAAATTGAGAAAGCAGAAAAAAAAAAACAGAAAATTCGTCCTAATCCTTATCTTGAATCAAGCATTCTGTCAGAGTGAACAAGACATTGCTTGTAAAAGACAGTAGATCATTATTGTAACTCTATATCAGCTGAAACTTAACTGTGGGTAAAATAATAAAAAGCATTGTTCCTTATACAAACTGGAGTGTCTGAGATGCTTCAAGAACTCAAGTCACAAATTCAGTTTCTGTCAAATATTTGTATTCAGTCTTCACTACAGGCACAAACACTTAGTTTCTTCTGTAAAATTATTTAAAACTAGACTGTGTCTGAGAAGGCTTGGTTCTTGTAACAAGAGCCTGATCAAGATGACTGTTGATAGAACAGAACAGATAGCAGATTTAATTTTCGCCCCAAGCCAGCCAATAATGTCAACAGGATGCAAGATTATATTATTATTATTTTCCAAATGTAGTCAGCACATTGTGGCCATGTTCATAGTGTGTGTGTTTGCAGTGTCCTTAAATATGATGGCTAAATATGTGTAAAAGATGGATTGCTTTCCAAATATACAATATATATTAATAGAATCTATGTTTCTTTTCTGATGTTCTGATGAGTAGAAATTTTTGAAAGGCTACAACTATTCAGATTTAGAAACTCTAATTTATGTTAAACATTTATTGAACATAAATTAGTGAAATATATTTGTTTTTAATGCTGGAAGTGAATTCCTCCTTACCGAATTTGACATTTGGAAACGGAATTGATTGGAAAGAATAGAAGCTGGAAATTTCTTTGTTTTCCTTTAACCAGATCTCTAGGAGAATTTTTAGTTTTAATTTTTCATCGCTTAAAAGTTTGTAAGATTTTATGTAAATCTATTATATTTAAAGAAATGTGAAATAAATTGGTTCCTTGTGTTTTTTGTTTTTTTTAATTTTGTAAATGTTTCTGAACATTTATATTTCATGTTAAGGGTTTTGAGTTTATATATATATATATATATATATATATATATATATATATATATATATAAAAAGTGTGTTTGTATCTCTGTATATGTGAATTTATGCTAAACATTTTTGTAATATATTCTATGTCAGTGAAAATGAATGCAAAATGTCTACAATTTATCCAGTAGTTTTTTTCATATTTGCAATATTACAGAACATGCCATTTTCTCTGCTACACTATTGACAAAATTCCACAGAATCTTGATGGATGTTTTAAACAATAGATTATGAATTGAATGTCTTTTTTTTTCTTTTTTTGAAGTTCAAGTCTTAATGCAATGTGTGTGTGTGTATATATATATGCAAATATTTACACATACACACACACTACATTAAGCTTAGTCTTATATAACATAAGCTCATCATTAGGGATCAAATTTATTAGCAGAGTAATATGGTCTATCGGATTAACTTGATACTACTTAGTCCTTACTTATAATTGATTATAACAGAGAGATAAGTTTTCTAAAAAAACCTGTATGGCTTTCAAAAACTATGAACTTCAAAGGTATTGTCATGCAATTTTGAGTAATTGATTCTCCAAAATAAATCTTTGCAATTTGAAGATTGCTTCCATTACTTATATTGATTATTGATGCTCAATGAAAACAATTATTTAAGCTCTAAGATGTAAATTTGTGTTGCAGTGTTTGCAATGTGCATTTTCATATCTTGATCTCTTTACTGTATTGTTTCTGAATGAATGTGTGATTGGTGTAATAGCAGATCAGAATGAGAAATCAGAGAGCCGAGTTCAAATTCCATTTGGGTTCATTATATTCACTCATATGCAAATACTCTTTGGAAAGGTAAGGTATGAATCAACCCCCCAGCTATGGGTTAAATAGTAGGATTTGTATCAGGAAAAGTCATTGTTATAAGATTGTTTCACCGTGCAAAAAAAAAAAAAAATGGTTTTTACAATTCAAAATATGCGTGTTCAAATAACTCCCAAAAGTTAATCAGATTGTTTTTTTATAGTTTATGATCAATCAGTTCTCTTGAACAAAACTCAGTGCTGTGTTTTGTTTCTACTTACTGCTAGTTTCTGTTATTTAAAGCAATCTGTTGCTACCCATTTGGAAGATGAATGTCACCCAGCAAAAGTTAGTTTTCTCAACAATATTTAATTTTCTTTTTTTTTGTCTCAATTTCTGGGATGAGGAGTTACCATTATTTACACTGTTTATATTCGGACTATTATCTTCATTTTTGTTGTTGTTATCACAACGTTTCAGCTGTTGTGCTCTGTAGCCTTCTTCAGATGTATATCAGTCTGGGTAACCTACCTGGAAATTCTGAACTGAACCCTTTATTTAATCTACAGGGTAGATTGTTTGCATTCCACTGCTCTTGTCTAGGAACATATTGTCTATTTCTTACTTTATTTAGTAACAGGTATCACCTGACCATCATCCAGCGACTGCTAGTATAAATGGCATAAAATCCCATGGAAACTGTCCCTCTCCTGGAAAGGAGCAACATAAGTGACAGGTGTCACCAGACTTATCCAGCAACTGCTTGCATCAAACAAAAAAATAACTCTTTGCACATGGTACGTTAGGATGTTAAACAATTGTGGCCAGTTAGAAAATGTAAAACAGGAGATGAGTAAGCTAAAAATCAACATCTTAGCTGTATGTGAAACTAGGTGTGGCCAAACAATAGAGATTTTGTCAGTGACAATCACAGGATTATATATGAAGGCAGAGAGAAGAATGGTAAATGTGTAGGATTGATATTAAATCAAGAATTCAGGAAATGCATTCTGGGATACTACCAATTATCCAAAAGAATTCTAATAGTCAAGCTGAAAGGAAAGCCTTTCAACGTAGATATCATAATAGTGTATGCACCGACAGCGCAAAGTAAGGAAAAAGAAATCGAATCTTTCTACTCCATTCTAGACAGCACCAACACTCATTGCAAATCACAAGAAGTCATAATTATCATGGGAGACCTGAATGCCAAAATAGGTAGGGAGAGGGCAGGGAAGATAGCTGGCAAATTCAAACTCAGAACCTGTAATGAATATGGAGAAAAATGGATCCAATGGTGCATGGCCAATATCCAGGTAATAGCCTGGTTCCAAGAATATACAAGATGATTGTAGACATGGAGAAGCCTAGGCAGAGAAAATAAAAACCAAATTGACTACACTGCTATCAACAAAAGATTCAGGAATGCAATGGTTCACTGCAAAACCTACCCAAGTACTGACTGTAGAAGCGACCATCACAATGTTATATGTAAAATAAGAGTGAAATTATGGAAACTGAAGAAGCGGATAGAAATAAGGACGAGGGAAAGTGAGTATGACTTATTTAGCAGGTTTAAGCAAGTGGATTGCAGAACAAGGTCTGGGAGAAATAACAAAAAGTTAAAACTTATTGATAGCTACAAGGGACAGGAAGAAGTGGAGAGCCATGATCGCATTAAAGCAATACTGTTGCTACACATTTGGAACCTGAATGTCTCCCAGCAAGAATTTCTCAACTACGTTAATGTTGTAAAAAAAAAAAAGAAATCAAGAAAACTAGTTTCCAAATTTAGAAAATAAATTCTGTTTTTCAATTTGTGTGTGTGTCACAGTCTGTCTGTAAATGTCTTTGATTTGAAGTGAGCTTTCATTTGCAAATCAACATTTATATTTGCTTATTATAATAAAGTTTTCAAAATTATTCAATTGGTATTTCTCTTTTGAAAAAATAGTTAATTGTTCCCATATTATACAACTCCTTTTATTTTTGACATGATAATTTTTGAGAATTAAATGTTAGACATTATGGTTAAATGAGCCTTAATTACTTGTTGGTTCTGGGACCTAATCAGTGAAAAGAATTCCATAGCCTAACATAAGTTGAATAATGATGTTCATTAATTAAGGCTTTTCTATTCAGACCTTCAACATTGGCTCTTGTACCCTTCAGTTTTTTCATTATCCTTTTGTTTTTGTTTTTTCCTCAGATGTCTTTTGTACTCAGTAACCTTTTTTGAATTTCAACCCAAACCCTGTATTCAATCCAAGGGAGTATATTGTTTTCATTCTGCTTTCCAAGCTTAGGAGATAAATCCTATCCATTAATACCCACCAGTCGTATTAATGTTTGTTTTACTTGTTCATTTCTTTCACTCAAGTTGATTATGTAACTTTTCAGCATTACCAGATCAAGGATTAAATTCACAACTGCTAGGGAATCTGATGTATGAGTTCAATCCATGTCTGGTAGTGCTGAAAAATCACATACTCTGGTTCTGTGAATGATACAGACAAGTGACAAAAAGGTGAATAAGACCATCATGTATTAAGCATTAAAAGTTTGATGAGAACAATGGATTGAATACAGGATTCTCTTCAAAATTCCAAGAATCTTACTGAGTATAACAACAGACACCTGAAGAAGGCTGGAAAATGCAACAGCCTGAATGTAACTATAACAACCAAGACAAATATGCTGGTCTGAATAGGAAAGCATATATTAATAATTTCCTGTCTCTCAAATTCTGATAAGGCTGTTCCTATGAGCAACTTTGTACTGGCCATTTGCTGCTCTTCACTGCTGTTTGTTCTATTACAAAGTAGTTCTGAAATAGTGAATGTGGCTGTATTTTTCGGTATTGATATTCTATAAATGATTCAGAATCTTTTAACAAGCTGTGCTACTGCTGCTTTTAAGAGCGTTTAACAATTAGCTAACTGCCTTGACAAACATACACACACGTGCACATCTTGAAATATTTAAGAAAACTGCTTTTCTGTTACCACATTTTGCTGAATTAGCATTGTTGATTGAAAAATTGATCTTCCAGCCTCCAGTTTTGTGGGCAACTAATGATATGGCCACATTTAGCAATTAGTGTTCTATAGATCTCTCTTGGAAATCTCAGAAAAGAACAGGACAGAAAAACATTAAGCAATTTGGATGTCTTTTTAGACAATCATTTGCATGATTTCTCTCCTTTCTCTTTTTTAAATTTTTTTTTTTTTTTTTTTTTATTCATCTTTAACTTCCCAGATTCATTCATAGTTTCATCTTTTTATCTCTCCATTCCTCTTGTAGGTTTTGTTTTCATAGAAAAATCAGTGATTGTCCTTTCATTTGTCCTAATCCTCTTCTTCTCTAGCTTTTCTCAATCTCAGCTTTTGCTGCTCCATTCTAACAATGGCCAATTTAGAATCCTTAATTGGAGCATTCAGTGCTTGTCAGCTGTCCTATTCAGCTGCTGACGCCTTCCATATGGAACCATTTCTTTAAATTTTGCAATGCATTTTTTCTGCTCCAATCTCTTTGAAAATAGATTTTCAGTTGCTTAAATCTTTTTTACTTCAAGCAAAATCTCCTACCTTGATTATACTGCAGCAACTATTTTTTTTTATTCTTCCTTTGACACTGAATGCTTTGACATGATTCAGCCATCTCCTTAATAATCATCCACCACTAGATATCACACAATTTTTTCAAAACTTCCAATTTGTTGGTCATATTGGCCCAGTTAACATCAATTAATCACCACCAAGTACATTTATTTCTGCTATACAACTCAAGTAAGAGATACCTTGTAGATTATTTTCCCAAGGGTCAAACAATTTATATCTCAGTGCTAAATTTATTCATTGCGTATCAATAAATTGGCTCATTGTTTCATTAATCACAATCTCCATTCTATCAATAAGGTATTGGAAACAAATTTGATATTGCAAAGATCTATTTTGGAACATCAATCACTATACAATACTTGCAATTGTAGTTCTCAGCTTTTGAAATTCTTACAGACATTTTTTTTCATGATGCCATTCTCTCATCTGTAATCAGTTTATATTCTTTTGAATATATACCACTTAATATCAAACATATATTCTTTTATCAATTCTAAAATATCTATTCCTTTCAAATAGACTGGTACATAATCTTTCAGTCATATTTTTTATGAGTTCATCAACCAATAAGTGTGCATCACACTGATGTTATCAACCCCAAAAACTCTCAGTGAAGAATCTAATTGCATCAAATTCTCTTTGTCTTGTGTGTCATTGTGCAATTTTTTAAACAATGTTTGATATTCTTGTTGTGGAACTGAAATGGTTTTTTTATTTATTCCTGTTTTATTATTTCTAATTGGTTCTCTTTGGTAAACCTTTACAGATATCTAATCTGCAATCTGTCATTAATCGGAAGGAATTTTCAAAGAGAAAGTAAGGAAATTAACAATCAATCTTTGGTATTTTCCTTAGAGGCAGAAGGAAAACGCTGCCTCAGATAAAAGCAGTGTTTTCTATTTTCAAATATGAGAAATAAAAAAGGCCTTTTTTTTTTTTTTTTTTTTTTCAAAAATGAAATTTTAAACTATTTTAAAAAAATTAATTGAATAATTCGAGAATCTAAAGATATTTTGACAAAAATGAATTAATAAAAGATAAAAAATAAGTAAAATTAATGGAGAGGATTATCTTTATTGAAGCTGCTCTATGATCAAAGATTTAGATATTGAAAACTAGTGACAGAAATAATTCTTTACTTTTATTTAGATGTGAAATATTATAGAAATTCTCTGAAGTTCTTCTTTTCTAAAGCATTTAATTTTATCATCTTGTCTGCTACATCCTGTTTTACTGTCCTTGAAGAATCTCTTTAATATTTCAAAATAAGATAAAGCATCTAATAAGGAATTGCAAACTTGGAGATTTTAAAACGGTGAAACCTTTAAATTTTGATACTTATTCTCCAATAATAATGTTTCTTATTTGTGCAGGCTAATTATTTTTGCTAATATATTTAGCAGTCACCAAAAAAGTTATACAATTGAGAATAAGAAGAATTTATGTGAACAACATGTCACTAGCCATTTGCTGCTTTTTACTGTTGATTGGTTCTTTTAGGCAATTCTGAAATAATAAAATTATCCACAATGATTAGTGATAATCTATTGGCAAGTGGTCAAATCATCGAATTTAATTTATTAAATAAAAGCATAATTCCCTAATATCAAAAATATTACACAAATTAAGATTTCATAAAGCTATCATTGACAGTATTAAAATTTTTATTCTTTCAGATATTGAATTTATGAAAGCCTGCTATATTTTTTTCTCATATTTCCTCACACTCAGTAACTCCTTGTGTTTTAGTGACTTTATTGCCTTGCTTGGGGTGAAATGATTAAAAACAATATTAGAAATATGGTGCAAATCTTTCTTTATCAGGAATCACCTTGGAGATAAGAATCACTCAATAGATTTCTGGAGTTACCATTCACAAGTTGTATTACTCTCTTCTTTCTTTTCTAAATAAATGTCAGTGAATTTTAAGCAAATTTCTCTTGAAGAATGAGCCTGTATATTATGTATTGATATTTTAGACATATGGTAATTGATAATACTCCATATCTGATATTGGGCTGCAAGCTGTGCAAATTCTTGGCAAGGCTCACATTCTGGTGATAGTCAAAACTTTAAGGCTTTCTAGATAAGACTTTTTGTGGTGACTCTTAACTGATTTCAAATGTAATGTTCTTCTTATTGCTCTAGCATAATAACTCAGATGATGAAGATGTCATATTGGGGCTGATTGAGCCACATATGCCACCTTGTATCAGAGATTACATGTTTTTTGTTTATTACTTTCTTTTCTGATCACATGGAGAAAAACTAAGTCATCCTGAATGAGACATAATAATTTCCTTTCATTCATTTCTGAATTGTATAATCACACACGTGAAAGTAAACTTTTCAATTTCAATGTGTCATTTAATGGTGCTTCATTCTACTTTCAAATTGACATTTTTCAAAACTATTGTGAAATCCTTTCCCTTATGTTCTTTTAGTCCAGTGAGTACTTACCAATGCATATATAGTTATTAAATGTAAAAAATTATTGGTAACTTTTTACTTTCATCTCTAGGTATTATTGTCTTGTACATTTTAAATGTTTTATTTCTCCAAACAAAATGTAAACACATTCATGCATTTATCATCAAATCACCTCACAAGTCCTGTAATCCATAAAGGTTGTAGGGCATTACATGTACTGCAGCCATAACAACAGTGATGTATCTAGGGCATGATAGCCTGACAGAGCCTATCATTCTTTGTGCTGGTTTCTGAATTCAGATTTTTTTCTTTCTCCTAAACTGGTTGGAACCTCAAGGCAAGAGAACCTAGTCATCTCTGCTATTTCACCCAAAGCTGGGGTGAGAACAAATGGATTCATACCCTTTCCACAAGAGTATTTGTGCACAAATGAATGTAATGAACTGGGCTGGTATTTGAACATGGCTTGCTGATTTCACTTTCCGAGTTTCTAACCATTACACCACCACCACCACCACATCCAAATATTTATACAAAGATCATTAAGGACTAGAAATGACCCACATGTGTGAAACTAAAAATCTTTTATGAACAAACATTCCTGTTGCATAATGGATATCCTAACAAGAATGTTTTCCTTAAAATTTATTTGATTATATAAAGAAGATAGCATATTTAATTCCTTGTGTTGACAAAGTGTAAAAAAAAAAAAAAAAACTTTTTATATCATGTATTTCATCCTTTAGGGCATCATCAGACTAAAGGGATATTTATGCTGATATAAATAAATATATATGGAAGAAGAGAGGACACTAAAATTTTAATCCTTTAAATTTAATTTTTTTCTTTTAAAATTTGTGTATTGATATATAGTCATGTATATGTTATTCTCTCTTCCCCCCCATATATATATATATATATATAGATATATATATATATATATATATATATAGATATATAGATTTTGTTTGTGGTTATTGTATCTGCATCTAATAACCTCATGCACATCCCAAAATCAACAGTTCTTCATTAATTTTTATTTTCTTGTCCAAACTTTTTGTTCTAAAAGTGACTCTTCTCCTGTCTCAATTCATATACATGCAGTCGGTATTTATTTTATAAACAGGCTTACCAACCAACAATGCCTAAAATGTGATAAACATGCAAAATGTTTCTAAAATCCTGGGATTAAAATGATAAATAAGATTTGTTTTGCAAGTTCTTCAGTGTTTGTTTCTGTTTCGTTTTCATTTCATTGGCACTATCCCAATATAATCCTCAACAGAAGAAATTGCATTTTAAATGATAATGATGATCATGATCAAAAAGAAATATACATTATTTAAAACAACATAATGAGTTTTGTATACAGACTTTTAGAACTGAACTTATAGGGATAGTGCTTTGTGTGTGTATAGCTAAATGGTTGTAATAGCTGATTTCTTAATGCAAATATCTGAATGGAATCAAAAGGAATTAATCTATACAAATAGGCTGCTTATCTTTGCCATTAGAACAATTCCAGGTAAAAGTGGAACCAGTGGGATCTTGAAGCTTTTACATAGATTTATATTCTATGAAATATTTTTGTTTAAAACATTTTGCTATGGAACAAAAGTTAATAAGAATTATTACAAACATATTTTTTCTGTAAATTTGACAGCCTGAATGTCAAATAAATTCCTATTTATAGAATTTGTTTTATAATGATCTGAAAATATTCTTGTGGCATAATGGATATCTTAACAAGAATAATTTTATCACTTAGCTCACTTATTACTGAAGTATCATCATTGGTCTGCTACTATGGCTGGACAGAGTGCAGACAAGTCAAGAGAGACAACTCTGTAATTAACAGTTAATAAACCTGGAATTATTTCCTTTATGTTGCATTCAGTTTTGTCTCTGGATCTCCACACTATTATTTAAAATGGTAACAATGGAAAGGACCATTTCTTTTTCTCATGCATTTTATTAGGAGAGTGGTAGCAGCTTGGATTCTAAGAGGCAGTGGGAAGAATGACGTCACATGAACACATGTCGACTCAGCATCCCTGTGCTGGTGGTCTTAGCTGATTACTAACTTGAGTTTGGGAGGCACATTGATGGTTCAGAATTCTTACAATCCTCTGATGAATTTATATTGATTTGGACTTATTATCAAAACCCAAGTAAAGGCAATCCATCACTGTCAGAATACATTGCCTATGAAGTACTGCGGCCAATTGCTGACCATTCTGGCCTTGGCCTTTGCATTCTGTAACATGTAGACATTTTTTTGTCACTTTATACTTAAGTAAAGATTACTTAAGGAGGTAAGGTGGAGTAATGGATAGCGGTTTGGAGTGAGGAATCTGAGAACCGAGTTCGAATTCCAGTTGAATCCATTACATTCACTTACGTGCTAATACCCTTGGGAAAGGTATGAAGCCTCCTCTTCTCACCTCCAGTTATGGGTAAATAGCAGGACAGACAGGGTTCTATAGCTTTGGATAGCAATTGGTCTACCGCAGAAAGAAAGGGCAACCTACTGCGGGAAAAAATCTGCCTCATCAGTCATGTATCAAAAGATACATGATCACCTAAGCATGTATCACGCATGGCACATAACTGACTGAAAAATTACTCTAGCCATTGGTCAAATTGGGCTGTAATTAGATTATTTTACTAAAACTGCCCAACAAACAACTGGGCTATGATGTGCCAATTTTTGCAATGTTGTAGTAATAAACATACAGATCTTTATTATATAGATTGAACTAAGTTGAACATACAGAACCACAGGCAGAGTGAGCAAAAGTTTATGAAATAACTCCACTCACTACCTGTCTGTATAACAGAATTTTTTTAAAAAAAGGTTTGAATAATGGGCAGTTTTACAGGAAGTCTGTCTTCACTGAGATTTGAACTCCAACAGATAGTAGATGCTTGATATTGAGAATTAATATGACATGCCATTTTTAGGGAGTTTGGTTATTGCTATGTTCTCCATTATTGTGTCCTTGTGTCAGTCTTAGCTTAATATATGTCTATAGTCAAAGTGTCAATAACAGAGTGAATTAATGAAGCTTTCATTTACACTTGTATCAAATGTTATTTATTATATATTGGATCTTGCACTAGTAATAGTACTGTGGGAAGAATTGGATTCCTGCCTCTTTAAAGTAATTAATATGAAAATAACATCAGTTTTGCTACAAGACTAATAAAGATTAATGTCACTAATAGATGTAGTAATGAGAATAATGATTTTTTTTTATTACTTGTCAATTCCCTGTACAATAAATTGGTCAATATTGCTATAGAGTAAGTGAAAAAATATAAGTTTACTTATCACATTTTCTTAATTTTTTTATTGTTTTTATTTCTCCAGATGTTTAAAGAGAAAGCAATCTCAGTTGGAAATAAGTTATTGCCTGCCTTCAACACAGCAACTGGTATTCCTCAGTCCATGATCAACCTCAAGACGTAAGTAATCAAGAACCATTTATTTTGTTTCTTTTTCATTGTGTATTATCATTGGACAATTCAAAATATAATCTCAGTTCATCATAAAGAAAATATTGTGAATACTGGTAAGAGTTTAGTGACCAATTATCAATGTAAATCAAACACTCAGGCATTTGGTATCATTTCTTATATATTCATATCTAATCATATATTCCCACTCTGCCATAACATAGCTTCTCTGTGCCTTTTCTATAAATATTTTCTTTTGTTACCTAGACTCTATGAATTAAAGCTCAGTACTAGATTAGCAGCAAGATTTCATCATTTTTCACTTGAAATGTCTATATGTAACCATAAGTTCTATGCTGATAGTTTCTTCTTTTGCACTTCTCACTTGTGGAACTCTCTTCCAGCTTCTTGATTTCCAATTCTGATCTTTAGTTTTGATCTTCAAAAATTTAAATGCAATGTCAACTGTTCTGTCTTCTCAATCCTGTTCTTTCATTATCTTTTTAATGTTTTTTTTTCCCCTCATAATCTTAGTAATGTCTTAATAGCTTTATTGCCTTATTTGGAAGGAAATGATTAATAAAATATCTTCCAAACTAATCCAGGATCATTCCAATATTAATCTGTTATATCTAAAGATTATTCCAAAGTACAAGCTAATCTTCTATATTATATATCTTCTGTAATCTTCACATCATAACCATTCCAGAAAAGTTTCTCTTTTGTTTTTTTAGTATTGTATCTTTATAAATTATTTTAGATGAAGTTCTTTTGTGTGACATGTGCCTTCAGGACGTTTATGATCATGGCTCTCCACAATTTTTTCTCTTTTTGTAAATTTTTGTAACGCTGGTAATTTTTTTTTTTTTTTGTTATCTCTTCTAAACCTTGTTTTGCCATCCATTTACACAAGCTCATTAGGTGTTGGGTCATGCATTGTTTTCCTCTGTCTTTCTTACTTTCAATTTGTCCTATGAGTGTCAAATTTTTCAAGCCCTCTTACCTCATTATATGCGCATGAAATTTCAGCTCTCTCTCTTTTTCTGATGTTAAGTATAAATTACCTTTTTGTTTCTGTTTACTCTGAAACTATTGTTAAGTATTCAAGTTTTAAGATAATTTTTTTTATCTACAAGAGAGCTACTGAAAAGTTCTCATCCTAACCATCTTCCTAAAATTTGACCAAATAACAAAATACTAGATTTTTATTATTTTCTTGATCAAGCTGAGAACTTTTTAGCAACTCATGTAATACAGAGGTCTTAGAAAAGACAATATGCATAATCGCTATTGGCTAGATTATTTGAATTTAGAATTATCAGTAGCAAAATAAGATTAATCAAGCACACAATATAATGTAGACACAGAATTGTTGAAGAAAGGACCAATCATTTCCCTTATAAGGGTCATGTGACACTGGCCATATAAGTGCCAAATTCAAATAACCATTCTCAGAACATCAGAAACCTATAGTTGAAATTTCTAGGACCCATAATGAGGAAAGAGAGCTTAGAAAATTTGACACTCACATGATTTATGAACCCAAGAGGGACAGAGGAAAACAGCACATAACCTACCTCATGAGCTTGTGTAAATGGCTGGCAGAATAGGGTTTAGGAGAGATAACAAAAAGGCAACATTTAATAATAGCAACAAAAGACAGGAAAATTGTGGAGAACCGTGATTGCCCATGTGCTGAAAGGACACGGCACATAGAAGAATTGTCATCTGTCAGTCTTAAAAGACTATGGATCTGTAACGGGGAATGTTTTTTATTTTACTTTTTAAAAATTCTGCTGTTGGTGATCACAGATGAGGCATTGCTGGAGAGTTCTCAAGATTGGTAAAGGCTGCAAGTCAGTGCATGTTTGAAATCTGGTGGACTGCCCCCTCAGGCTAATGAGTTCCATCTATCTTCTGATTTAAGCAATACATCTCCCATTGCATATCTATATCATGCACTTTGAGTATATCCATTAAAAAGTGAAGATTCCTTATTGTTTAAAGATAATGTCCAAATAAGTCTTGTTTCAGCCTCTGAAAGTTATCCTGGAGAAATCTTTAAAAAAGTGATGCTTCCATATTGTTATAAACAAAAATAAAATATCTGAATGCTTTCTGGCTTAGTCTCTGAAACACATTTTGAGTATATCCATTAAAAATGATATTTCCTTATGTCGGAATTTCTATGTCTTTATGCATAAAAGAGTAAAAAAAATAAAGAATGAATATATTTGCTTACCATCATCGTTCCATTATCTCGTCTTCATACCATAGAGACTACAAGACGCCAGGCAAAAGTGTTGACATTCTTGTTCAGATATCTTGATTTTTGGCAACTTCAATTAGGAAGATTTGTCAAAGATCTTTCTGATTTGTATCAGCTTATGTTTTATTTTTTATTGGGTATGTAGAATTCTCTTCTTTATCTGTGAAGAGATTGTTCAGAATTCACTGTTATATAGGAACAGAGTATTAAACTGTTATGTAATATAGGAGTACTGATATTAAATAACTGATTAGTAGTCTAATGAAATTTTCCTGTTTCTTAATACTTTACTTAGCTTTCATTGTTCCATTGCACCTTTGGATTTTGGAGTCACATTTTCTGTCCTCTTTTAAAACACTTCCTACATTATTTACATTATTTAGACTATTGTCCTCATCTTTATTGTCATATTCACAACATTTTGGCTGTTATATGCTCTGGCTTTCATCAGGTGATTGGAATTTCAAACTGAACCCTTTATTTCATCCTCCAGGGTAGATTGTTCTAGTTCCATGTGCCATGCCTCGTCTAGATGTCTCAGTTATCTTCCTTTAACTCAACTCTGGGTCAAGTCACTGGATCCAATCAATGCTTTTATCCACTGTGCCATGTGACCCAAAGAGTTGTGAGTTCAATACCTGGCTACTGGCAATGATGAACAAAAACTTGGAGAGTTGAATTAAAAGGGGATAACTGAGACATCCGGATGAGACATGACATGTGGAACTAGAACAATCTACCCCAGCAGATAAAATAAAGGGTTCAGTTTGAAATTCCAATCATCTGAAGAAGGTTGGTATGTAAACTGGCCAAAACACCATGAATATGACAATAAAAATGACAACAGTCCGAATAATGTAAATAATTACAATATCTCATCTCGGAAATATAGACAGACACTTCCTAGATATTTAATTCTTTGTGCGTGCTTGATTTTGGTGTTTCCAAATTGTAATTTGCATATTGTGTTGTTCCTTTCACTGACAACCATCCATTCCATCTTTTTAAAATTGATGTTTAGTCCTTTCTTCTCACATTCCTTCACTACCTTCTGTAGAAGTTCTTATAGTTTCTTCTCTATGTCTGCTATCATAACTGTGTCATCTGCATATCTTATGTTGTTAAGATTGTGGCTGCCAATAATGAATCCTGCTAGGACATCTAATTCTCTAAAAATCACCTCAACTTAAAGGTTGAATAAATCTGGTGAGAAGACACATCCTTGTCTTCTGTCTCTTTCTTTCTATTATTTTTATATTCATTGAATTCATTTTCTATCCATATGCTCCCAGTGTAGGTTCTGGGTTATTCTAATATCCTTCTCAAATCTAATTTTACATTAGCAGAGACATGAGGCAATAGAAATGTGGTTCTACAGAAGGATACTTGAGGATACTATGGACTGAATATGACAGTTTTAGAGAAAATGGAAACAAATTTATGCTTATACTTAACATTAGAAAGAGAGAGTTGAAATTTCTAGGGCAGTTTATGGAGAAAGTGGACAGAACAGGGATTAGGAGAGATAGCAAAAAGACAAGCTTTATTAAGAGAAATTGTGAAGTGCCATGATTGCCCTAGAATTAGTAAAGATTTGCTACTTTTAATTCTAAAGCATTTTGTCTATTGACTCATTCTTTATACTTTATACTCTATTATATGTGTGTTGTTAAGACGTTAATTAATATCTTTACTCTACCATTCTGACCAACAGATGAGATTAAAACGTCGTCAAAATTAGTTTATTTTAACCTCATTAACATAATCTAAAATCATTTTTTTTGGTTAGTTTCAAAGGATGAATTTAATTTTTTCGTCATATTAAATAAACTTGTAATTTAAAGTCCTTTTTTGGCTTCTGAGGATATGTAGAATGCCAACATTACTGCTTTCAAATAAAGAGTTGTCTCCCTTTCATTTTTACAGCTAGCAGCTTTTTCATTTTGCTTTCTCTGTTTCTGTATTCTGAGGATGTCAATTCCAGAAAAATTCTCATCAAAATTCACTTTGTAAATAAAATATAGTTTTACTTTTTAAAGTTTCACATTTCTTTTGCATCATCTTCAGAATATTCATTTCCGTTCCTCCTCCTCCTCCTCCCTATAATTATAATAATAGTAATAGCTGACTACTTGTTTCTGAGCACACATGTCTCCTAGGCTGGGCAGCCAATCATTGTTGTAAACTCCTCCACAGGCACATTTGTGTTTTTCCAACACCCACAAAGCCCACAAACTGAGCAGACCTTAGTTACAGTTTCTGAGAGAAAATGCATAATCTGGAATGACCAACAGTTTGAACAAGGACAGTGTGCTCAAACCCTCAGTCACAATGACTTGTGACTTTGTGCTAGCACAACCATCAATGGTTTTTAAACAGTTCCACTATTTGATTTCACTCATAAGGCTTGGGTCAATTCATGGTATGATTTTGATGCATTTTCCAATGGTACCACACACTGCAATCCCCTCTTGAGGCCCCGATAACATCAAGAAGTCACCTCCCTGACAAATTGACCCTGGTGAGATTTGAACCGACCTTTTAATGCAAATATTCTAACTACTTAACCATATGCTCACTTTACTGTATTTATTTACAGAATTTACTGCAGTTTTTTCATTAACCAAATATCTCATTTCGAATTTGAGCCTTTCAAATTTGTGTATAAATTGTCTAATAGCCATGACTTGCTACATTGTTGTGTCTTCAAAGGTTAGTTAATTTTGAGTTTTCTAAACTTCAAAGTCTTCTGATCCCAGCAGCATTATTTAACTGATAGACAAGAGTGAAAATCACTTGATCTCTTACGTAAAGCTACAAGAACTGATACCTAGTGGGATATTGGACAAGTGTGATCCTGTTGTAGGTGTTGAACAGGGTTGAGTTGAAGTAGTTTAAAATTAATAAACTTGCATTCTACCAATCAATGAAGAGAATCTGCCAGGTGAGGCTTTTCACCTTCAGGTGAAAATGCTTAATTAATTAGAACCCAGGCCACTTGTGTTGCAATATTAAACAAGGTAACTTTGTAACATAATAACGAGCTAACAGTAATGTTTATTAGCACATACAAGTCGCTGAATAACTTTTAAATTGTGTATTTAAAGTAAAATCTTCATTGCAATATATTTAGTGAATGTTGTGTGGTTGATGGAATTGTACCAATGGTGATGTTTATACAAAGTGCTTTTCATATGAAAGTTTTGGTAATCATAAAATGTTGAGGGACTGAAATTGTGTTGATGCAAGACAAAAGAATGTCTTTAAATTCCAATATATTTGTGACAAGTGGAGGTCTTTGATAGGTTTCTGGCTTGCCTGTAAATAGTTCTTCTATTTATCTACCTTATATGTTTCTAAAATAGCGTAAAAGAATTTAGGTTGTCGGTTTATTACTCTGATGCCAAACTATAGAAAGCATTCTGATATGATTTCATATCAAGATTTATTTCTTCAGTTGATGATAAACTACATCTGGCAGCAAGGCCTCTGATGAGGCGGTTTTGAGGAGCATGGAAGTACCACTTAATTGCTGTTGTTCCCAGGTCCACTATCACCTGGAGTGATGGCACCTTTTAGGGTCCCAGACATGGGCAAATAGTTAACCCCGTAAACTGGGGTCAAAAGACTATGAAAGTGTAAAAATATCAGCAATAAATTTTTGAAAAAAAATATTACCAGCAATGTATTTGACTCTCAACCAAAAATATGTCAACTGATTTCTTACAAAGAATACATATTCTATTCATACGAAGCTATCCCCAAAATTTTGTTAACATTAAATATCTCATTGAGGTTGATATGCCATAAAACAAAATAAACCAAACCATTTCTTTTAAATTTTAAGAAAAAAAAATTCTCTGTATCTTGTGCTTTAGCAGTTAGGCTCAGTACTACACATTAGTCAGGCACAATGTCAGGAGCCAGTAAGTGAAGACATTTTTTGTGGGATTTTCTGAAATGAGAAAATATTATTATTAAAACTGGAGTTCTCAGCTTGATTGTTATATCACATCATTACACCTATTTTAACTTTTGGCCTTCTTCACGTTATTGCTACCAAATATAACAGTCACCTGAAGAAGATAGAATACAATTAATGAAACAAAGTGACTATAACAATCAAGATGAAGTCACCAGTTTAAATAAGTAAATGTATATTAAAGATGATTCTTGTTAGTTTTTTCACACTGTAGTATGTATGGGTAGTGTAATGGTTATTGGTGCATAAAGGAGACTCAGCAAGCCAAGTTCAATTGCTGGGCTAGTCTGGTGGGATTAGCGAGCCAAGTTCAAGTTCTGTGGAGAGACCTGATTGTCTGTGTCCTGAAATACTCTAAGGTGATACAATACAAATAGTTATAAAATGATTCAAATATCTAGCAGTAAGATAGCAGCACAATTGAAGTAGCCAAAGTAGATGTTGACATATCTGTCTCTTGTTGAATAGTTTTTCTTTTTTTTTTGCTGATCAAGTCACGATTATGAATGTCTACCTTCATTAATGTAATTCTTATTGGCATTGCAAAAGAAGAAAAGAAAGAAATTACTTTTGTCACACCTTTTCTTCCACCAAATCCTTGATAAATTTTGTTTCAAAGACATCATTTAGTTGAGAAATGTGTAGGTTGTAAGTTTTAATGATTATGGCAGCCATTTGCTGTTATTAGCCTTACAAGTAATTAAGAAGACAATGAATTAAATATCTATGCATCTTCTCATTTTCCCTGTCCTACTTTTGGTTGATTGGTAATGAGCTGCTACTCCAGGAGGATCAAATTTGTGAATTATCTGGGATAAAGATAAGAAATATAGAAATATCAGTTTTTATGGGGGCTACTCAAAAAATTAATATGACGCATATCTAGGCATTAACTGAAGACTTCAAGGAACATCTTTAGTTTATTTTAAGGATTGTGTGGGAAAAGCCTTGTTTCTTTTCTGTTTGTAAATTTGCCTACATTTTTTTTTTTTTTTTTAATATTTTTCCTTGGTTGGAATTTTTTCTTTTTGATGTTTGAATAAAGTTGAGAAATGATCACAATTCCCATTTCATTTGCATAACAACAGAAATGGTTTAAGCCCCTTCTGTTTGCCTCGGGGTTCTTGATTGGCTCCAGAGGCGGATATGCAATATAATTGGCCCTGCTCTGGCATCTCGTCTACAGTCACTTTCTCACAGGCACGTCATCGCCTCTGTCTGTTTTACAAATACTTTCATGGCAATTGCTCCAAGGAGCTGCATTCGCTGGTTCCCAGACTTCATGCCTGTGGAACTCCTTTCCCTATTCCAGTTTCCCTGAGAGCTATAATCTCCAGCTATTTAAATGTAATGTCAATTGACATCTCCAGTTGCCTTGATCTATCCACTACCCTTCTCCTCATCCTTTCTTCTATCACTCCTATCTGATCTTGCTCCAAATTTTCTGTAACCCCATGCGTCCTAATGGCTTCCTGCCTTGCTTGGGGTGAAACACTTAAAAAAAGAAAGTCGGTAGAAATTTCTGAGCAGACATGAAATCTTTTAGCTTGATACATAAGCATCAATAACCTAACTGGTGGTAATAACCCCTATTCAGCTTTTGGGAAAAAAAACTGGGAGCATGCATGCAGCAAATCTGAAGATTCTAGCTGTCTTTCACTGCAGGCCGAGATCAAGATAGGATGCCAAAATTAGTACTCCATGCAGTAGCTGCACATGGCTTAGGCTATATGCATCACTTACTTGCTAATTCACCAATAGATTAAGTTCATCTTTCACTCTTTACAGAGATGTTTAAGTAAATTCCTCAAGTTGGCATTTTCTTTCAGAAATTATCCTCAAAACTTTCTCTACCTGAAAATGTTCCAGAGAGAATAAAAATCTCTATCTCGTTTTTGCTTCATTCTTTTGTTTGTCTATTATGTCAACACACAACACCTTTTCGACTTTATCTGACAGCCACTGACCTAATAACACTCCAAAACTGAAAGTGATACTTGGAGATAAAATAAATGAAAATAGAATTCAAAATTAGTGTCTTTCAAACTTAATGGCATCATCATCATTTCAATGACGTTTATTATATATCAAGAAATAGTCAGGAGGATGAAAGACTATAAAAAATGTTACAAAATGGACCTTTTTTTTTTTTCTTTTTTTTTTTTATCTCACCCCCAAGCAAGTTGATAATGCCAATAAGATGCAAAGAGGTTCTGGGAGTGAAAGAGAATAGAAAGACTTTAGTGAGGAGAAAAAAATAAAAAAGATCATTGAAGAAAACAGAAGGTGACAATTACATTTTTTCATTTAACATTAGATTTAACATTATTTTTAATGCTTGTTATTAATGGAGGAATTTCTCTCTTAGAATTTGTGTCCATATATAAAAATATCTTTGCCACTATTAGTAAATATATTGCTTGTTTTTAACATCCATACACAGGACTCTCATAAAAATTCACCTGATATAAATTTAAAGGAAAATCAGTTAAACACAAGGAAAGGAATATATGATGAGAATATATTTTCTTTGTGTCTATATGAGTATATCATTGACAAAATTATCTTTTATACAAGAATCTTGATGCCACTTTCTGAGTAATTGTTTTTGTTCATTGAAACAATTAAACAAAAACAATTATCTTAATTATTAAGGTGGAAAAAAATTGGCAATACTTAAATTCACAGAAGGTAAATATTTACCAAAATTTGGTAACCTTGTAAATCTCCTAGGATTGTATCTCCTTATCACCTTCTTTCTTTATTTTTATTTCAGTGGCAGCACCCGTAATTGGGGATGGGCATCTGGAGGCTGTTCTATCCTTGCGGAATTTGGTTCTGTTCACTTGGAATTCATCTACCTTACCAATATAAGTGGAAATCCTGTCTATGAAAAAAAGGTGTGTCATGAGTACAATTAATATGCTTATTGCTTCTCTATTTCAGTTTGTTCAACTGCAATGCTTGGTATTTTGGGCCTTTCTTTGTTTGTTCACGTCTGTCACATTAGAATATTTATAGTTGTATTTAAAAAAAAAAAAGACAACATCTAAACAATTATTGAAACGTCTATCCTGACTTCTCCTTGTCACACTGGACTTTGAGATGAGGTCACTGTTTTATCTGTCATGACTTTTATAAACAATGACAGATCCCTAGAGTTGGTCCGAAATGATTTGTGCTGAGAGAAATCTTTCTAAAGAAACATGAAATGTTGCATAAACTCAAATAGTGAAAAGCCATGAGTGTGATCTAAACTAAGTAATTTATGAATGAATACAATCAATCACTCATATAAGTACCACATGTGTGTGTATGCATCGGAAGTGATGCAAGAAAACCAAGGGACATTTCTGACCTAAAATTTCCCCCATCTGTCTAGTGTATTCAAGTTTTTCTCTCTAGAGGAAGTTTTTTTTTTTTTTTTTAACCGTATAAAGTGCCATAGCCAAAATAGGCAAGGGATACTTTAGCTGAAATTAACTAGTAACTAAAACTTGTCTTTGTTGGCTCCTCTCTCTCTCTCTCTCTCTGTGTCTTTGTTGGCTCCTGTCTCTCTCTCTCTCTGTCTTTGTTGGCTCCTCTCTCTCTCTCTCACACTCTGTGTCTTTGTTGGCTCCTGTCTCTCTCTCTCTCTGTGTCTTTGTTGGCTCCTGTCTCTCTCTCTCTGTCTTTGTTGGCTCCTGTCTCTCTCTCTCTCTCTGGCTCCTGTCTCTTCTCTGTGTCTTTGTGGCTCTCTCTCTCTCTCTGTGTCTTTGTTGGCTCTCTCTCTCTCTCTCTCTGTCTTTGTCTCTCTCTCTCTGTGTCTTTGTTGGCTCCTGTCTCTCTCTCTCTGTCTTTGTTGGCTTTGTTGGCTCTCTCTCTCTGTGTCTCTCTCTCTCTCTCCTTCTGTGTCTTTGTTGGCTCCTGTCTCTCTCTCTCTGTCTTTGTCTGGCTCCTTCTCTCTCTCTCTGTCTTTGTTGGCTCTGTCTCTCTCTCTCTCTGTGTCTTTGTTGGCTCTCCTGTCTCTCTCTCTCTGTGTCTTTGTTGGCTCCTCTCTCTCTCTCTCTGTGTCTTTGTTGGCTCCTGTCTCTCTCTCTCTCTCTGTCTCTTGTTGGCACCTGTCTCTCTCTCTCTGTGTCTTTGTTGGCTCCCTGGCTCTCTCTCTCTCTGTGTCTTTGTTGGCTCCCCTCTCTCTCTCTCTTTGATGGCTCTGTCTCTCTCTGTGTCTTTGTTGGCTCCTCTCTCTCTCTCTCTCTCTGTCTCTCTGTGTCTTGTTGGCTCCCTCTCTCTCTCTCTCTGTGTCTTTGTTGGCTCCCCTCTCTCTTCTCTCTCTCTGTGTTTTGTTTACTCTCTCTCTCTCTCTCCTTCTTTGTTGGCTCCTCCTCTCTCTCTCTCTCTCTCTTTGTTGGCTCCTCTCTCTCTCTCTCTCTGTCTTTGTTGGCTCTCTCTCTCTCTCTTTGTTGGCTGTTCTGTCTTTGTTCTCCTCTCTCTCTGTCTTTGTTGGCTCTCTCTCTCTGTCTTTGTTGGCTCCTCTCTCTCTGTCTTTGTCTCTCTCTCTCTGTCTTTGTTGGCTCCTCTCTCTCTCTCTCTGTCTTTGTTGTTCTCTCCTCTCTCTCTCTGTCTTTGTTGGCTCTCTCTCTCTGTCTTTGTTGGCTCCTCTCTCTCTCTCTGTCTTTGGCTGGCTCTCTCTGTCTATTTTTGTTGGCTCCTCTCTCTCTTCTGTCTTTGTTGGCTCCTCTCTCTCTGTCTTTGTTGGCTCCTCTCTCTCTGTCTTTGGCCTCTCTCTCTCTCTGTCTTTGTTGGCTCTCTCTCTCTCTCTGTCTTTGTTGGCTCTCTCTCTCTCTCTCTTCTTTGTTGGCTCTCTCTCTCTCTCTCTGTCTTTGTTGGCTCTCTCTCTCTCTGTCTTTGTTGGCTCCTCTCTCTCTCTCTCTTCTATCCTGATGGCTTCTCTCTCTCTGTTGGCTCTCTCTCTCTGTCTTTGTTGGCTTTCTCTCTCTCTCTCTGTCTTTGTTGGCTCTCTCTCTCTCTCTCTTCTTTGTTGGCTCTTCTCTCTCTCTCTCTCTGTCTTTGTTGGCTCTCTCTCTCTCTCTCTTTGTTGGCTCTCTCTCTCTCTGTCTTTGTTGGCTCCTCTCTCTCTCTCTGTTATTTGGCTCCTCTCTCTCTCTCTCTCTCTTTGTTGGCTCCTCTCTCTCTCTGTCTTTGTTGGCTCCTTCTCTCTGTCTTTGTTGGCTCTCTCTCTCTCTGTCTTTTTTGGCTCCTCTCTCTCTCTCTCTGTCTTTGTTGGCTCCTCTCTCTCTCTCTGTCTTTGTTGGCTCCTCTCTCTCTCTCTTGTCTCTTTGTTGGCTCTCTCTCTCTCTCTCTCTCTCTCTCTCTTTGTTGGCTCCTCTCTCTCTCTCTGTCTTTGTTGGCTCCTCTCTCTCTCTGTCTTTGTTGGCTCCTCTCTCTCTCTGTCTTTGTTGGCTCCTCTCTCTCTCTGTCTTTGTTGGCTCCTCTCTCTCTCTCTCTGTCTTTGTTGGCTCCTCTCTCTCTCTCTGTGTCTTTGTTGGCTCCTCTCTCTCTCTCTGTCTTTGTTGGCTCCTCTCTCTCTCTCTGTCTTTGTTGGCTCCTCTCTCTCTCTCTCTGTCTTTGTTGGCTCCTCTCTCTCTCTCTCTGTCTTTGTTGGCTCCTGCTCTCTCTCTCTGTGTCTTTGTTGGCTCTGTCTCTTCTCTCTTGTTGGCTCCTCTCTCTCTCTCTGTGTCTTTGTTGGCTCCTGTCTCTCTCTCTGTGTCTTTGTTGGCTCCTGTCTCTCTCTCTCTGTGTCTCT
>CAHIKZ030005086.1:327500-415000 GCA_903632075.3 Acanthosepion pharaonis | reverse complement strand
CATTATTGTTGTTAGTAGGGCATAATGGCCATGCTAACTAAGGGAGAGACAGGTAGAATTATAATAAGATTGGATCATAAAATAAACTTTACCTATGTCATTCAGCAATTAGAGTTTACACTAGATGATCAACAGAGTTGAAATAAGTACCCAGTATTTAGCCACTGACAACTTTTTCATAGTTAGGATGCCTCAGGATAAAATATTTAAAGTAATAAATTAAAAGATTCAAAGAGAAGCAGAAGAAGAAAAAAAAATTTCCCCAGGAATATTTCCTTTTAATGATGATTTTGAAAATTGATAGTGCCAAAAGAATTATTCTCAACAAAAGGTCTGTTTGAAATGTCATTACAAAATGGCAGTTGCTTTTAGCATAAGGAAATAAGATACAATTAATTTCCAGGCTTTTGAAGAAATATACATCACTTTACAATGACTAACTAAAAGAAATGCCCATTTACAGGCTGTGATGGATAAATTGCCATCTAAATTAGGCAAAAATGAAAATAACACTGACATCTTAGTTTAACAGATATATTTAGCAAAATTACACAAAAATATCTTGAAATACTAAAGAGTAAATTTATTCAATAATATCACCATTGGCTTCAACCATGGCCACCAGGTGACTTCAAAATCTCCTGCATCTCTCCTGGACAGACTTGGTGAATAATGCCATAATCCTTGCCTTCAGTTGGTGTTAGAAGGAGTTTTGTTGGTTTCTTGCTCAACTGCCCCCCCCCCAATTAAAGGGGTTGCAGTCTGGGGAGCAAGGTGTGATGTGGTTGCAGAAATTGTCTGACAACCATGACTGGGTTCTTCTGCTTCTGTGACATGGTTGCTAGACATAGGGTCTTCCAGCAGCCACCCTCTTAACTGAGGGCAGCACTACCTCCTCAAGGCACTTGATGCAGGCCTCTTTGTTGAGTGAGGCCCTGTGGGAAGATGAATGGAGACATAAAGTTGCCATCACTAGTGATCACTCCAAACACCAACATATTGGCTGGATATATCATCCAACTCTTTCTGAATCCTCTGTAGTGTCCACAGATTGACACCCAAATATTCTGAAATGTTTGTATTAGAGCTTCTGGTGCAAATGCCAAGCAGTACAGCATGCTGTTTACAAATTTCTGTTGGAGTGAATTGCGTCATGGTGCTCTTTTTCTCACAGACGGTGCCCAATTGACTCTACTGTACTGTGCAATCGACAAAATCAAAAACAAACAATGCACACACATGAAATTAAAAATAAAAAATGGCAACAATTTATCCATCACATCCTGTATTTGTACAATGGGGGTGCTGAAAAGTTCTCAAACAGGCCCACCTCCTCAAATCAGTATTACTGATTTGGGGAAGTGGGTTGAGTCCAAAACCTTTCAACACCATCGTTTATGCATATCAGAATATACAGACATGATTAAAGTAAAAATTTCTATTTTTAAACAAGAAAGTGTTCTTCTATCAAAACAATAAAGAATATTATGTAAATTAATAGTTTAGAATTTTAAAGATTTTACTCTTTGAAGCATCAAATTTATCAAATCTGTTATCTTCTCATATGGAATATCCAGCCAAGATATATATATTTTTTCTGAATGCAATCCAGATAGGAGTAGATATGTTCGCCTATAGCCTGGTAGCTTTCCCCATCTAGTGAGCAGGAGTAGAGATTTATCTCTTGTTTTCTGTTTAAGATTGGTTTTCCAGTTCCTTCTAAAGTCTTCTCATTCTATTTCACTCCCAGTAACCCCTTGTATTTTAGTGGCATTATCACCTAATGATTAAAAAAAAAATAATAAAGACCATTAAAAACTCCATATTTGATAGTAGTTTGTAGGAGCTTCTAAGATTTTCTGAACCTCACACATATGCAATTTGAAAATGGAGCAAACGAGCACTCCTGAGATAAACTGCAAGTCTTTGCCTACCATCTTAATTCCTGCCATTTCTGCTGAAGGTGGATTGGTTTATAAAATATCATTCTTTTGGCTTTATTACCATAATAAAGTACATGATAATGTATTTCCTTTTTTGGTTGATTTTAATACCCTTTAACCCCTTGCATGTGGAATCTGTTTTGATATCTTACCTTATGAAGACAACTCTCATGAGTGTCATCAGCCTGAAAGAGATGTGGTGATTTCCTTTCCTAGTTGTTGGTCATAGAAAAACCTGAAATTTTACAAATCCTACTACTCTCACTCAAATGATACCTAAATCCTAAAGCAGCAATTCTAATAAATACAATTTAAAAGATTTAAAATTTTATCTTTTATTTAAATAAATGGTGCCAGACATGTCCAGAAATATCTAAACTGTCAGCTGTATGCAACTGATTTTTAAGATCAATGGTTAAAAATGGTTTTAAGCAAGTGAAGACTCTGGGTCTTGGCAAAAATAGTTACTGGAGTTGAGAAACCTATTTTCTTGAAAAATTGTTTTGGCTGCTTGTAAAAATTCCTGTATTGTAAATGGTTTTATTATAAGAATTCGATATAAATGGTTTTAGTATTGAGACTTACATAAGGATGTCATGCATGACACCAAACCCGTTCAGAAATATTGAAACTTTCATCTGTATGCAACAGATTTCTAAGATAGATAGTTAAAAATGGTTTTGATCAAGAGAAGACCACACTTTTTAAAACCTTGTGGCCTGGTGCTACGAAATCACAAAGAACTTTACCAAATAGCAAAAAACATATCACTTGACAACATTCAACAACAGCAACAACTAAAATGGATATCACATGTAACTTGAAGAGAAAATAATGTCATAATCAAGATACAGACATTCCAGACTACTTCAAATAAAAGGCAAGGAAAGAAACCTCCATCAATACTGTTTAGAGAGATAACAGCTACTGGACTTAAGAAACCTATTTTCTTGAAAAATTGTTTTAAGATGAAGATTTTATAAATTTCAACCGAAAGTAGTCCTGGCTGCTTGCTCAGAAACATCACCAAATGTTTCCTTGTAAGGAAACAGCTAATATTACAATTGCCATTACCAAAGTACTCTACTGAATATTCAGTCAATACTTATTAATTGTGAGTATCTCAGAAACTTAAAAGAAAATTAATTACATTCACTAGTAAGGGAGCATCTAAAATTAAAGACAATGAAACAATCTTTTTCAGTGACATTTTAATTTGAAATTGCTGTGGCTGCTTTTCCATAAACTTGTTAACCATGACAGTGTTCATGATTCGTCATCAACTCTTTTCTTTCATTTCGTTGCGTGAATTTTTTTGTTGAACTCTACAAATTATTTGGCACCTCAGATTTTCCAACTTTTCTTTTTCTGGCTTCATCCTTCCTCAACATTTTCTCCATCTCCAGACATTGAACAAACAAACTGCCCAAGCTGAGTTTACCTTCTTTACTAAGTAATGTTGTCTATAAAAAAAAAAAAAACCTGTTCAGAATGATGTCCCTCTCTTTATCTTTTTTTCTTGCATTCAACAGATTAGGTTAGAACAGACTCATCCATAATCTTTACATAGTGTGAAATGCCACTTCAATTTCTGCAACCATCATTTTTTAACAATAAAATTAGCTTCTGCAAAGTTGGTACAATCACTTTGAGGCTTGTATCTTTAATAGAATGAGAACTTTAGCAGAAATGATATCCATTTTAAAAAACAAAACAATTATACCAATTTAACAAAAAATATTTGTTTTGTGGTAGTTTCAATTCAAATAAACATTCACTATTTTCATATACAGCATCATGAACTCTTCTTGTTTGTTTGTTTCTTCATAACCATTAAAAATGGAACTGTTTCTCAATTTCATTCAACATATTTTCATTCTTTCTCATTTTGAAGTCGGATCGCTACACTCACTTGACTATGTCTTTTGCATGTGAACACAATTCTTACTTTATGAACTTTTACCTTATTACTTGTTTCTCTAGTGTGGGTGTATGTATATATATATATATATATATATATATATATATATATATATATATATATAAAATGTTTGCTTAGTATTATTATTATTACCAATTACACTTAACCCTAACCAATTACTGCACATTGTTTCTATATACAGTGCTTTCATTGCTACTTAATATGCACCAGTTTCAAATTTTGTTTTTCTCACAGCTTTTTGTTGCACTTACTGAAGGCTACGGAAGGGATCAGCCAAAATGTGTCAACAGCATGAAAACAGTTTTTGGAGAAGATACATTCTGGAAAATAAATCTCTGCAGAACCACAAATCTGTGTAGAAATCCTATTAATATAAGTAATCAACTGGGCCACCTCGAGGCGGTGTAATGGTTAGCAAGCTTGACAATTATGACTGAGTAGTGAGTTCAGTCCTCACTGGGTGCCCCCATACTTTCGGCCTTGTGCCACATCTAAGAAATGCTTGGAAAATCACTATAAGTAATCAATTGTAATATAGTAAAACAACACCTGTATTATCATGTTTACATGGTTAAAATCTTTTTTTTTTTTTTTTTTTTTTTCTAGGTTTTGAAGATCAGAGATACCCTTCGACAACTTGAACGTCCCCAGGGTCTCTACCCAATTTACTTGAACCCTCGTAATGGGAAGTGGGGTCAGCGTAAGTTTTCCTCTTATGTCACAAATTTTAAATCTTATGCCACAAATATTGATTTAAAAAGGCACTGAAAGTAGATATTTCAATTTAATTAGAGTAAAGGCTCCAAATTATTCCCGGAGTTAAAAGAAGGGAAAACATTTAAACATTTTGTTCTAGATTCCATCTGAAATTCAAATGCACACATTTAACTGATGCGTTTATATATCTATAACAAAATATTTGATTTTACTGATTGGCTGCATTATCAGAATTAATTATGAGTGATCTGAATTTGTTAATTAAATAGTTTTTTTTTCTGCAAATGAAGCTTATCTTCATTAAAAAACAGATTCATACATGCTCTATTAAAATATATGACTTGCTGGTCATTGTTGTTACTTATTAGTTGTTGCTTTTAACATAACTTATCAAATCTGTTTCAGATAACTTTGGTATAATTTTATTTATAAACTAGCAGAGCTAGCAGATGTTGCTAAAGAAATATTTTTGTGTGTTTTTTTTTTTGTCTGTTAGTAATCCCAATGTCTTTCTTGAACTTGGAGTCTGTTTGAACTTGGAGTTCAAGAAAGACATTCGGACACACAAAAAAAAGAGAATGTCTCATATCATGGATATTTAACATTGAAAAACATAAAGGAGAAAAAAATGAATTATTTTTAATAATATGTGTAAATCTCCATGCTTTGCCTGATGAAGGTGGCAAGACTGGAAACATGTGTAGCAAAATTATGGAAAATAAAGCATAATCTTTAAAAAAAAAAAATCCACATTACAACCAAAAACGTTTGCAGTATCTCTCTTCTTTTTAATATATATGTTAAATATATATACACAAAGAATGAAAAAGAATATAAATTCAAACATTCATAACATTAATTTAAAAAAGGGCTAATGTAAACTGTTACATTGGAACATGCGAGTTACCATGACAAAAATGCATATTTGTTTTGACGTCTAAAAATGTCTCATTAGGTGGTTAATCACCATCGCTAACCACCTGATGAGATGTCTTTAGATGTTGAAACAAATATGCATTTTTATTGTGGTAACTTGCATGTTCCAATGTAATAGTTTATTTATATATATATATATATATTTTTTTTTTTTTTTTGTTGGGTACACACACACACATAAGGTCTGTCTGAAAAGTAACAGGACTGGTTGTTCTGTGTGAACTATGGCAGAAAGAGGAATAAATAAATTGTGTTTATCATCTAGCATAATATCTTGGGATATAACTGTAATCTTAACTTTCTGCTACCATCCATTTTTTTTCACATGCAAGAATTATGGTGGGATAAATTGTGGCTGCATCAAAACAACAATGCACCTACTCCCAATGCTCTGAGCATCCAGCATTTCTTGACTAAGAAGAACATCACCATACTGGAACAACCTCTCGGCTCACCTGATCTTGTGCCATGTAATTTTCTTTTTTTATCCCCCCAAGATCAAGGCGACCAATTTTGAAAGCATGGAGGTCATCAAGAGGATCACAATGAGAGAGCTGAAGAGGTCCAACAAGAATCCTTCCAACAGTGCATATAAGTATGGCAATGAAGGATGGAAAAGTGCATTAGACTTTAGCGGGATTACTTTGAAAGGGAAACCATGTATTTTGCTGTTTGGAATTTAAATAAATTGTTTGTGAAACCAGTCCCATTATTTTTCAACCACACTTTGTGTGTGTGTATATATATATATATATATATATATATATATATATATTGAACGTTTTCTTTAATAATGAAGGTTACTTTTTTTGACATGTATAAAATCACATTGTCTGTCTTGCCTTTTTCATTTAGAGTTTATCTAATTGAAACCAAATTTTAATTGGCTTTTCTTTTCTTCAGATCATTTTTCTGTTGGTGCCATGGGTGACAGTTTTTATGAGTATCTACTCAAGGTTTGGATCTACACTGGGAAAAAAGATTCAATTGCCCGACAAATGTATGATGAAGCCATAACAGTGAGTGTTCTTTACTCTTTTTTTTCCCCCTTTTATTGAAATGTCAATTCCACAGTTAGAAGGGTTCCAAAAGTATTGAAGAATGCTTCAATTCATCTTGTCTTGTACAACAGGGGTGGGTTGCAAAAAGCATGATTTTTGCTTCAGGAATTTTCTTTAAGTTGTTACATTAAATGTGCACTAAAATTACCACCAGGTTCTTGTCAAAATAAAAGAAACTTAGTTTTTATTTATCATCTAGTTTCAACAATGTCTGGAAAAAGAAAGATGCTCTTCTTTGATAAATGTACTAAAATCTGGTGAGCTATCTGATTCTTTTTTTTCTTTTTTTTTTTTCTTCTTCTTCCTTTGTATTCTTCTTCCTCTTTTTTCTTTTTTTTCTTTTTCTTTTTTGTCTTTTTCTTTTTCTGTCTTTTTCTTTCTTTTTTTCTTCTTCTTTTTCCTTTCTTTCTTCTAAATTTCATCTGATGCAAGACTTAAGCCACTCAATGTAGAGGGTTACAGTCAAAATGATAATAATGAATGACGTGTGTGATGTGGATAAAGAGAAAGTAGCAGGAAGTAGGTATTATAATGATAAGTAGGATAGAAAATGATTGAACCATGACTTGAAAAAGATCAAGATTGAAGTGTTCAGTAAAGCAACTATATGGATGTCTGTTCCACAAAGTGCTGTTTCTTGGATGTGGGAAACTATCTGAGAGGAACTTATTTTTTCATTTGGTACATAGAGAAAATCAGGATGATTTGAGTTTGGACATAACATGGCATGTCCTTGCTGTAATTGTCTGAATTGGTGGAATTAAAGAATGGAGTTCATTTGAAAATAGCAATAGAGCAGCAACATTGCCGTTGTGGCAAGAGGTTGTAGAGTGGAAAATAAGTTTTTTTTTCCCCAACAAGACTAGATAAATAATTTTGAACTCTATCTAGGCCAGAAAGTGAGAATTGAACAGTTCCAGGCTGGCTGTGGCTGCAAGACTCCATTTCTACTCTAATCTGATTCTCATAAATATAAAACTCCTCCCTAGTCATTGGAACTGGAGTAGAGGTTTATCCCTTGTTTGCTGTTCATTTTCTTTTCTTTCCCGTAGCCTCTTGCATCTTGGTGGTGTCATCACCTTGATTGGCATGAAATGATTAAAAAAGACAAAAAAACAAACCTACTACAAAATATGTTGCTGGTCATTTTAAAAATGTATTGCTGGTATTTTTATACTTTCCTAATGTTTTGACTTTTGTTTGAGGGTTTCAGCATTTGGTTATAGCTGGGACCCTAACAGGTGCTACCACCCTGGTTTAGGGTGGACCTGGGAGCAACAACAATTAAGAGGTGGTTCTGCATGTCTCAAAACTGCCAGTCACCCAATAAGAAGTCTGGCTGCTGGATGTAGTTTATCATCATACCCAGGACAATAGATATAGCTGCTTTAATGTATGTAATTTAATGCATATGAATGATTATAGAAATAAGTATAGAAAACTTCTAATCACTGTCAAACTCCATTAATGCCACTGCTGTTCAACATATCAGTTGTATCAGAGTGAAAATCTGTTCTGGCTTGACAAAGATTTTCATTCTTTCTTTGCCAAGAGCCTGCAGCACCATTATATTTTCATTACTTTTGAGTTAAGAGATTTCTTGCTGACTTTCATCTCCAACCCTGACCAAGCCATTTGCAAAGTCGGTGTGTATTTATGGATGTCTACATTACACTCCACCAGACCCCAACAATCCTGTAGACAGAGATAGAATATTCAGAAATTAAAGCCTTCTGCCTGTAAAAAAAAGGTCACTCATGGAGAAATGGATATTAAAGTTTAGCCAATATTTTCATCTATAGAAATCATTTTTAAAAACCTCAGTGAATGGAACTTGTAACTTTTTTTCTGCCTTCTCTCTCCGGCTGGGTTTGAATAAGGGACACAAGTTCAAACCCTGCCAAAGAGCACATTTTCTTTACCAGCACTCTCAAATTTGCCGGCCACTATTTTGCAACATTTAAAGTAAAAACAAAAGAAAGGGTTTCTACCCAAAACATGTTTATATATAAAAATAACATTTGGAGTAATTATATATATATATATATATATATATATATATATATACATATATACATACATACATACATACATACATACATGCACACACACACACACACACACACACACATATATATGTATGTATGGGCAAGTGGTTAGAATGTTTGCTATCTGACTATGAGACCTAGGCTTGAATCACACTATGGTCAGTTTGTCAGGAAGGTGACTTTTTGATGTTATCAGTTTGGAGGAGGCAATCTCAGCATGTGTCACCTTTGGAAAGTACCTCAAAACCATACCACGAGTTGACCCAAGCTTTGTAAGTGAAACTGGTTAGGCTGACCTCTTTGGCAGCCATAGATGTTTTGTGCTAGGACAAAGTCACAAATCATTTTGCCCAAGGGTTTGAATGTGCTGAACTTGTTCGTACTGATAATTATGCTAGATAACACGCTCTCTCCCAGAAACTGTAACTATAGTCTGTTCAGCATCATTGCAGTATAAGCCACAGGTGGGCTCTGTAGGTGTTGAACAAACACAAATGTGCCTGAGCAGGCGTCTGCAACAGGGATTGTCTAGCTGCCCTAGTAGACAGGCATCCTTGGATACGAGTAGTTAGCCATCCATACACCCACACACATACATGTATATGTATGTATATAAATATATGCAATTTTTATATATATTAATTATATATTATATATGCATGGTACTTATTGGAAAGTGCTTACTATCAGTGATAGAGCTAACATATTTAGTTGTGTTGATGTGAGATTGTGACCCTGGGTTTCACACCCTTTACTAACGTTAGACAAACTTTTGACTGATGATCACAAAGAGCATGAAACCCAGGGTCACAAACTCACATCAACACAACTAATATATATATATATATATATATATATATATATATATATATATACTCAAACACACACTAATAATAAATATATATTTTGTTCCTCACTGGTAACACAACTCTGAGTGTCATACACAATATATTTGTCAAGTGCTGGTTAAAAACTAACATTGTAAAATTACTATATTGATATTTATACCATATTATTATGATAGCAGAGCTGTCCATTTATTTATGAAGGGGAAAATAATAAAAATAATAGTACAGTATAACTATCACTATTTTAAATTTTATAACAGTCAGTTTTAAATCTGCACCTGATGATTGTATCGTGCATGAAACTGAGTTGTGCTACCAACAAGGAACAAAATGTATATTTATTGTTAGTATATAAATTTTAGCTCTGTTATTATACATCAAGCTCTGTTTTATGACTACCAGCACTCAATATATGATACTTTACAACAGAAATCTGCTAAGTGACAAATTTTATTTGTACTTATGATATTCTTATATATATATATATATATATATATAGTGTGTGTATGTATGTGTGTGTATGTTGGATGGTAAAGTGTAAAGGAACTTAGAAAAATTGTGTGTAATGATCCCCCCCATACATACACTTTTTTTTCATCTTTTTGTTAATGCACTTAATTCAGTGGTGGATATTAATCCTATGCATCAAACATTTTATTGTAACAACTTCAGCTCAAAATTCATTTGCCAAACTGAACTTATTGAGCCACATATTTTTTATTTATCTGGAAGGGCTTCTTGGTTGGGCCAAGAACTTTTCATCAGCTTCTCATTTAATCTTCTATTTATTTATATTAATAAGTCTGTGTGTATAAAATTAATGCATGTATTAAGAACTATGTATTATGATTATTTGTCTGTTTTATTTTTAACAACTTTCAATTTCTTTGAAAGTTACTACTAAAAGAATTCCCAATGCTGCCTCCAATTGAATATTATAGTCAAGGTTCAACATTTATAATTCCAGCTTGTGTTATTATTGCTTTACATTTAAATAGCATCTTTTAATTTTCAAATGTGTTCCTCTTCTCACGTTACCAATACCTTTATTTCATTTATTAAATTACTGAGAATTTTTTTAATGTCTTTTTTTCTTTTGATCTTGATTTTTACTCTTCTCATCTCCCAGTTCTTATTGCAATCATCCATCTTTTTCTTTCTGCTTGACCATTGCTTTCAGTCTTTCTTCATTTTGCTTCTATTTTCTACATAACATTTTCCTCTCATTCATACTAGTTTTCTTTTTCCTTCAATTTTTCTTTACATTTTTTCTTCTCATTTTTCTTCCTTTCACTTTCCATCACTAATTTTTATTTTACTTTGCTCTTTCTTTCTTTCTTTCTTGTCTTTTCTTTTCTTTCTTTTTTTAAACTTTCCTTCTTTTTTTAACTGTGCTTTTTTTTAATTTAAAGAAAATATTTTTTCCCCTTTTTTCTGCAATTCTTTTTTTTAACTTTTCTTTTTTTTCATTCCTTCCACTTCTATCTCTTCCTTTGTTTATATTCTTTATCATTCCTTCTTTTTTATTTTCTCTCTCTACAGATCTTCTATTTTTCTCATTTTTCACCTTTTTGAATTTTCTTTCTTCCTTTTATTTTCTCTTGTCAAAAAATGGAGGCATATAGTTTGTCTATACAGGTCTTCCATTGTGATTCTCATTGTCATCCCAGCCACATTTCTATTCTGTCCTCAGCCTCCTGCCTGTGACATTAAAAGTCACAAACAATGAAATGTTTTTCTTGTCATTTCATGCTGTACTCACTCAAATCGGTTTGGCTACTTTTACCACAAGTGCCACAAATATGTTTCTTGGCGACCCCACCCCCACACCACCATACCACTTATGGTAATGTTGAGATTCCCCCCCTCTCGCCACAAGAGACATGACATGTGAAACACTTAAAGGAAACAAAATTGACACAAGTGGGTTTTATGCCCACTTACAACTTCTAGAATATATTTGCCACAGTATATGTTAATATGCACGCATATGAAATTTCTATATACATACCATATTAAAGGCATAATAACATATACTTTCATATGAGGGTGGATAAATAAATCCATGGCTGCTTACAATTATAATCTGAATTTTGATCTGAAATTTTCACTTTATGTTTGATTTATGTGATCAATTGGGAAGTGTCAGGTTTAGTGTGTTGCTAAGGAATGAGATTATGTTAAAAAATAATGGTGTAAAGTAAATACTACTTCTACAAACTTACTGATATGTTCATGTAAATAAATGTGTGTGTGGGTGTGTATACATGTGTGCATATGTATTTATTTACTTACCTTATTTGGTGTGACAATTGTGATTAAAAAAAAATTGTTGGTAATAAGGATAGTTTAATTTTGCTCTCATTTTGTTTTGTTTTGTTTAAAAGGTACTGCAACTTAGCAGTTAATTATTTACCAGCCATTCCCTACCTAAATACATGTACTCAAATCCCATGTATTCTTGGTTTACTTCTATACTTCAAACCACTCCGATTTCACTCCGATTTTATTTACTTTTTTCTTTGTTTTCTCTTTCCCTCTTTTTTATTTTCTATTTGAGTAGATAAGTTTGCCTATCGCCCACTTCATACTTGTTTCTCTTTTTGTGTTTTGAACAGGAGTAGACATTTATTCCTTGTTTCCGGATTAAGATAATGTTTCCGGTTCCCTCTTCTGTGGCTTTAATAGAAGCAGGTGACTTCTTGATAATATGCCTGGTCTGTGGCTGTAACTCTACATATTAAGAGTAGCAGGTTGGCAGTTTTCTGCATCCTGACTGATAGCGAGGAGCCTGAACTCTTTGCTAATACTTAGAGCGGCTAGTCTGGTCAAGAATTGCATAATATCAGGGTATTTACACTGCCATGTTACACATGGATAGATGTCTCTGCAAGCAGTTCCAGTATGCAACCCTGAGGCCGCACTATGCTGTAATCTTGGCCAGATTCCACCTGGCTTTTATTGCCTTAGATAATGGACAGTGATTGTTATTCTTGACCTTTTTCACTCTAAAACTATTTTCTATGATTACAACAATTAACAAAAATAAAAGTAAACCATGTTACAAGAATAACCACAGAGCTGATCCAAACCACAACCTTTCTCTCTTCAACATTTGTGGTATCATACAAATTTGTGTAGTGTAGAATCCTTTCTCTTGAAATGTTCTCCAGGCATCCTAACACTTTGTGAAAGTAACTTAAACTCCTCAACCTAGCTATCTTTATCCAAAGGATTCTAGGGTACACATGCATGGCCTTGGTGTTTGTGTTCAGGAAAACCTTCCAATGGCAAGGGAATTGGTCTCCCTAACAATTCCTTTGCCTTCGGATTGTTCTTATACATTCTTTTGATTTAAACTATTAAACTCTGTTAGTTATGTCTTCTTCTTTCATCATTTCTCTTCTCAGGACTGTTGCTTCTTAGATAGAATATCTGACAGTTTAGAAATGGCTCTCTCTCTAGATTTGTCTGCAAATATCTTTGTATTTGGCAACTTCAGTGCTTATCATGTCAAGTGGCTTCATTCTAATATTTGGTATCCAGACATTACCTGTTCAATTTCTTACTCAAATAGTAAATCTCTCAACTCATTTTCCCTAGAAATTCTGATAGACATGCTTCTTTACTTGATACATTCCTTACCTCCTCTCAGGGATCTTGTTGGCATTGCCATTCTGTCCTGTTAGCAATTCAGATCATACAGTAGTGTCTGTAGATATTTCTTTCCACTCGTCTATTAGGTAAGAAACCCTTATTCACAAGAAAATCATTTTGTTACCAATGCACTGATTGGAATTCATTTTTTTTTGATTCTCTTCACAACACCTCTTGGAGTGAAATCTTTAATCTTCCCATTGAAAATTGTGCCACTGAGTCTTCTTCTTGGGTGAAAACCAGCAGTGATGCTTTCATGAAAATACCAGAGGAACCTTCGTCTTCTTGGTTCACTCCTGCTTATTCAGCATCTATAACCCACGAGAATTACATCTTCCAGTTATACCGATATGATAGTTCGGATCATAACAGACACCACTTTGTGTTTGCTCATAATAGTCGTAAGCTTGCCCCCAATGAGGTTAAGTTTTCCACTGATATAAAATGGACTGGTTGAATCAATTTGCTGGGTCTGCTGCTAGGAAAGTTTGTTCACTGTGGCAGACATTTTTTCCATCACACACATTTATGAATCTACCACTGATCTGCATATTGAATTTTGCTACCACATCTGGTGTGGGGATCCTGCTATATACACTGAAACTCTCAACAAAATCCAAAGAAGCATCTGTAATCCAGGATGTGATAGAAATATCTCCCACATATAACCCCCCCAAAATACCTCTTACATAATGTAAGACATTAGCATTATATATGGGAGGTATTTCTGTCACATTTTGGCTTCAGTCAAATTTCCACTGCCGTAAGATGGCTTCCCTCTGTCTTTTCTGTAAATATTTTGCTCGCAGTTGTTTCAATGAACTATCCTCCTATAAACATGTAAACATATTAATATTTGGTTAATAAACAAGATTATTATTGATTTATCTGTGTTAACTTTCCCTCAATATTGGAGGTGTGAAAAGTTCTTGACTCATATGATTGATGATCAAATCAACCCTAAAATGCAAATATTTGGTCAGATTTTGAAATGATTTTCACCTCCTAATAAGTAAAGCAAATTCTGATGCATGGTCATTCGGTCAGATTTTGGGAAGTGGATTGGCCTGAGAACCTTTCAGCCATCTCCTTGTCATGGGTAAAAATTGATATATTAACAAAATAATCCAGTCTGTGGAAGCTGTTTTGCCTTTGCCCATTTCTACAGGCATTCAAGCCAAAGTATATCTCTTTCACAGGCAGACTTTAGACATTTATGTACTTGTAAAGTCTGTAAAATCAGCAAAGTACAAACATTAAAAAAATTAGCAGGGAAAGAATAGTGTAGAGGTAATTTTTTTTCTTTTCAATGTTTGTATAAAAATAACTTTGGATTTTGTTCTTTTTGGTTTTATTGATTTCTACAATCTCTACTAAAGCTGTGTTTTAAACCTCAATGTACGCTAAAGCTGGAGCTTCTTTTAAATCCTCTTCTTATGTTCAAGCTTAATGACAGATAGTCTGAGGGTAAAATTTATGTGATAATAAAATTCATGATATCATAAGTACTCACAGACAAACAAAGTTAATCAGAATTCTTTACCTTCTAGTTGCTATATTTACTTTGGTGGGTTTGTTTGTAACAAATTTATCTTGCGTTCCAATATTGAGTTTTTAGTCATTGGTTGAATGTTTTGAATGGTAGATTATTTAACGGTTGTCAAATTAATCTCAGAGGAATCTGTTCTATATAATTTTCTGAAGGAATTTCAAAAAGTGCATGTCCTTGTTCCAAACTTGATTGAAGTTAAATTAATATCTGCTTCTGTAAAGAAGTTTGTACCAAGTTTTTTTTTAAGACTGTTTAAAAAGGCAAAAAAGAAACTATGACAGAAACACAATGCTAAGTAATATGTAGCTTTTTGGTTAGGGTTTTTGAAAGAACAAAGATGGCAGCTTTGTTGACTTGACACAAGATGAAACCAGAAGCTCTTAAATATGATGAATGACATTAAAATTTGTTTTATGGTTTTGAGATAAAAAAACCCTCTGATCTCTGACAGAAGATACATTAACAGACATCTTGACAAATATAACACATACAGCTTCTTCAAACCCATCACTATAGAATGTGTCTTTATGTTCAAAGCATATCAAGTAAAGAATATGGTTCTTTTATGCTGTCATGTAATATGGGATTGTATTGTTCCTTGATATTATCAGCATGGCTAAGGTCAATTGGTTTGCATAAGGATGACCATATAAAATTTAAAATATAGTTTCCTTTTTAGATTAGGTTTTAGAATTGCAAAAGCTGAAACGGGTTTTGTTTTTTTACATCCTTTGATTTCTAGATGTTTCTACAGAATTTTGTATTCTTGAGTAGATTTCTTTTTTACTTTTTAATGCCTTAAGAGAAAAATGGAAACATGTAATGTCAATGGAAATTAAATAAAAATATCTCTTCTGACATCAAATTATATACTTCCCAGATTAAACTGTGTATTACCGAACCACTCCTTGATAATAGTTCCATAATTTAGATTTTTATCTCCAAAGACTCTTTGTTTTATTTTGGGCATCTCCAAAGAATTGATTTCCATGATTTAAATACTGTAAGGATTTTTTTTTCCTGTAAATAATAATAATAATTTTGTTTTCATTAGTTCAAATTTACCTTCAAATATTTAATCTGTTCAAACTTAATTTTAAAATATAATTCCATAGAGATATTAAAAAAAAGAATTAATAATAATTAAAAATAAGAACAAAACTCTGAATTGAATAACTTTCTTTTTATTTGCATGCTTGGAACTTGTGCAAAGAGATATTAAGGAAGAAATGAAAGACAAACAGAAATTGCTGTTTTCCTTGTTCATATTCAAAAAGGGAAAATTCTAGAACTCTTTATGCTCAGGATCTAGCATGCGAATGAGCCATCAAAAATAGTCTTTACCGCCAGATTTGCAGAGAGTGAGGTGAGGAGTTTATTGAAAGCATTGAGTATTTATAGATTGCTTCAGAGGAGATTGCTAAGAAGAGCGCCAATCTTGAATTAAAGACGGAATAAAACCAAGCACTCAAATAAAGGCCACTGATTGGTTCTTTAGAAATGTTAACAGCCAATCATTTTGAGGCAGTAAGAAAATTAGGTTTCCGATTTAGCTATTGAATGACTTGATGATTTTCTACAAATATCTCATGAAGTTTGACCAGTGAATGTCTATTCTGAAATTGAATGTAGCATCCTTGCTTGTTAAGAGTCTTTACAGGATGATTGAAAAAATAATAAAAAACAAATATAAACATGACAAGAAACATTTAACATTTTTCATATCAAATGATTTTTCACTTAGTGTAAAAAGCTGATAATTTCTGTCTATAATCCAGAAAAGTCAGGTTATTTTTTTTTAAGGCTATAAATGAAAAAAACTATGAGGTGTTAGCAAAAAATTAATGAAATTTATGACATGAATTAATTTTCTCATAAAAATAAAATATATAATTAATGAGACTTTTTTTTTCCTGGTGGAGTGATTTTTTAAAAAAGATGTGTGAAATGGCCAATACAACACACAGGGGAATGCTGGGTAATTTGACAAATGGACAACTTGAAGGTATCAGATTGGAACAAAATAAATGGCCCTTTTGGATCACAAGTTCTAACACTGCTCAAACATAACTTTAGTCATTAAATTAAAACCAGTTTACATGATGCTCCAGTGAATTTATTCCTCCATGAATGTTCATAGGAATAGCAAAAAATGCTTTTCTAAAACTGAACGCAGTGTTACAGAATCATAAATGTCATGTCATCGCTAGCATGGAAGTGTAGAGTTTATGATTGAGTGGTGATTAAAATTTGATCCAAGATGGTCAAGTTTTTTTTAGCTTGGCATCCTTTTGTCAGATTCCATCAGTGTTCATTTCTGTGGATTTTTCAACACAACTACTTAGATGTCATGTCATTACCAAGAAACAATACCCCCTCTGAACAATACATATACCTATGTTGAACTTCTATGTAATGTCTACCTTCCTATATGGTGGTGAATATTAGACAATTTTGTCACAATGAAAAAAAAATAATTAAAGCAATCAAGATGTAGTTCCATGAAGAAATGTTAAGAATACTATAGATAGAACATGTGACAAATGTGGAAGATGAAATCTGGAAGTGGAGGAAGCTACTTGACAGTTTTGAGGAAAACACACTAGAAAGACAATGTAGCCTCACCAAGGAGAAAGTATTTCTAAGAGTCACAAAAGATGAGAAAATTATGGAGGACAATGATCATCTGTATCCAGAAAAAAAACATTACACACAGAGAGATAAAACCCTAAAATCTTCTTTTTTTTTTTTTCGTGATAAAGCAGAGTTTATTTAATCTTGTCAAAGTCTAATTATCCCAAATAATCAGTTTTTAACTTTCAAAATGAAAAAGCCAAATTAGTTGTTAAATTTACTTGTCTGCACGTCAATGTCACCTGTTAAAATTATTTTTATATTTGTTACTCACAATCTGCTGAGAAGACGAGAGAAAAGAGGCATATGAAAAATTCCATTTTCATAGTCTTCTCATTAACTCATTTTTGAGGTGGGGAGAAGCTGAAAGGTTGTTGGGTAAATAAATTGGTTTTTAGAGAAGCAGAGAATAAGGATATACAGTAATTGTTATCCATTAAGAAAAGTATGAATTTAATTAGGTTTCGACTTGCTTTGATTGAAATGAACAGGCAGAGCGGTTATTTATATTGAAATCAATAGGAAGGAAATACAACCTGAAAATGATATGAGATACATGTATATAAGAGAACAAAAATAGATAAATTATATCTTTAGATAATAAAGTAATTGATAACATGTTCAGAATTAAATGTGCTATGTTGGATGGAGATTTGCTGACAAGGATCAGGTGTAGATTGATGTGTGTATATATATATATATATATATATATATATATATATATATATATATATGAAATATGGACAAATCCGACAATTTTTTTTTTTAAGACATTTTTATGTTTATACATTCTTTTTATAAACATAAAAATGTGTTTGTCCATTTCATAATGTGTGATGTCATTTGTTTACATTTGGATACGTATTGAGCAGATATGAATGTACATGAGAGATTCATGGAAGATTGCAGTTTAAAAGCAGTAAAATCGAACTTGCTGACTGATCTATCCTCTGTGGCTCGATTGGTTAAGGCACGTCAGATTATATGACGGTTCCGTGTAGAATAAAGGTTCAATTTCTTTCAGAGGATGAATATTTTCCATGAAAATTTCTCAGACATTCAGGATGGTAAATGTTATTAATACTGTTTATTCAGGATTTACTTAAATATTTGTAATAAAAAAGTTATTAATAAAATGTCTTAAAATACAGTTTATTATAAACATATATATTTATAAATATTTGTATCTATAAAAGAATATGTATATATATTATAAAAAAAGCGTGTCTTAAAACAAGCATATGGTTGCAGATATATATATATATATATATATATATATATATATATATATATATATATATATGCTTTTTATTTATGTTTACTTATTAGAAAGCGTTTATATATGTAATAGTCCCAGAGCAGGAGATTATTATTTTCATAAAAGATTGTATTATTTATAACAAGTGTGTATGTGTGTCAAAATTGACCTTGTCTACCATAAGGTTCATGGTGTTATTTCATATGAATGTTCCGTATAGATGCAGGTTCTAATCTCTGTCTATGAACGAATATTTTCATGAAAATTTTTATTTTGAAATTTATTGTTACTGTTTATCATAAACAGAGCATTTGGTTAAATACTTGTATTTAAAAATAAACAACGTTTAAACATAAACAGAAATTTGTTAAAAATAAGTCCGAAATTATATGAACAAGCATCTATGGTTGCGTTAAATAAAATGTCTTTAATAAATAAATTGATGACATCATAACGACGATTCCCATAATAATTCATGGAAGACTAATACAGTACAATCTATATAAACCCAAAATTAAAAAAAATGAATCAGTTTGTCTGAAATGTTATTTAATATTGTTTATCAAAACAGAGCATTTGTTAAATACTTGAAAAACCTTTAATAAATAAATTTCCATGTCAGGGTCAACAAACCCACATCAATCCAACCAAATAAAATGATATATATATATATATATATATATATATATATATATATATATACTGATGTTGAAATACTTGCAAAAATAACAGTATTCATTGTTGGGGTAAGAATGATCTCTACCAAGTGTTCCAAGAAATGGGCCTCAAAATAAACCTTTCCAAAGCATAGTCTGATGTGAGCAGCCAGCTGTCATTTATATAATATCAATAAATTATAAAGAACAAAAATGAATTAAAACTCAAAACTCAGTGACTTAATGTTTCAGATGTTTTTGACTCCTCAGCTTGTTTGTATTTTCCCAAATGGTCTGCTTTTAGACTGCAACGTTAAACATTGATTTCTCTACAAAAATTTTATTCCTGCCTAAGAATTTTCCTTATTAAGACTCTCAAATGCACAAGCTTGTAGACATAAATTTTCACTATTTAAAAAACGTTGATGTCTACTCACACATCTATACACTAAATATAATGTTTAAAATAATCAGAAATTATGTTGGATGATAAATAAAATCCATTAGTTCTTTAGCAACAATTCTAAAAACAGACAAGAATTTAAATGATAAACTCTTTTTATAAAATTTAAATTTCTCTATCATTGATGTGTATATACATTGTTATGAATCAATTGCCACAGCACAAAATTTAAAAAGAAAACAATCATTTGCCAAAGGATATGACCAGGTTTACCACTCCATGGTGGAAGGATTCTCTACAGGGTCAAGTACACAAATGATAAAAAACAACCAACAGTAACGGACAACAAACACCAATATATAAATTAACAAGATTTAATTATAACGGGATGATACACAAAAACATTAATGCAAGGAAAACATTGAAAGCTATGTGCTATACATTACTGTGTGGTAAATGTATGTGTTATATGTCTTAAATGGAAAACCAAAACATTCACTTAGCTTTTTCCTGAAATAAAATAGGGTTTTCTCTTTTCTCTTTGTTTTATATTTCTCTTTGTTCTTTTTACTTTCAGTTCAGTTCTTTTTGCTAGAGCAGTGATATATTTTGATATATTGTTCTTTCTCCAATGTTATGAGTATTGACACCAAGAGATGGTCATTCACTCACTTCTTCAAATATTCAGCAATGTAGAATTTGTTGTTGAAGTAGGAAGATTTGGTGCTGTATAAGTTGTAGCCTCCATCCAATTGAATGGGTTACACATGCCTGTCTTAAGTGATTATCACACTTAGTAATTCACGCGTGCATTTGATATAAGCAACATGGTATGTTGAGTTGTATTGGAACTTGTCTTCATGGTGCAATTTTATTGCTTAACTGTAACAAGTAAAAAGAGATGTTACTTGCACTAGACTCAGATTCCAACCTATATTTTCCCATTCAACAAACATTGAACTCTTTAGTATTTCAAGATATTTTTGTGTTATTTTGGTAAATATATCTGTTAAAATGAGAAGTCAGTTTTATTTTATATATATATATATATATATATATATATATATATATATATATATATATATATATATGGGGAGTTCATTGAGAATCAATGATGATCCAAACATAGCATAGCTAGATGCCTTGCACTGGTTGGTGTGGTTGTAATGGTTTGCACTGAGCCACAGCTATCCTCTCTTTCTACTCCTACAATCTCAGAATGTGATGTCTGGGGAAAGAAAGCAGGCCACAGGGAATGCCATATCATAACAAAAAGTATTGAGTTATTAACTGAATTCCAGGCTGGTTAGAATTCAGTGTTTTCTTTCTCCTAGACCAGTTTCCACCCAAGGCTATAGAACCCAGTCTCTACTGCTATTTACCCAAAGTGTGTGTGTGTGTGTGTGTGTGTGGTGGTGGTGGTGGGGAGATGGATTCATACCCTTTCCCAAGGGTATTAGCGCATAAGTGAATGTAATGAATTCAAACTCAGGCCACCAATTCCTCAATCCGAGATGCAATCAATTACTCTACCATGCTCCCATATATATATATATATATATATATATATATATATATATATATATAGAGAGAGAGAGAGGAAATTGTAAGACAAAATGGCATCAACAAATCCAGTGAAATGCGTCACAAATAAATTTTTGCCATTTTGTCTTACAATTTCCTCAATACTGTTCTCAATATATAAAAATAGATATTGCTATCTCATAGAGAATTATATATATATATATATATATATATATATATCTCATTATCAAAACATTGCGAAATGTCAATCCTTTACGTTTGTTTTATTTCCAAACCATCATAGACATAAACATACAATACAGCCTGTTTTCTAACCTATTTTTATTATATTGGTGGCATCATTTAGCTAAGTTTGTATGGCAGAATATTCAGTCAAAACTAAAAGGGTGGCATTCATGAGAAAACACCATCTTCATAACCATTTATTTCCAGGAAATGGCTATTTCCTATTTTCCAAAAATGGGCCAGCACTGCCAGACAACAATTCTGCAATGAAAATATTAAATAGCTGTGTGTATGTTCTTCTAGTGCTGCCAAAAGCAATTTTTTCTTTTGTGTCAAAGTTGGCTTTGCTTACTTGTCTTATAAAGATTTGAAAGTAGGTTGACTATGCTGTAGATATTCACAATTCTTGAAATTGTTCTCTTGTGTATTTGTATGACTTTATTTTCTTTCGATCACCCATGTTCCTTCAGGATCATCATCCTCCACAACTTCATATCCTTTATAGGTCTAAATAAGGTTTGTCTTTTTACTATCTGTTCCACTCCCTACACCACCATCTATTTTCACAAGCCCACAAAGTAGATTACTTACTGTTTCCCTCTGTCTTAATTGCTTTTAATATACCCTATGAGTACCAAATTCTCCAAGTCCTTTTTCTTTATATGCCTCAGAAATTTGAACAATCTCTTTCTGATTCTAAGTCCAAGTATCCATTTTGCTTCCGATTACTTTTGTAGCTTCTTTCTGTAGAACCACTTCTCTGTTACTTCAAGCCTCTTTTACATCTGTGAGAAAACTTTCCAACACTCAGTCATACTCTGAACCAGTCATACTGAAATAAGAAAAGAATGAATAAATCATTAGTAGTGCTATAAAAATTCAGTATTATTTCATTTGATAAATGATTTCAAATGATCAATGAAAAGTCACTTCTTTCAGTTCAGTCAGTTCTTTTTTTTCATCACATGATAACTGTATTTCTCTCTGCTTATAATAATGGCTTTATGTGTGCCAAATATAGCATTAGTTAATCGTGCTGGAGCTGTATGTAAATTGTATTGGCTCTTCAGTCAGTTTTTACTTTTCCATTTTGAATTGCACAGATGATCATAGTAATGAAGGCTTGTGTAGAACCATCCAGTTGTGTACAGTGTGTCTCTAAATATCCCTTCTTGTGTTTGAATTCAGTTTTCCTTGTCCTAGACTGGCTGCCACCCAAGGCAAGAGATCCTAGTCTGTTTTCGTATTTAACCCATAGCTGATAACAAGATGAATTCATGCTTTTGTAAGAGGAATAACATAAAATAACTTAATAACAGAATTTGAACCCGGCATGTTGATTCCACTTTCCATGCTGGCAACCATGTAAATTGTATATGTATATATTAACCAGTTGAGCATATCGAAGTAAAAAGTTATTTGGAGATTTTTATGTCAAGTTGATATATGACAAAATCTTTGACTTATTTTCCTCATTTTTCTTGTTTTTTCATCTTGGTGCTTTCTTGTCAATCTGATATTTTTGGATATTAAAAGTGGGGATCCAGGATAAACAAAATTAAGGCTTACATTTGTCAGGAATTCAACTTTTATGGATCATTAAACTATTAAAGCTTCCATGACCAGTCACGATTAAGATCTTTAATCATTACAGTTATCAACATTTTATCATTGACCCTCTCATAGTACTACTAGGCAGGAATGTCACTAGTACACTGGGGGGTTACAGAAAGTGAAAATGAGTGGAAAGACTGTGTATGGGGGGGGGAATGAAGAAAGGATAAAAGATGAATGTGATTCAAGAAGACAAAAGATGGCGATTAACATTGCATTTAAAATTTTGGAGATTGTATTTATTAGGGAAGCAATTAAATGGAAAAGAATTCAGTTGTCAGGAATTATGAGAAAAGAAACTGTTGTAGTAGAAGTGGTGGTTACACTTAACTATCTCAACAGTAAAAGAGTGGGACCTAAATGCCAATCTAGTAGCACACTTAAATTCATGTATTCAGGGCACCAAGGAAAAAAGCTCATCAGAGCAGTTGCCATAAGAATAGTTGTAAGAAAGAAAAAAAAAAGACAGACGCCACACTACATCGGAGAAAAAGTTACTGAAGCCGAGATGCCAAGTCAGGATCAATTACATTACAGATCCTTCTTTGGATTTTGTCAAGAACCTCGAGATGAATAGCAGGAGCACCAGACCAGATATGGCAATAGTTGTAGAGTTTGTAGAGAACTGGACCCAGCTCAGGAGCATATTTCTTTAGGACAATAGTTGGGAACCTTTCACTTCTGCTTGCCTTATGGGAGTCTAATTTAGAAATGATGTCTGAGACCCCAGTGATGGGTTATCCGCATATATCACTCAGTAGAGCCTCTGTTCTAGGGTGGGGAAATTACGAAAGGATCTTATTAAAAATAAACAAACACATGGTATCTAAATTGTTTAATCAGACGTGTTTAAATGAAAATATGCTGCCAAAATATATGGAATATACACACACACACACACACACACACACACACTGAGGAAAGTATTAAGGGAAAATTAAAACAAAGAAGAAAAAAGAAAAGAAAAGAAAAGAGCAAATTTGGAAAAAATATGGCATAGAAAGTGAAAAGGACAACAAAAAAACAGAAAACAAATTAAATGCAAGAAAAATACAAATAATAACAATCAAAAGTTTTTATTTTGACAATACCAATATACATTAAGACAGGCAAAGTCAAAATGAATATTAAATCAAAAAAGATTTGGTGACATCAACTTTGGAAATGGATACAGTTAACTGGTTGAATGATCTTGGGGAGAGGCATGCTGGGATCACAATTTGGACCTTCCTTTTTTGTTTTGTTTTTTTACCTGGTCTTACATTTTTAAATGTTCATGACAATTCTCCACTTTCTTGCAAAAACATCAAACCAAATTTCCCATCCAGTTTACCATTCAGGATAAACTTACATTAAAATGTAATTAACACTAAATTAATGTGCAAGTACTTTATGCAGACATAACTAGATGTGCATTTAAAAAATATTTTAACAGGCAAAGAAATGTGATAAAATCAAGCAATTAAGAAAACTAAAAGAGTATATAATATTTTGTTTAAATATGTCTAAAAGTCTGGTTTGTATATAAGGGAATGATGCTTGTAAATGCTCTGTGTTCATGTGACACGCTTTGAAGCAAAAGATATTATGCCTAAATGTCTTTCTGTGGCTCTCAGATTTGTTTGTAAATGGTTAAACTCTGGCACATTTATCGGTTATTGCTTCTTTGGCTTCACTTGACAAATAACCTGTCCAGTCTCTGTTTCATTCTCTGCCAGAAATTGGCACCTAACAATTCTTTTCAGGGACAATTGGCGCCAGACCGAAATAGATGTCTTTTGCTCTGTGTTTAGAGTTCTGCAAGTAACATTCCAGCAACAGAAAACCCAAACAAAGGCACAGGGGAAGATGTGGGTCATGGTGTGGGAAATTCTTTTGTATTTTTATGATCAGAGAACCAATACTTGATTATCTCCCTTGTGGCAATTGATTGGTTGTGCTTTGAAGTAGTTTGGGGTTTGACCATGAAAAATACTTTCTAAAGTGCCTGCATCGTGTCACATTTGTGTTGAAATTGGTTTGCAGGAATTACTCCCAGCACCATCTCTGCTCTAAATAGCAGTTGATAGCTCACTTTCATAGCAGTTATTCCGGGAAAAGGAGGAGTACAAGGCTTGGGGTTGTTAGAGAATTACTATGGACAATGGTCACCACCCCATGGCAATTCATCTGCACATTTTCTTCTTCTGAGTTGAAGATAATAAGGTAGTGTCAAATTTTAGATTCATATTACTACTACTACTGCAGCTAATGGCAAATTGTTGCGGACCATTTTGGCTGGGCAGGAGATATCATGGCATTGGGAAAGTGGGTTTCAGGAAGAGTTTAGCTATTTTGGAAGATTTTCTGTATGATTACGGTAACCAGTAATAATGTTTAGTGCTAAAGTAGAACTAAGAATACCAAAGAAATTGGCAAATCTGTCTGAGATCAAAGACAGGATGCTTATTCAGAAGGGCAATGTGCCCAGTTTTGCTTGAAATTCTCATATGATTTTCTTGTTTACTTTTTCAGCAATTTACTTTTTACCATGACATTTCAATTCAGTAATTTTCAAGGGACATATCAGATTGAGTAAAAAGTTTTAAATATTTAAATATTATGCATTTAACATTTTATGCCAAGGTTTTATTGCTCTGTTTTTTTTTGTTTTTTTTATGGCTACTTATAAAATTTACTGGAAGTGTAAAATATGAAATTGTTTTTCTAGCTTTACAAAACCAAAAGAAAATCTGCTCTTTTCATTTCATGAAAATATTTATCAAGTTGTTAGTGCAATAAATAAGACATAATATTAAGGATTTTAATAGCTGACTCATAGTTGCTGCTATTAAAAACTACTTGAGATGTTAGCTTAGTAAGTTAACCCGAACAGCAACTAAGTTTCTTTGTGATTGATTATATTTTATAGCAAAAATGGCTAAATACAATTCAAAAATTTTCTTTCAACAAAGCCAACCAAATATTTCCTGTTTTCCTTAAATTCAACAGAAAATGTCTTTGTGAGTCTTTCAATTTGTTTTCAAATTCAAACCTTTTCATTTATCATATTTCTCTCTCTCTTTCTGAGATACAAGTTAAAATTAAAAATAAAATAAATGAAACTATAAATTGTAAAACAAGCACTTACCAATTTAACTTTTTTTTTTCTTACAACCAAACAAACAGTGGCAAAAATCATAAATCCATCACTGTTCAATAATCACTTCCATCTTTTAAAAATGTGGGATTTTCCTAGGCCACAAACTTTTGATCAAATAGTATATTTTTTGGCTATGATCTTTATATTGTGCTCTATGTTCTAACCTCCCTCTGTGCAATTAGCAACATTTCAAAGATTAGTTTTGGGTCTGTAAGTGGTTGGACATTTCAGGGCACGTTCTCTCGGATGATCTCGGTATAAGTCATTAAAAGCATTTTACCGAATAGTGACCCTAGCCATGTTACTTATTAACCCTGACCCTTATACATTGCATTTATGTGTAGAACATTTCTAGCTCATCAAGCTGTGAGGTCAGGTTTCATAATTACTACATGAATTACATTCACTGATGATAACGATGTTACCCTTGAAGAAATATTTAATGATCATTAAGACTAAACTCAGCACTCACTGGTAGCACTAAGAAATTCAATGTTGGTCAGACAAGATACTTTCTTGATTAATATACAGTTTCTCTCTAACTGGCATTGTACACTGACTGATGAGATAAAACATTATCATGGGGTGTTTGCCTTCTATGTGTCCATAAAACAGTTGTTACTCAGTTAGGTATGAACTGTACAATATCTCAAAGGGGTTCCTCAGTGATTTCATGACAGGTCTTCAATAACAGGTCCTTTAATTATTGCAAGTTCCATGTTGGAGATTGTGCAGAGTAAATTTATTGGTCCAACACAACCCAAATTAGAATTGAGATCTAACGAGTTTGGAAGCCAGTGCAACATGATGTTTCTTAAACTAATCTAATACAAATCCTTCAGTATGTTAAGATATGTTGTCTTCCTGAAAGATACGACTACCATCATACTGTTGGATGTGTGCATGGTGAAGTACTTATCAGGGCAGATTGATTTGTTTTTTTTTTACTGCTTATCAACCATTTGCACGTTATTTAAAGCCAGTAAATATGCTTATATTTTAAGGGTTTATTGAGATGATGATGATTTATTGATCTAATTCCTACTAGTTAATCCATAGCTAGGGGGAAAGAGGGGGATTAATAACCTTTGCAATGGTTTTTGTGAGTAAGTGAATATAACAAAGACATTTGAAATTTGAACTTGGCTCTCTGATTTTGAATTCCAAGTAGTTATCCATTATACCAGCCACACATCCAAGTTTAGTCAAATTTCTATGATGGTAATTTTGATTTGTTTAGATTTATCAACAAGTTTCATAAAGTTGTCATTCATTTGGCAAAATGTTTCCCCAAGTTTCATATCACAGAAAGCGGGGAATCCTGCAGAACACTATGACCACCTGCCTCATAAGGTGCTAGTCTTCTATGTACCTACAAAGTTGCTCTCATTAAATCAAGCATGGATTACACAAGACCTTTAAAAGCTTTCCTCTAAGATCCGGTGCCAGAATGTTAACAGCAGGTCCTTTAATTATTGCAAGTTCTACATTGTTCAGTGTGAACTTACTGGTCCAAGACATCCCAATTAGAATTGAGATCTAAGGAGGTTACAAGACAGAGAAAAATAATTAAGTTTTCAGGTTTCTAAAACTCTTCCCATACAAATTATTGAGTATGTTAGGATAACATTGTCCTGCTGAAAAATTTCACTGCTTTTGGCCATTGCTATAATTGTCAAATCTAGACTTTAATGATATTGGTGGTACAGGACAAAGTACTTTCCCCATGGATTCTAGGGCCCAGTGTTTCCTAACAGAATGTTACTCAAACCATTACTCTGCCTTGTTGTTCTCCCACAGAGCATCTGGGGTCTATTGCTCTCCCTGGATAGCAAAGCATGCACACCCTGCTGAATCAGATTAGTTCTGATGCACATGGGCCATTGCTTTTACTGATCAACCTTGGTTAACTTTGGTACTCTAACTGGTTTTTGGTTATGTTTAACATAAAAAAAAGAAGGATTGATGTACTGTATGTTGTGACACATTTTTGATAATTGCCATAGTAGCCTTTCTGTTGGTTTATACTTTGTAAGCTAATTATTTACTTGTATAAATAAGCCTTGGCCACCAAATATTTTGTTGTCAGTTAGGAATTTTTCCTTTCTCATACCACTGCCAAAAGGTATTCATCACAGGTGAATGTTAGCAACCCACTGGCTGTGCTATTTTGTAAATGCTCTTAGCTAGTCTTTTGGTCATAACAATTTGGCATTTATCAAAGTCATTCAAAACTTTCTTTTTGTCTATAACATATCACAATTAAGTACTCAAGGCTGGTTAACCTCATCACAGGTGAATGTGAGTATCCTTTAAGCTGTGCCATTTTGGAAATGCTCTTAGCTAGTCTTTTGGTCATAACAATTTGGCGTTTATCAAAGTCATTCAAAACTTTCTTCTTGTCTATAACATATCACAATTAAGTACTCAAGGCTGGTTAACCTCATCACAGGTGAATGTGAGTATCCTTTAAGCTGTGCCATTTTGGAAATGCTCTTAGCTAGTCTTTTGGTCATAACAGTTTGTATTGTATCAAAATCGCTCCTATCTTTCTTGCCAAGAATAACAACCATATTCAACAAACCAAAATGAAGTATTTGAGGACAGCTAATCTGTTTCTCTTCCCTTGACCCAGACATCCACAAGATGTCAATAGGCAGCAGGTGTCATTCTTGCCATGATGTCATCACTGGCCATATTTGATTCTCAGTATAATTGCAATTTTAATCAGTTAACACTGTTAGAATAATTTTATCAAGATTTTTTTATTCTGCTTTTAATAAAACAAACTTGATTACTTTTACTTTAAACCTTTCACTTTTCTCTCTCAATTAGTCACACCATAAAAATAGATTCTTCAAACTGAATGAGAACATGACTAAATGCCTATCAGAATTTTTTTTTCCATTTTTTTGTTGTTTCTGCAATTAATTGATTTTTTTTTTTTTTTTTTTTTTTTTTTTTTTGAAAAAATATAATTATATACAGAATTGGTAAAATGTTATTAATGCTGTTAAAAATTCTCCAGAATGCACTTTTAGAAAGTTCTGCAGTAATTATTATATTATATTATTGATAACTTATATTAATTCTTGGCCTAACCTTTAAAACTTAAAAAATGACTGTGTTTTTGTCTGTTCACCAAGAATCTAACTGTCAATAGCTAGTGAGATGTATTTGCTTTTCGCTTAATAATGAGATGATGTCCAGTTTTATGGTATTTTATCATTTTTTCATCTTCCCTTTTGTCATGTTTTTTTTCCATTTTGACGCCATCAGTCATCAATAGGAACTGTAATGTGTCTTTGATTTTCAGAATATTGAAAACAAATTGCTGCAGACGTCTCGCAATGGCTTCAAGTATTTAGCGGAATACAAATCTGGAAGAATTGATCACAAAATGGATCACTTGGCATGCTTTGCAGGTCAGACATCTTTGATCTTATCCCAGATCCCTTGAACTTTTCATTTTTGATCATTTCTTTGTTATTACTAAATATCTTATTTACTTGTCATATTTCCAAAATAATCCAACTGAAATAAAATGTTTTTTTTTTTTTTTATTCATGGCAAAGATATTAAATCTGTCAGTGTTTAAACTGTTTAATAATCTCCACCTCATTCCTTTAAAGATGTGAACTTTTTCTGGGCCACAAACTTTCAAATATTTTTTTGCTAAATTCTTTGGTTATTTTTCAAGGCACACCTTTTTGGGCCATCAGTAAAAGTTCAAAACTTAGCTTCATGCCTAGAAAAAGTTAGACATCTCGTAGCATATTCTTGGAATTGATCCCAGTGTAAGTCATTAAAAGTCAATGTTGACACTGATCATATTAAATAATATCTGTGACGGGCATTTTCCATAATTTAACATGAATTTATTTTTTTTACATTCTTTCAGGAGGCATGTTTGCTCTTGGTGCTAATGGATCCTCAGACCCAGCCAAGTATATTCAGTTGGGAGAAGACATTGCCACAACGTGTCATGCTTCTTATAACCGATCAAGTAAGTGAGGCACCATTGTGCCTATAATTTTTTCTGTTAAAGACTAATATCCACATTTATTTTTCTTCTAAATGGACTTTCATGCTTTTTACTTTCGATATTCTGTTGGAAATCTTTCTTACTTTTTATGGATTTGGATCTACAGAAATCCTTTTGAGAAAAAAATCCTTTAAGTTCACATAGATGATATGTACTTATTTCTGACATTTTGGAGGCTTATGTTGTAACCTAGAAAAGGTTACTGAATGAGAAATAACCAAAACAGAGGTTGGAAATGAAATGGTAATCTTTATAACATCAACAAAATACAATACTCGCCAGTGGTGTGAAGTAGATGGTGGACTACATAGACAGCATATTACCCCACTTATCCAACATATTTATGAGGATTGGGACATACCCATTAGTGTTCATAGGTATGATATATAACAATTTAAAAGTCTTAAAATTTGACTTTACAAATTTAAGTGCATTACAGCTTGATTTTACAGTTGAAATTGCTAGATGTTAACAGTTTCATTTTTCACACTTCTCACTTTTGGAACTTTCGACCTCTTGCTTTCCATTCAACATTGATCTTCAAAAATTGAAATGCAATGTCAATTGTTATCTTCTGTCTTAATTCCTGTTCTTTTATTGTTCTCTCTCCTTTTTCTTTTTCTGATATTTTCACACTCAGCAATCCCTGTGTGTTAGTGAATTTATTGCCTTGCTTCAGAGGAAATAATTTAAACAAAAAATAACATTTTTTCTTGCTATCTCTTAAATAGAAGTTATTGTCACTGAATTTTTTATTGGAAATCAGTAGATATCATCAATTTATTTATTTTTTTTTTTTTTTTTTAGAATTATACAGGCACCATTTTATTTAAATATAAATAACTAATTGTCAAGTTTAGAATTCTGAATTTTTCTGCCTATTTTAATGAATAGGTGTTCTCTCAGGGTGGCCCCATGCATAAAGTGCCTATTGGGACTTAAGGTCTACCCAGATGTCTAATGAAACTTGTACATGCAATCCATCACTAAAGGTTCTGGAAAAATGCTCAGTTTTCTATACCATGACCTGACCCCCCCCTCCTGCTATCCTCTATCTTTATAAAGCCAGATCAAAACTGAATATAAACATATATACATTTTTAAACTTGAATACATTTACATTAATTTGTTTTAATTCATGACTTTATAGCTCTTAATAAATTGTCTTTTTTGTCTCTTGTAAACCTTGTTCCACCATCATTTTACTCAAACTATTATGCTTATGCGTAGGGTAGGTTATGCGTTGCTTTCCTCTTGCCATCAATCTGTTCTGTGAGTATCAAATTTTCAAGCCCTCTTGAAATTTTTCAGTTTTGTCCTTTTTGTTTCCATTTTCTCTAAAATTTTGTTGTTGCCCACATGTTCAGTACATGGTATTCTCAGCATCCTTCTGTAGAGACATATTTCTGTTGTTTCAATGTCTGATATTATGTGGCATCACAACTCCTTTCCCTGCCTCTAACAAAACTTTTTTGTTTTCCAATTCTTTGCTTAGCTCCTGAAAAGTATCTTTCGCTATACACAGGCTTTTTCAGATTTCAATTTCACACATTCTGGCTTCTGTTAAAACATTTCCCAGATATGTAAATTGTTGTATTTATTTGATTTTGGTAACTTACATGTTGAGGTGTTGCTTTTGCTAACAACCATTCATTGTCTTTTTGTAATTGATGTTTAGTCCTTTCTTCTCTCTTTCCTTTACTACCTTATGTAGGAGTTCTTGTAGTTTCTTTTCTGTGTCATCTGTGCAGTTAATTCTACATTTATTCCTTTGGCTCATAACTTTTGCAAACCCCATTTTCAGTATCTCACTGCATTAAGGTCTGTATCTCTCCATATACTTGGTTTATGTGAATTTGGAAAGTTGCATTACAGTTCAGAATGACCACAGATGCAACTCTGGAAAGTATATTGCCAAATATTTAAAACTTTTTAGTAAAAATTATTTTGTTAAGATTGTCGCTGCAAATAGGGAATCCTTATATGAATTCTAATTCTCTCAGAATTACCTCACTGTATAGGTTGAATAAGTTCAGCGAGAAGACAGTGACTTTTAATCCAAAATAATGATTTTTGTTCTACTGTGAAAAAAAAAAAAAAAATAAAGATTTAAGAGTTGTGCTCTTTAGGCTCTAAAATTCTCTACTGAGTGAAATGATGTTTCCCTGTTATTCCACTTTTATCACCTGTCATGAAATAATATCAAATGATACAAAGTCTACTGTCTCTTAGGCTTAACAGTCAGAAGGGTTCATTTAATTACAGGTTATATGTAAAAACTTATTGTTTGTATATGGGAAAGTCCAGGTGCTTGCCTTGTGTATCTATCACTGTCTTTTAGCCAAATCATATTTGTCCATTCAGCTTTTACCTGGATTTATGAGGTTTTGGAAAAATCAATAAATGATGTTTGGTTGTGAATAGGGAATAAAACCGGTTGCTGAAATGTAGCTGGAATAAAATGCTGGTAAAAGACATATGTGATAGATGAACTTATATAAACAGTGTACACAAATTCAAATAAAATGTTCTATAAGGAATACCTATTCATGACGGTCACAATAATGTCGTTGTTAAGCACCACGCAACTACTAGATAAGAACTGATATGCTAAAAATGTGCTTTTTTTTTTAGCATCATATCCAGATTAAAATACAAATGCAACATTCTCATGGCAAATGATCAAACACTGACTGCATAAAGTCTGGGACCCTCAACTTATCTTTTCACCATGATTGATGTTAGTTTTGAAATGGTAAGAGTGAGTTTAGAGAAAAGGATGAAAATTCTTGAAAAAGGAGGAGTCTATGTGAAATCGCTGAAGAACTTGGGATATTAATGCATGCTGTCAGAGTCACACAAAAAATGTATGCCTATGGTGGAAATATTTTAAATATATGAAAAAGGAAAAGACTAGTAGATAGACATTTGTAATTAGACAAAAGAGATCAAAGAAAATTAGTGAGTTTATCAGTATTCAACCCTAAATTAACGACTCATCAACTAATGGATGAAAGCATCATTGCAAGTGAAGTGATAATTCTTAAGAGTCAGAAGGATGATATGAAAATGTCCTCTAAATGAATATGTATTGTAGCAAAAAGACAAAACAATCATTACCCCCAAAAAAAAAAAAAGATATCAAATAAGATGGAAAAACGGCAAAAGGACATCTACTATAAAATAATGAAAAATTGGCTAAAGTGATCTATAAAGCTAAATAGAACTGAATTCTCATGCAAAGGAGTAGAACTAATGCTCACCCCAAAATACCCACCAAAGACAATAAAATTTGCTGGATGGAAGCCAACAGAATATTGAACAGTGAAAAATATATAACTTTGCTAAAGTTGTGCTTATTACCAGATTTAACAGAAATTTGAGATTTTTCAATGCGATTGATTGATCTGCCATACATGTAACAATGAAGATTCCTACTAATGAAGACATTGCAGTTTTACAAGATTACCCTGATCTTAATATGATTGGGCCTGTGTGAAGACAGTTAAAAATTTGGGATTATAACAGAAAGATGAAGAACTTCCAAGAACTTTGAGCTTACTGTCAAGAGGAATGGTAGAACCTGCCTGGTTAAATAAGTTCTATTCCTCCATTCCACATTGTTTTGACATTGTAGTTCATGCCTATGGGAGCCATACTAAAAATGATTGTCTTTTAATGTCCCTAAATATACAAATTTATTTTGGGTGATTTTTTTTTTCAGCGATAAAAGCAGTTAATTCTACATTTATTCCTTTGGCTCATAACTTTTGCAAACCCCATTTTTAGTATCTCAATGCATTAAGGTCTCTATCTCTCCATATACTTGGTTTATGTGAATTTGGAAAGTTACATTACAGTCCAGAATGACCATATATGCTACTCTGGAAAGTATGTTGTCAAATATTTAAAACTTTTTAGTAAAAATTAAACAAATTGCTTTTTGGTCAGTTGGCACATTTCGTCTACTTGCCACTGTATTTGTTTCTGAATAGCAATCACAAAAATGTGAAAATTTGGATCTGGTAGAAATTTACTGAACAATTGTGTCTGGTAGTATGTGAATTGTGTATAAAACCAAAATCCTAATGCAGAAGCATACAAATGTATATGTAAGTTCCAGAATTTTGTATCATTTATTGTTAACTATTCTTTTATAAGCATTTATAAGATTTTATAAGTATTTATAAACACAAAGTAAACTACAACTGAACACATTGAACAAATATCTGTTTGTGAATCAACTCCCATTCTTTAATATGTCTGTGTTTTTGCAGATACAAAGCTAGGACCTGAGGCTTTCCGTTTTGAAGGCCAGACCGAAGCCAAAGCCATGCGCCAGAATGAAAAATACTATATCCTTCGGCCAGAAGTTGTTGAGACCTATTTCTACCTGTGGAGGTTTACAAAGAATAAGAAGTATAGAGAATGGGGCTGGGAAGCTGTCCAGGTAAGATTCCTTGAAGATGGGTCTTTTTTTTTTATCTCTTGTTTCTTAAACATGCAAAAAGATCATTGATCAATTCCAAAGCAGTTCTTTCAAAGTGACTTAAAATAAGAATGCAAGGATTTGCATTAGATTTTACTTAATAATTCCTAAAAAATAATTTTCTATATAATACTAAATACTTGAAGAATATGATTTGAAGTCATCAAATGGCTTATGTGGATACATCAATAAGTCTGTCGTTTGATGATGAAAAAAGGCATTTATTTAACAATAAATAATTATTTCTTCTTTCTTGTCAGTGTAATTAGCCCAACATTACTCAATTAATTACAGAGATTAAACATTTCACAGTGAAATTTTCAGATTCAAATTCAACTGTATCAAGTTACAGATTTATTATTATGATTTTATCCTTTTTCTTTTTACCTTTTAATTTCTTTGTCCACTCTGTAAATGTTATTGAAAATGAATACAGACAAAGATTTTGCAGTAAATGATTTCAACGATTAGCCAAGAATTTGAGTAATGATAGCATGGTTGGTGCAAGAAATACCAATAAACTGTTCAAAAATTTACATTGATCAATTCAAATATTAAGGAAGTAGAAAATGAATAATTATACCTTAAAAATGGAATAATGTTACAATAATAATAATAATGTAAGATGATGCCTTAACACGTTTTCTCAATGTCTTTATTCGAAATGTAGTCCTCATTAGATGAGGCATCATTAAATATGTCTGTGAATGAAAGATAAACTCATTTGTTCTGTCATAATCACAGGAAGAATCAAAAAGAATGTAATTTCTTTTTTTCTCAGTTGAATTGTTTTCTACCATGGGCTAAGTTTCTCATTTTTAATACCTGTCACAATGAACCTTTTACAGCTTTGTCAAAGCTTAACCTAATAAAAAAAAAAACAGAATCTTATAAACAACAACTTTGAAAATTTAATTTATATTATTTGCATTCAGATTAATGTCATCATGTTGCTATTATCATAGTTTTTCAACCATTGCGGTCCCAGTCTTCTTCAGGTGTCACTCAATTCAGGTTTTGTGATGTCAATGAATACTCATCACTTTCGTAATGCTCATTGTTGTAGAGACTTTCTACTTGCAGATACAACTCTAGTACTCTGTTGAAAAATACTGGTGCCAGATGCCTTCAAATAATCTCACACTTGCTTGATAATACTTGCTGGAATAGTAATCCATATAATGATCCGAACAGAGAAATAGTACAGTGAGTAGAGTAGAGAATAGCGGCCTGTATATTGATAGAGTAGAAATAGCAATCCGTATAGTATAGAGGATAGACTAGAAATAGTGATCAATTAGCTGTCACACTACCTTTTATATATGTCTTTCCTCTATGGTCACATTGTCTACTTAATTCAATAATGGGATTGCCTGTGTTTGCTCACTGGCGATCTATGTTCAAACTCAAGTGTTGGTAGCAACACTTTATTTAGTAGATTGCTCTCATTTCATTTCTAATTGAACACTCTGTTTAATCTACAACAGTAGATTGCTCTCATTTCATTTCTAATTGAACACTCTGTTTAATCTACAACAGTAGATTGCTCTCATTTCATTTCTAATTGAACACTCTGTTTATTTCATTTCTAATTGAACAGTAATCTACAAATAGTATTGCTCTCATTTCATTTCTAATTGAACACTCTGTTTAATCTACAACAGTAGATTGCTCTCATTTCATTGTTCATGTCTTCTCTTTTTAATACCGTTCAGTTATCACTTGTTCTATATTACCCAGAGATTGAACTCACAATTTCTCTGTCATCAATTTCATGAACCGACACTTTAATCCACTAGGCAATTTTCCTGTGGGACAATCCTGAATCTAGAAACTTAGAGCCTTAAACTTAATGTTTTCTTGCCTACCTGCTGCTGACATAAACATTTAATTTCAGCTATTTCATACAAAATTTTTAATTAATTAATTTTTTATAATAAAAAAAAACATTTTAAATGTAACCTGACATAAAATGCTTTATCATAACAATAAATGTTTTACACATTTTTTAAAAGAAAAATTCTGAAAAAGCAATTCCGAGGTTTGTATCTTTTAAATAAATGCTTCTGTTTATCTCATTCACTAAACTAGCCAAAATGTGTTGCTTTTCTAGTTTGCTTAGTTTGGTACAAAGACACCAGTATGGCACCCCCACTGAGGATTGACCTCTCTATTCAAGGCATCCCACAAAAATTTTTTGAAATTAATAAAAATATAGATCCAACTACATCCTAGAACTTTGAACAATTTACAGCTGTTTGGTACAAAGACTTGCTGTCTCTGTTTCAATGCCATACACTTAAAAAAAAACATATTCAAAATTTAGTAACGGCTCTGTTAGTATTTATATTTTGCAATGTTTTAAATAAGTAGTTGAAACTATCAAATGCAAAATTTGGTTAAAGAATGTTGGAGAACTGCACATTCAAAATATAAAGCAGTATGCCTAGATATTTGGATTTTTATAAAACAACCAATAGATTTTGTTTTTTAAATAAAAATCTAAATATCAAGACATCTGGGACTGTTTTCAAAGGTGATGTTAAATGTAACATCAGAATTAAGACACAAAGATACCTTTCAAAAGCTAAAAGACAGGAAAATTTCATTTATTTAAAATATATATATAATATCAATCCTCATATATGGCAGTGAATGCTGGACAATTTTCCCACAAATGAAAGGAGAATTGAGGTAACAGATTTGGTTCTAGAGAAGGATGCTGAGAATACCAAAAACAGAACATATGAGGAAGTTTAAATGAAAATGGCGACAAAAATACCTTTACACTTAGATTCAGAGAAAGAAATAGTTGAAATTTCTGAGATTAATAATGAGGAAAGAAAGCTTGGAGACTTTGACACTCACAAGATAAACTAGAGGCAAGAGGGACAGAAGGATACAGTGAGTAACCTAGCTAGCGAGCTTGTGTAAATAAATGGGAGGGGTAGGAATAAAACAACCATTGCTAAAAAGCCACAAATGATAGGAAGTTGTGGATAGCCATGATCACCCAAGTTCTTAAGGGACATTGCAGCAACAACCAATAATATAAGCAACCTCAATATGTTACACTAACATTAATACCTTGGTGATTATAATGCCTGTTAGCCAAGTGCTAGGGTTAACATTCCAGAGGATTCATCTAGATTTTGGGTCTCTGTAAAGATGGATGAATGATAAGATAACAGATTTTAGTTTTATTAAAGAGCAAATATTGTGGAAAGTGTGTTAATGGTGGGGGTATATCACACATTGTGAAAGTAACTTGTAATAGGCCAGAGACTTTTGGATTTATGTACCATTTCCTGGAGAAAGTAAATATTAACAAGATGTGTGTTCAAGTCAAAATTCAAATGAAAGAAAAACATTTCTTAAATTAAAAATTCTACAGAAAGTTACGGTTCTAAAACTAATCAAAGGAATACAAAGAAAGAACTTCTTTGTATCTGCTGCCATGAACATACTCATGGTGTAACTAAGGGTTACAACTGGACGCCTGTTTCAAATTCAAAATGTTTGAGTTTCAGAAATTTTGAGAAAAATGTTCCAAATTAAACAGTATTCTTAATTTCATTAATTTTGTAGCATAAAAATAATACATTTGTTGCTATTTTATGTTTTTAATGGTAAACTAAGTTAAAATGTAATAAGGCTGTTTTTAAATATCTTTTAAAAAGGAAAACACAAATTACTAATGATAAATTAAATTTTATCAATATATTTGTTGTTATGAATAACTATAGAGAAAATGTTAAATTAACTGTATAGCGGCAATGGGTAAAATGTCACCATTTTATATTTTTAATATTGTGCATGCGCATTGTTTGTTTTTGATTTTTTTTTTTTTTTCGCCTGCACAGTATAGTAGGGTCAGTTGGGCACCAACAGTGAGAAAAAAAGGACGCCACGATGCAATTCATTCTGCCAGAAATTTGGAAACGGCATGCTGTACTGCTTGTTGTTCACACTGAAAGCTCCAATATGAACATTTCAGAGTGTTTAGGTATCAATCTGAGAACAATGCAGAGGATTTGGAAAGAGTTGGATGAGTCTAATGGTGATTCCAAAGATGTTTTATTAAGCCTCCATTCATCTTCTCACAGGACCTCAGACTCAGCACAAAGGCCTATATCATTGAAGAGGTAGTGCCACCTTAGGTCAAGAGGGTGGCTGCTGGAAGACCCTGTGTCTGGCAACAGCACTCTGTGCCATGCCACACAAGTAGGAGATCCCAATCACGGCAAGTCAGACAATTTCTGTGATATCACCCCTTACAACTGGCTCCCCAGACTGCAACCACCTTGATTATTATGTGTAGGCTGCATTTTAGTGAGGGACCAACAAAACTCCTTGTAACACCAAAGCTGAACTGAAAGCAAGGATTATGGCAAGATTCACCAACTTAAACAAGGAGACCATTCAGAAGAGTTGCAGGAGATTCCGAAGTTGTCTGGAGGCTGGGTTGAAGCCAATAGCAATTTTATTGAATAAATTTACTTTTTACTATTTTGAGATATTTTTGTGTAATTTTGGTATATATATATATATACCTGTTGAAATAAAATGTCAGTGTTATTTTCATTTTTGCATAATTTAGATGACAATTTATCCATCGCGCTCTGTATATGATAAATAATGGCATTTTTATTTAAAAATGTCATTATTTGTCGCAAAGTTAATTTTGCAATGTATAAACAGAATCAAAGAAAAAAGTCTTTGAAAGAAAAGTCTCTGTTAAAAATTTTTATTATATTAAATTGGATTAATTATCAAATCATTTAAAAATATGTATTTCTCAGTGCATATTGCCGTGTCAAGATTTTCAATGTTTTTTCTTTAATTTTGCATTGCAAAAAGTTACGTTACAGCATAAGATATGTGGCTACAGTTCTGAAACAAATACAGATTCTCCAAAAACTTTATCATATAATGTATTTGCTTTCATGAATAAAAATTTCAAGTGTCAAAACCAAAATTCCTAAAGTACATTTTTTAGTTACTTTTCCACAATAAACATAAAATACTGTCCTTAGGAAATAAATGAATCTTATTTCAATTAAATAGGCTAAAGTTCATCCATGTGTAAAATGTATTACAATTACATCTGGTATGGTGCTTCTGCTAGATATATATCTAGAGATTCTTGATAAAATCCAAAAAAGAATTTGCAATGTTATCAGTCCAGACCTGGCATCTCAGCTTCAGTCACTTTCCTATTGCCATAATGTAGCTTCCCTGTGACTTTTCTATAAATATTTTTGTGGTAATTGTTCTGATGAGCTTTTCTCTATGGTACCTCAACATCATAAATTTAAGTGCAGTTCAGTCTCATAATGTAACTGTTGAAATTGCTAGCTGTAACCGTAAGTTCTATGCTAATAGTTCCTTCTCCTGCATTTCTCACTTGTTGGAACTCTCTTCTTGCTTCATGTTTTCTTGGTAACTACGATCTTAAAAAATTTAAATGCAATGTCAATGATCATTTGTCTACTTGAGACCTGCTCTATTATTGTCCACACTCGGAGTAACCTCTTGCATCTTAGTAGCTTTTATTCCTTTATTTGAGATTAAATGATTAACAAAAAGAGGAGAAAGCTTCTTCAAAATTCTTAAGCTGGTAACAAAATTTTTCTGAATACATTGCTTAGCTTTTAGAAAGCATCTTTCACTATACCAATGTGCCTTCAGATTTCAGTGATGCACTTTCCTTCCTCTGTTAAATCATGTTATCACAACTAAATGTTTTACATCTTTCTTTTGTAGGCCCTGGAAAAATACTGCCGTACTGATGGTGGATTTACTGGCATCAAAGATGTCTATGCACAAACACCTGCCCAGGATGATGTGCAACAGAGTTTCTTTCTGGCAGAGACACTCAAATATCTTTACTTGCTGTTCTCTGATGACAGCCTCTTGCCCCTGGACTTATGGGTCTTCAATACTGAAGCTCACCCATTCCCTATTCAAAATTCAAATGCATTGAAGCCGATTTCTTAGCATTAACTAAAACCTCAATGAAAAAAACAGAAAAAACAAAACCAAAAAAAAAACTAAAACAAAAAAAATACTCTCCTAGTTAAAATCAAGGGGGGGTAGAAATTTAAAAAAAAAAAAAATCTGTATCAATTTTTGGTGCCTGGCTTGAAAGAATTTAGAAGAATTGAGAATTATTATGAGAAAAATAAAAAGACAACAGGTTATTATTATTTTTTTTTTTTTTTTGATGATGATGATGATGAAAAATGTTGAGTGAAGGAAGGAGGGAGGGAGATATGGGAAGGGAAAACGGATTTGGTTGTTTTAGGGAATGGAGCTAACATTATAACATACATATATATATATATATATATATATATATATATATATATATACACACACACACACACACATATATACACAAGCACACACGAAAAAAGACAAAGGGAAATTATTTTTTACCAACATGTTTTGTTCCCTGATGGAGTTAAGACAAAACACATTGATTAAAAATAGTTTTCCTTTTGCCTTTCTTAGAGATATATTTAATTTATATCTGAAGTTTCCCCCCACACATATATATATATATATATATATATATATATAAAAACATAAACATAACCCTATGAAGCATACTTGTAGCTAATCATGCAATTAATAAACAAGAAAGTGTTAATATGAGAATGTTTATTATATCTTTTTCAGAGTAATTACTGCCGAGAGGATTATATGAATAAATATCAAACAACTGACCAAATCAATTGAATTTTTCCTTTGGTCATTATTCATTGACTACAAGTATGTTTTCTAGGGTTACTTTCATATTCAAATATTGTTTAAGAGCAAGGGATATATATATATATATATATATATATATATATATATAGTGTGTGTGCATGCACATCCATACACACATCCACTTTAGTACTTGTTCAGGGCATTTAGTGCAACACCAAATTAACTAATTCTGAATGCCCTTGTATGTGGCTTGTATGTATAAACAGTATTTCAAATATGTTTTCAACAGTTCTGGTTATTGTAAATTTATCAAGAAACATTTTTCCCTGTACAGCAAATCATATGCAAGGTTCTAAATGAATCAACCAACCAAAATTGTTATTTGTGCCCTCACTTCTACCGTATGAATGAACGAATGAATGAAATCAGACTCTCTATGGTGTCACTGTCCTCTAAAAAAAACAAAAAAAAAAAACAAAAAAAAAACTGGTAAGCAGTTAACTCTCATTGTTTTGTGCTAAGGAAAAACTTATTTTCCTTCAATATTATCTTTAGCGGAATTAGTTGATGGGAATGAGCCATGATTCTTCATGTTATTCAGATTTTATTTCTTGAATTCCTCCCCCCACTCCCCTGATTGCTTTTTTGGAATTTTCTTCCATAATTTAAAACACTTCCTTTTTAAATTGATTTAAAAAAATTTTTCATTTCTTTATATTTTAATCATTTTTTTACCAATTGAGAGATATTTGATTTTAAATATATTGTCAAAATTTTAATGGAAAAGACACTAACAAAAAATGTTTTGTTTTTTTTATTGATTCCACATTTTTTCTCTTAAAAAAATTATTTTTCTTTATTTTAAATTCCTATTTCTCAAGTCTTTGAAATGTTTTTAAGGACAATATTTTCAAGACGGAATTTTGCCATTTATGAATCTAATTTTTTTTTGCATTTAAAATATTAGTTAATTTTCTCAAAATGAAATCTACTTTTGATCAATTTTTTTCTTAATGAACATATTTTCTTCTCTCATTCCCTCTTTCTGTGTCTAATGTCCACTTCTGACAGAACAGGTCTGTTTTCAGAATAAACAGATGTGATTTACCAATTTCTTTTTGGTAGAACCAAAACTCTCAGCAAAACTTTTGTTGTGCACCCCCTCCCTTTTTTTTTTTTTTTTTTTTAGTGGAAAAAAAAAAAGTATTTTTCAGTTTTCCATTCCCCTCCAACCCCACTTCAGTTGAGGAATTGGTTTCTTCTTCATCAATTCACTTATTTCCCCTCCCCTTTTTTGTGGGTATCTGCAAATTTGTCACCTATCAGGAATGTATTTTTGGCTAGTCTATCCACATGCCAATATTCATTTTATTTTAGCCCTGGTTTGAAATAATAATAAAAAACTAAAAAAAAAAAAACTATTTAAACCGTTCAACTACTTCTGGAGATATGCCATTGATCAGCTAATCTACCAACATGTATTTTTTTTTTTTCACCCTCTCCATCATTTCTCACACCCAGTACCTGGTTGTGGGGGTAGAGTGTGTCTGTCTGTCTGTGTGTGTGTGTGTGTATATATATATATATATATATATATATATATATATAACTATATATGTCAGTATATCAGACTAATAGTTGGTAATTGAATCACAAAATGGAAAAAAAAAACCATGTTACACAATTCATCTTTCGAAAGGCCCCTTTAGAGTAATAATGATTTCATTGATAGAATCTTGTATATTTAATGGAAGGCATGAAATGCAACAAATGCGAGTTACAATTCTACATTGAGAAATGCTTGACAATACAGGGATGCTTAACTTCAAATTTGTAATCTTTTGGCATCCGATGTATCTCATCGCATAAACTAGACAACGTCATTTGGCTTTCATTTTTATTTCTATTTTTTGACATTCCTTCCTCCTATCTATATAAGATTCCATCGATAAAAATATTAGTTTGAAGAAGTCCTTTTGAAGAGTGAAGCACATAACAAAGGACTTTTCTATTTTGTCATTCAATTACACGCACATATATAGATATATATATATGTGTGCATGTGTGTGTGTGTGTGTGTATACATATGCTGTAAAAACTTTGTAAAAAAATAAAACAAAAAAAGAGAGAAAAGCTGGCATTTTTGCTGTTGAACCTTGACTGTCCTCTCCAGATTCTTCGCAGTTATTTTCCAAATAAAGTTTTTTTATTCTGATGAAAGGTAAAAAAACAAAGAAAAAGAAAAGAAAAAAATATTGCAAAATGTATTTGTATCTAATTCAAATATATTCATACATTTATCTATACAAAACCAGTTTGAATGCAATGAGATCTTTCTCAGTAGATACGATGTTTCTTTTTCATTTTACTTTTTATTTTTTAAATTTTTGGTCATTTTATTTTACAGTATTTTATTTGCTAATTGTGAATTTCAATATTTTTGAAAAACAAAGAGATTAAAAAAAAAAAAACTAGCTGAAAATATTTGTTTAACATTTGAACTGTTTTCTTGCCCCAGCCCCGACCAGAACCTATCAACCTGTTCTTTATTGTGAGAGATAAGTAAAAATGAAAGACTTATCTCTACTTCAGAAACTTTCCCCACCCTATGCATTAAGGAAGAAATAATAAACTCCAGAAAAGAAAGAGATAATATCTCTTGTTTATATCTCATTACCATATATATATATATATATATATATATATATATATATATATATATATACACACACACATACACACACGTATAGAGACATATATAAATGTAAGCGGGTGCTCAAGAGTTCATTGTCTGAACCACTTCCGAAAAAAATCAGTATTTTGATATTTTATCATTGTAATATTGATTTTAAGAAATGGATCAAAGTACAAACTTTTCAATATTCTTTTGTGTGTGTATATGTGTATGTATATATATATATATATAAAAAATTATTATTAAAATATATATATATATATATATATATATATATATATTATTTTCCTCTTTTTTGAAATGCATATTTAAATTCCTGCCTTTTTTTTCTTTTTTTTTTTTTTTTTAAGAGCAAATTTCAAATTTGAAATAAATAAAATTCCTATTTTCAACTGAAAAGCAAAATTCTTGGCTTTGTTTCCCTCTTGGAACCTTGTTTTTTTTTTTTTTTTTTTTTTAGATCATGTGGTTTGTTGTTGGCAATCAGAATATTCCAAGTTTGGATTCAGCCTCTTTACTTACCTTTCACATTAAATTCCTTGGATGAAGTTCACGCTTGTAAATTGGTTCTCACTTTAAAAAGCAAAAAAGAAATATACGCGCTCTCCCTTACCCCAGAGTAGATTAATTAATAGTAAATTAATTAGAATTTCTTTATTAATAATTATAATTGTCATTCATAATCATGCCATAATTATCATCATCATTATTATTATTATTTATAAACCAAAATGAATAACAAAAATAAAGTCCTTAATAGGTTATTGTGTCAACAGAAATAAAAGTAATAAAGCGATTTTGAATATCCATAATGTAGAAATTAATGATAATAGCAAATATTACTTGTCACATTATTATATACAATATTATATATCATTATAACAATAATAACCAATTTCTAATAAAATAAGGCATTGAAAAAATACCTATTATGTTGATTATTCTGTTGTAATAAGAACATGTTCTTCTTAGAACAGATTTTATTATATATCTTTAATTGAGATATTTCTGATAGGATCTATCAGAAATATCTCCATATAGTCATATAATGTTCATAATATAACATATTGATATAATAGTTATTATATTCTAAATAATACTATAATAAATAATATTTATCATAAATCTCTTAATTTTTTTTTATCTTCAGATTCGATATAAGTTTTCCATTTAAGAGAATGCTTAAATGCTATGTGTAGATGCATACAGAAGCAAACAAATTTACTTCACTTCCTCCTTATCTTTCGTATATAAATTGCCTATAAGCTGTGTGTGACATGAGAGCAGATATTACTTTCTTGACTGTCCCACTTTTTTATGCACATACATTATTGATTCTTCATATGATGGTCGAACCATTTTTCTTCCTTCTGAATAGAGAATGTAAAATGAAAACAAAAAGATTGCTTTGTTGAGTATCTAAGAGGATTGCATGGTTTGTCACAAGTCATTATAAATGTTCATTTTGGAATTACCTCAATAGACAGCAACAATTTTGTATAATTTGGTATCACACCTTTTCTGACCAATATTGAAAATGCAAGGGATCCCTTAGCACTGTAAAGAACAATCCCTGATCTCTACTCCCTGTTATTCTTGCATTTTGATTTTAGTTCCCATTAGCCAAGTCGAAGTGTTCCCAGCTGATTGTCAACCAGCCCATCCATCAACGCAGTTCACTCAATCTACCTCCCACCCCCCGTTCTTCCATGTTTTCTCAGTTCTACAAGAGGCCCCAGTCAACGTTTCTGACAACCCTTTTCTCCTTCAAATTCTCTCATCCAATTCCATTAGCTGTTGATATCTGAGTAAATTCTAGAGAATTCTTAGAGGATTGTGAGTAAACAACCTTCTCACATTATAAAACAGGAGCAGCATTTTCCAGCTAAGATTTCCAGAAGTCATTTCTTTTTAAATGATGTCAGATTTGTGAGCAGGGTGCTTAGTTTTCTGCTTGAAAGAATTCAAAGAATTAAGGATATGTATATTTTCTATCAAAAAAAGGAAAATGTTTTCTGATTTAATTTATTGATAAGATACGATTTCAGAATCAGATGTCTGTCAGGTTTTGTTTCTTTTCATTTTTAAATAATTTTCACCCAATACAAGGCTCAAGGGCCGCTTAAGGTAGAGGGTTACTGTGTGGAGTTGTATTAGGGTAAGGTAACAGTAAAGATAGCTAATTCTAGATTTGTAGAGGTCAAGATTTAACAAGCGAATAACATTTCACAGTTCAGGCAAAGACTTTACGAGAAGGCTTTAGAAGCAAACCGAATCCTAAACAGTAAACTTCGGATAAACTTCAACTCATATTCAAAAAACCGGGCAGGAGTGTGAACCGGGCGATTGGTTCATTGTTGTCGCTGGATGTTAAAATACATAATAGTGCTTTTTTTTCTTTGAGCAGTCATAAAAATATTAGAACAGGAGATTTTTCGAATCCACGCTGATTGAAGACCTAATTTAGAAAACCTTATGACAATTTTTTCAATTTTGGTTAACTACTTTCAGCGTTATTTTCATTTTATATCTTAAAAAACTGAAAAGGCTTTGGAAAAAAGATGGTAACCAATTCCTGAACGTCTAAAAATCAATATTCAGAATAAGAAGCGCGGATTTTCCATATTTTCTTCCACAGGAAGCAACTTTCTTTTGAGCGCCTCACTCATCATTTGTCTGTTCTCTCACATTCGTATATTTTGGCTGTGCAAATTTCTTCTCATCTTTGCGTGTCAATCAGTTCGTGCTGAGCAATCAATATTTTTAGAATAGTAACCTTTGTATGTACCTCTGTCCATATATATATATATATATATATATATATGCTTGTGAGTAGCTAATGTCTTAGAATTAGTTGGATAAACTTAGCTTAATATATGTTAACCTAAGTAAATCGATAAGTTGTTTTTATTTTCTCATATGAATAACAAAGTGTCGATTATTTTAGCTTTCCTGTCATCATCGTAGACGAAGATAATTATAGCTTCATCTGAAGTCATGACTTGCGTTTAACGAAGATTATATCGAGAAAGATTTGCACGCACCAATATTCTCAACCTCTTGCCTCTGTTTTAATTTTGGTTTTAAGATTCGAGTCATGACCTTGTCAAAATGCCTGGAGACAAACATGGATGCAATGGATGATCAAGGCATTGTACCTATCATGGCGGGCGCTTTATTGCTGGTCGCCTATTAGAACAGCCAAGTTTGTTTTGTTCTTCATTCATGACTTGAATTCGGTACACCACTTCCATTTTTTCCTCTCTACTATTAACCATTATGTCACTCGCACCTGCATCTAGCAGAGTTTAACCTTTTTCGGGAAGGTGAACAAATTCAATGTATCTTGGCCACTCTGATCTCTTGTAATTGCAAACTCTAGAAGACTGACACTTTGATAAGGGTCATTAACATTTTATTTGGACAGTTGTTCTGTTTTGTTCTTGGGGCTTCTGCAATATTTCGGTGGATCCATTTTTCAGGGATCCTGTGTGTCCACAGTCGTTGTCTGGAAAAATTGTTTCATCTTAGAGGGACTCAACCAGGTGGCATATAAACTAACCATTTTCTGCTTCATTTTCTGAAGAAAATTTGTTTTTCTTTCTTTTGTACGCCTGTCCAATGCTGAAGAATGGATCGACCGAAACATTGTGGGCTTAATGTTGTTGCCACAATGGAGGAGTTTACTTGCCTGAACAAAAATTGGAATGACTTAGAAAACAATTTCTCTTCTGAAAATGTCTTTCGATTTCTTTCCGATTAAAGTAAAAACGAAATTATTATTATTATTACTACTACTACTACTACTACTACTAACAACCGCCACCCCCCTCCTCCTCCTCCTCCTCCTCCTCCTTTCGAGATGATTCAAAGGCCTGGTTATTTGGAAAATATCCAGGCCTTTGAATCATCTTAAACCATTATTATTATTATTATTATTATTATTTCCCTTATAAAACATAATGTTGGCTGCCGGTAAGAAGTTTTTCAGACCACCTCTTGTCACTTAAGAAAATAAACCAATCATTTGGTCTTCCATTGACAGATTGTAGTCAATAATTTTTGAAGTATCATTGCCGTTCCGAGCAGGCATTCCTTTTGCTATTCTGTTTCCAAATCACAATCCAATATCTAAAAGTTTTTTTTTTTTTTTTTGCTCCTATGATCATTGGTTCTATAATTACTTTCTTTGCTAGTTTCATTTTTCAAATTATTGTAATTGTCTGTCTTCTTCGCTTTCTATTCACTAATCAAATAAGCAGTGGCTGAAGATGTCCCTTTTGTAGATGGCAGATACGGGACAGTCTCCAATAATAGCTCTGCATTGCAAAATGCCTTAGGGATACCTGACATCACTGGGGAATGCACAGGTGGCAGCGCTGCTTGGAACAATTAATGTACAAAGCTGCAGGTAGGATCTGATATATGACCATCATCCGTCGGCCAAAACATCTAAGAATCGGGCAGTTTCTCTAATAATAAAATAAATGGTAATATTCTTGATTTGGCGAAGATATTGCGCAACTTAGTCATTTTTTTTTTCAAGCTGCACATCTACTGTAGTTTGGAAATGAAGAAGCGGCCATATTAGCATCCCTCAAGATTAAATGTATTTATTTGCTTGTTTTATTCTCAGACATTAGGCTATCAAAGAATATTGTATGAATTCTCTAAAAACAACGTATTTTTTTTTTTACCCGGCCAATTGAAATCTCTTTTGCGCTTATCAAACTTTGGTTAAGCATTGTCTGACACAGTTTCATTTTAGGATCTGAATATAAAACTAATTTTTAGCTAGAACACTACCCTAATCAAACATACATGTATTTGCGATTTAAAAGAGTCAGACAATTTTATGCAGTCGACATAAATCTAGTCGTATTCATAGATATTGTCAGGTTTTAATGTTTAGATTTGAAGCCAGTTTTCTTTTGAAACAGGTTAGCTTAATAGGCGCGTGGTCGAGTGATTAGGACGTTTGCTTTTCGATCATAAGACCCGTGTTGGAACCCTATCATGGTCAGTTTGCCATCCAAGTGATTCCTTGATGCTATTGGCTCAGAAAAGCGATCCCAGCGTGCGGTACGGTTGCAAAGTTCTTGCAAACCATACCCTATGGGTTGGCCCACACCTTTTGTGAAATTGAGTAGATTCGGAAGCCGTCGATGTTTGTGCTAGCACGAAGACACTAGTCATCGTGACTGAGGTTTTGAGCGTGCTGGCATTCTTCAACTTGATCATCCCAAATCTATAAGTAGGTTCCACTCAGCATAATGACAGTATAAAACCACGGGTGGGCTTTGGGAGTATTTGTTAAAACACAAATAGTCTTCAGTACGTGTCTCCACCAAGGACTGACTAGCCGCCCTAGAAAGCAAGTGTGCACGGAAACGAATGGATGGCCATTAGGTTAATAAGCAAAGTCAGATTTTTAAGTCTGCCGGATTTTCAAATCCGCTCTCTAATCACTTGATACTGAAGATACCATGGACCGAACAACAAGGAAGTTTTGGAGAAAATGGAAACAAAAAAGAAACATACTTGACATCAAGAAGAGGCAGCTGAAATTTCTTGGGCACGTAATGAGAAAGGAGTGCTTGGAAAATTTGGTACTCACAGGACAAATAAAGGGACATAAGAAAATAGTACGAAACATACTTAATGGGCTTGAGTAAATGGATGGTAGAGCAGGGTTTGGGAGATAGCAAAAAAGTTATTGACAGTTACAAGGGACAGAAAGATGTGGAGGGCCATGATCGCCTACGTCCTGAACGGACACTGCGCATAAAAGAAGAATCACCAGATATTAAATAAGATTTCATTCGAAAAACTTGTAGCTTGTTGGCACTTATTCTCTGATTGTGATTTTTAACTATCGATGTCAAGTTTCATTGTGTACGCACAAAATGGCGTATTTCTAATCAATTCCGTTGCTGTAATATTTTAAGAGCAAGTCGACCGACATATTTATTTAGTTGCTGTAACGTTTGTATGGAAGCGTAGAAGGGATATTTTTGGATTCACTGATTAATTTACTTTTAATTATATTTTTTATCCGACCAGTTAGACTTGGCAAAGATCAAAGCTCATCATTAATTTCTCTTGAAATTAAATTCCTCCAGCTCGAGTCAGATATCGAAGTTTAGTTTCTGTCTGAATTTGATGATCGCTTAAGCTTCCTTAAATGCTAAGACTAAAACAACTCATAATAGTTTATAATACGCGGCAGAAGCTCTGAAATTGATCAGTAAAACTCTCGGTCGACATAAAAGAAACATGCAAATATTATTTTTTTTAATAGGACATTTCGCATTGCTCGACGTTGTTGTTAAGGTTTTGTAGTTTTAAATTGGAAGTTCTTTTATATATTTAGGATTCAATATAAGCTTTAAAGTATTTAGAAATAATGTCGATCAAAAATTGTTTAAAAATTATGTTTCGGGTACAAAAATAAAACTAATGGGTATAGACTTCGAAAGGCCTCGACAAGAGATGTGCATTTCCTAAGAGTTAGTTGAATCTGACTTCATCATGAGTGCTCCCCGTAGCCTTATTGGTAGAGTACATTTTGGCTTTAAAAGTGGTTTCCCCGACGAAGAAAAAAAATACAGGTTCGATTCCCCTCGGAATTTTGTTTCCCGACGCCTTAGCCGGTTGAAATTAATTCCACCGTTTAAAACAACAGGAATGTCAACTGAAATACCTGTATCTACGGCTTTATGGCCACTTCATGTTGAATCAACGGTTTCTGTACTATCACCGAAGTTAAGCCTGGTTAGTATCTAGATGGGTGACCGCTTGGGAATATCAGGTCCTGTAAACTTGGATGTGCGAGTGGTGTAATGGAAAATGGCTCGGAAATGGAAATCAGAGAACCTAGTTCCAGATATTCGCTTATTCTTGCGAAAGGTATGTCTTGTCCCCCAGGCATGGGTTAATTAGTAAGACTTGTATGATTGAATCATTATCTCCACCCAAACAGTTATTACAATGTAAAATTATTGTCTGGCTTTAAATACGCAAAGGGTTAAGTCGTAAAAAATGAATCAACCCTTTAATAAAACGTGTATCTACTAAACATAAACGTAATAAAGCAATATTTTGTTTTGCTGATCGATTCATTATTGCGATCAGGTGGGAATGTGGAAGAGTAGGTTATTTTATTTGCATCCATTTGTAAAGGAAATCAATTCATTCTAATGCAATTTTCATCACTATGAAAGTCATAATTAGACGTCGCGCTTTTAATAGCGAAATCTTTCGACAGAATAAAGCCTTAGTTGACATATACTTACATGACGTAGGATTTAAATATTTTAAAATTATTTTAATTGGATTAAATCATTTTTCAGTTGGAATTTTAAAGAGAATGATGTCCCTATTTCTTCGCTTCAGCAACTGATCTGGTACAAGTGAACTGCTTAGCTACTCCAAAAACGAAGCTAGCTAACCGCGTTTAGGTTCTGTTTGCACCGTTTTCTTTAATAAAAAAAAGACAAAGATCCTCCTTGAGATATTCCCCCCCCATTACAACTCATTTTGATTAAATCTTGTCACTGTCACAGGATGATGATAAACAAAAGTAGTTATACAATGCAAGTCACTTTGTTGTGTTATTCATGGGCTGACGTCCTCATCACGTTGAATAATCAGTTCCCGTACAATCACCAAAGTTAAGTAACGTGAAAACCGAATGATCACTTGGCAATACCAGGTGCTGTAAGCTTGAATGTGCGGGTGGTGTAATGACTAGGAATAATTAATCGAAGATTCGTTCCAATTCTAGTAGGGTTCGTTATATTCACATGCGCAAATACCCCTGGGAAAGGTATGAATCCACCTCTTTCCCTCAGGTATGGGTTAATTAGTAATACTTTTATCACTAACCATTAGGATCTTAAAAATATCTTACAATCTACAAATATTTTCTGGCTTTAAATAACCTGCAAAAGGATGATAAGCCGTAGAAAACAATTCAATCAATCATTGTATTATTCACGACTATGAAATCAGATAATCGAAAAGCCTGAAATTCTTAATCATCTTTAAGAACTGTGAGAAGATATTAGGCATCAAGTTTGAAAAACGTGAAAAACCGAATTCTGAATCCTGGTCATTTTGAGATTAATGCTTGTGGAAACTTGTGCCAGGCTAAAAGACTCTTAATTTCTAAGTCGATTCGGAAATCCAAGTTACGGAAAAATTGATTTCGAATCAGTGATTCCTTTCTTGGAAATGTTCAACTTTTCGGTCCAGTTCCTTAGATGTCCACAATTTTTCGTTTTCTTCGAGAATGTGTTTCCTATTTTCAATGTTTGGCCCAACTCTGTATTTCAATAGTTGCCATGAAAACAAAAGTATCTTTTAATCTATGTCGTTAACCAAAGTGTAGCCGTTTTGTCACGTGTGCATTCGATTAAGTATGCAATAAAATTTTAAGGGTTGATGAAAATTCCAAGGAGAAGGGCATGGTCAGTAACCTGACCTGGGTATGAAAATAGCCTCTTTGCTGAATCCCATATTCCCAATATTTAAAAAAAAAAATATTTTCACTTTATGGAGCTGAAATGACAAACAGTTAAGGGAGTTGGCGACTTGCTTGTAGAAAAGGGGTTTAAAACAAAACAAAAAAAAAAACTTGCTCAATACTAGCCTCTTTTTCTTTTTCCAATTCTAAATAAAAAAAAAAAAAAAAGTCTTTTTTTTGTGGTTGGCAGGGAAGGGAAAAGGGGCTGGGCTAAAACACTTCTAAAAAAATTAAAATAAATCGGATTTTTTTTTAAACAAAGAAAACTTGTTTTTAAATTAATAACAGAAACGAATATTCTTGAGAGCCCCCCGCCCCCCGGTACATGAAACCGTTGAAATGTACTAATGAGTATTTTTTTTTTGTTTCTTTTTCTTTTGGAATTATTTGAGTTTATTTTTTATTTCTGAAACTTGACTCCAGGGGACCAAGAATTGCTTTTACCGATCAGATTTCTGATTGGTCGTTGCTTGGCTACCAGAATTCTCTGGAAACTGTGTGATACTTTTTTTGTGTTGTGGGCAATTGTTACTGTCCATGTTACTAATAAATAATACTAATCATTATAATCAGGCTTATTTGCATTTTGTTATTCTTTCTCGTTTTAAAAAAGAAAAGAGTACTGAACTGTTACGTAATATCTGTCCTCCTATATGACAGTGAAATCTCCTCACAGATGAAGAGACTTGAAGCAGCAGAAATGTTGTTCTACAGAAGGATAATGAGAATACCATGGACTGAACGTATGAGTAATGGTGAGAAAATGAGAACAAAAAGGACGCTTCTACTTGACATCTGGAAGAGACAGCTGAAATTTCTAGGTCACATAATGAGGGCTTGGAAAATTTGACACTCACAAGACATAGTGAAGGCAAGATAGAGGAAAACAACGCATAATCTAACGAGCTTGTATAAATGAATAGCAGAACAGGGTGATAACAAAAGGAAAAAATAAGAAAGATTTACAAAGGACAACAAATTGTGGAGAGCCATGATCGTTAATGTCCTGAAGGGACACGGCGCATAGAAGAACTAGAATTCCTGTCATTATTGAAGTTGTCTTGACATCACCACCTGACACCAGCGAGAGAGAACAATTGACCATTGACAATAATTGTCTGAGAACAATTTTAAATAACTGCCACACAAGATGTCAAAAAAACTTTTATTAAACGTGTGCAAAGTCTTTAAATTTTGTCTAAACATGAAAGTATGAGACTCATAAATTTATTAATTGTTTGTTTGTCTAAAATATTTCAATTCGCCTTAAAAAGTTAAGCTGTTCTTTTTGTTAGAGAGGAAAGAACAGACAAACGATATCACAAGGGCGAATTAATTATATAGTATTAATAGATACGAGTTATCTCCCTTAGCATAGCGGAATTGAAACAATCCTATGCTGTGGAGTGAATAGTGTGTTTGGTTTGGAATTCCTGGAAGGTCACCAACTACAATAAACACATGAACCGGAGGATAGAATGTTTGAAACGTTGTGACGACAAGAATTTTTATTAATTTTGAAAACAGGAAAATAATAAAGAATTCCCCTGAAATAAGCATATATTTTTAAGGCATTACATTGTATATTTAAGTATACTTGTCGGAAAACTGTGCTTGATGTGCCTTGGTAACTTTCTGAATGATAGGCCTTATATGTTATGCCTTGAGGAAATGTTTATCCATCCCTTATTTTGATCCAGTTTAATATATCAAATGGTAATGACTTGACTTAAACATAGAAGTCATGTGCTTGGTGTCTCTAGCTTTTTTTTTAATAAATAAAGACATTTTAAATATAAAAATAATTAATAAATTGCTCTTCTGTTATCTTCAGGCGCACCTGTCTCCCTTTCAGGGCGCACCGGTTGAAAAACACTGCATTTTTCTATTTATGTGCCATGTCCTTTCAGGATGTAGGCGATCATGGCTCTCCACCTCCCTCTGTCCCTTGCAGCTCTCAGCAAGTTATTTCCCTCTGCTTCCTCCCCAAACCACATTGTCATTCACTTTCGTAAGCCCACCAGGTATGTCACATGTTGTTTTTCCTTGTCTCTCTTTCCCTCTATTCGACCCGTGAGCATCAGATTCTCCAGGCTCTCCTTCCTCATTATGTGTCCCAGAAACTTTAGCTACCTCTTCCTGATGTTATGTATAAACCTCCTCCTTGTTTACATTGTCTCTAAGACCTCATCGTTGCTCACATGCTCAGTCCATGATGTCCTTAGCATCCTTCTGTAGAACCATACCTCCGTCGCCTCGAATCTCTTCTTCATCTTTGAAGAAAATCGTCCAACATTCGCTGCTGTAAAGAAGGTCAGATGTCACGTAATAGCTCCGTATTCTTTTCTTTGTTACCAAAGAAATCCTCTTGTCTCGCAATATTCTCCCCAGCTTTTGGAATGCATTCTTGGCCATCCCAATATGTCTACGGATCTCAGCGTCGCATTTCCCGCCCTCTGTCAAAACGCTTCCCAGATATTTAGGAACATATTTTAAGACAAAAAAAAAAAAAAAAACAAACAAAACAAAAAAAAAAAAAAACAGACGAATATTCATATTGATTATTTTATCTTTTTATTTAAGGTATTTTTATTTATATAGAATATATTTATTAATATTCTTTCCGGAAATGACTAAAATTTGCTTACACATCGTGTTAAAATGCAACTTATGACTTAGCAATTTACTAGTGTACTGTGCGCCGTCAAAAATGACGGCAGTTGCTGTTTTACGGTGGAGTAATGGATAGCGTCTGGGATTGAGGAATCGGAGAGCCGAGTTCGAATTCCAGTCGAATCCATTACATTCACTTACGTGCTAATACCCTTGAGAAAGGTATGAATCCTTTTCTTCTCCCCTTCCCAGCTATGGATAAATAGCAGGACTGACCGGGTTTCACAGCCTTGGATGGCAACTGGTCTACTTCAGAAAGAATTGGCAACCTACTGCGGGAAAAATCCGCCTCGTCAGTCACGTATCAAAAGATATATGATCACCTAAGCGTGTATCACGCATGGCATGTAACTGACTGACGTGAGATGCAATGAGACAAAAGTCTTGAAACAATGCATCGAGATTCAATGAAGCCGAGATGAAGAATTTGCAACTAAAATAGAGGCTAATGAACCGTTTAATTACTCCGTTCCATTTATATTTTTAGACGCTTTTTGTTATCTCTCTCTCTGCATACAAATATGTTATATATATGTTATCTCTCTCTCTCTCTCTGTATATATATATATATATATATATATATATATATATATTAAAGTTTCTCTTTGCTCGTTATCTTTTAATGATAAAATATGTTCAATATAACAATGGAAATATCTCTCGAAAGAAAAAGATTAGCGACAGAACAACAAAGACAATGACGGTAAAAAGCCTCTTTCGAGATCATGTTGAAGCAAGCCGATCACTTAATAGACAACGGTATCTGAGTACCTCACATGAAAGGCTTGAACAAATAAGACTGAAACGTTTGAGTAAAGAAAGAGTAGGTTTATTTTGCTATAGAAGTAATTTTGTCTAAATGCAGATATTTTATTTGTATAGATTATTAAAATGACTAAGGGGAGTAATCACTCATAAATTTACTAACTTAACTTGATTTAGCTCCCTTACCACTACAGACGGGACAGGAAATATAGTTATTAATGTTTAGTTATCTACACATTGATAATTATTATCTAGATTGATAATGATTTTCGTCAAATTTTGAACCTGGCACTAAAAGATAAATTACACCGAGTCATATTTTTCATTGCTGAAGATGATAAAATGCCTGTTTTAAAATGTTCTGTCCATGGCGATCTTTATTTACGGTCAAGTCACGGCTAGAATTGAAGGCCTATTTCAAATCTCGTCGTTTCACTGGAAGCAAAGATTTTTAGTTTCGGTTTGCGTTTGCGGTTTGTTTTAGAAATTCAAACAAAATGTAGAATTAATTTGGCTCGAAAAGTTAATCTCATGAACTTGAGTAAATGGATGGCAGAACAAGGTTTAGGAGAGATAACAAAAAGACAAAATTTATTAAGAGCTACAAAGGACAGAAAATTGTAGACACGGTACACAGAAGAAGATCTAAAATCTTTTTTTTTTTTTTATATTTACGACATAAACAAATGATACTGGACGGACGCAACAAAATCCAACACGCTGATTACGAATCTCTGCACAGAAATGTCCTAATATGTTAATTTGTTTTTTAAATCTAGATTACACATATTAATAATACCTTCAAGGTAGATTAGTAAACAATATATTTATCTAGTAAAATTTATATTACAATATGAAATTAATGAATAAATATAATCTATTGTTTATATATTCCCGGAAATATTTGTGACACTTGCTCTTTCAATTTTCCTCTGAAACGCTTTCTCGTTGTAGTCATGTCGAGATTGAACTGCCTTTAATTCCATCTCTGGTATATCCTGGTGGGACCCCTCGCCATGCTCATCGCTTAGAGAACGAGGATCTGTTGGAAAAGAAGTTGAGATGAGAAAATAAATGCATTTTAATTGACACCCGCCATTTCATTTATTTGATATGCTGTTTAGATGTTTTTATCTACCCATATCTCTGAGATGAGGTATTATGATTATTTATGTTATTTACATTATTCAGACTGTTATCCTCATCTTCATTGCTATATTCACAACGGCCGAAACGTTGTGAATATGGCATTGAAAATGAAGATAAGAATCCGAATAATATAAAGGATGTTTTTAGCTAAATCACCATAGTTTTCTGCTCTATAGACCCCAGAACGTTCTGAACAAATGTCACGAGTAACTCTCAGGCCACTGGTTCAGGCGGATACTATTAACCTTTTAACGCCCATTTCGGGGGGAATGTGACCATGAATGGGTTATAGGGGGAAACCTATAATTAATACTGGATTTATTATTACTGCGATGCCGACGACGACGGCTAACAAGTCTACTATAATACAACTGGCTTACTACAAGTGATAAGTGGTATTCTGAGGTGTATTAAATATTCAGACTAATTTTGATTGGGAAATTAACACAATAAAAATTACTCTCCAGACAGGAATTTAGTTAAGTAAATTCAATTTCCGTTCAAAATACGTGTGGCCGTTCATACATTTTTGTGATGTAATTAAATAAGGACTTTTATTTTAAAGGCACTTAAATCTCGACATGACTACAACGAGAAAGCGTTTCAGAGGAAAATTGAAAGAGCAAGTGTCACAAATATTTCCGGGAATATATAAACAATAGAATATATTTATTCATTAATTTCATATTGTAATATAAATTTTACTAGATAAATGTATTGTTTACTAATATACCTATAATTAATCAAAGATGTTTTAGAAACCTGTAGTTAATACCGATTTTTTACTGTGATCATTAATGAATTATGAGACGAAACTAATAATTAATAACGAATTTTTGAAAAGTATAATCAACTAGAAATACATGTGAAAATTTCAGTGTTTTGCTATTTTAATTTTCTGAAGAATCTTAATTCTTCAGTTAATGATTCAGCTCATAGCGAGTTCTACGACAATAAAATATCTGTAGAAATTCCCCTATCGCACCGTTAAATATTTGAGCTTAACAACTTTAACAAAATATTGCAATAACAATCATAAATATGAATGCTGGTCGTTATTTTGGAAAGTATGGATGTACAAAATGAAAATATTTGAAATTGACAACTTTTCCCGTTTCGCTGAAACCGACGTTAAACATTTCTATCTTCTCTTCTTTATTTCATTTTCTCAGTGAAACTAAGTAGCGTCTAATTAATTCATGGTCGAGAGAAATGGACAACCACTAAAATAAGTCCTTATTTAATTACATCACAAAAATGTATGAACGGCCACACGTATTTTGAACGGAAATTGAATTTACTTAACTAAATTTCAGAAAGCTGTCTAGAGAGTAATTTTTATTGTGTTAATTTCCCAATCAAAATTAGTCTGAATATTTAATACACCTCAGAATACCACTTATCATTTGTAGTAAGCCAGTTGTATTATAGTAGACTTGTTAGCCGTTGTCGTCGGCATCGCAGTTATGTAAGTTCATTCTTTCTATGCTTCAGAATCAGATTCTTAAACAGTATCTAGTATAGCTGCAGGTTCTAATGTGTAAGAGGCAGACACGGCTGCAGATGTTTCATGTACCAGTCTACCTCAATGGTGAAGATGAAGTGGTGATACCCTTCCGCTAATTGTACTATTTTCTTGCTCTTTTAGAGCCAATGTGGTCACATATATCAACAGTGAAATTCGGATTCATTGCTACCATTGAAGACGGTGTTGGGCGGTGTTTTTTTTTTTTTTTTTTTTTCAGGTAACAGGGTTGATATTAAACAATACAAGCCATTTTTTATAAACGTTCTTAAATCGAATTTGTGAGCGCCCAGTTTTCTTCTTCCGTTTTAAAATTCTGCATAGAGTATATCTATCAGAATATTTCTTCATCCATCGGAAGAGATTATATGTTGAGAAGTTTTAATATTTTAAGGACTGGGGTTTGGAGTTTGTTGTTAGCCTCATATAAAACTTTTTGAGGCCACATTTTTTTCGCAGTCTTAGTGGATTCTATAGGAAGTTTAATGAATGAAGCATTTAATGTGGGAAATAAAAGACAATTTGTATTATTTTTCAATTTTAACTTTGATTAACATGTTTACATTATCATCTAATTGACAGAATTAGACCGGAAATGGGACAAGAAAAATGTGGTTTTGTTAAAGACGTTGGAACAAGAAAAACAATCTTTATGATCAGAATGTTGCATAAACCAGGCTGTTCCAATATTGTCGATGAAGTACAATTTCTACATGTATTTCCTCTTTGTTATTTTAGTTTCTCTTTGATGAGCCGAGGTGATCTTATATCTCAACAACTCACTGCAGATTGACTGCTGTAAATGAACATCGAGTAGTGTTTTTCCAGGTGACAGGGTTGATATTAAACAAATAGTTGATTTTTTTCCCCAAATGTCCATAGATCAGAGTCGTGGGTGATAAATTTTTCTGTTTCCGTTTAACATTTCTGCCTAGAAAATGTACTTCTAGATTTTTCATTTGGACACAACCAAACCAGAGAGGACGTTTCAATCTCAAAACGTAGTACAGACTGGGAAGCTGTAAGAATTTCAAGGATTGGATTTTATAGTGAACATTAATGGATTAATATATTTATCTTCAACATAAATATGATAATGTGCGTCAGATGTTAAGGTCAAGTCAAAGTACTGTGGGTTATGATGAGTTTTTAGTTACCCTTGATTACAGCAATTTTGGATTGTGTAATGACTCTTCTTTTTTTTTTTTTTTAGATAATACCGTGTTTGTATCAATCTACTTTGATCTATGACTGGTAGTTGACTTATATTTTGCAATGAAAGTTCGTGGATGTAAGGAAATTGGTGAATTTCAACGAGGGCAAATAATAGGATAGCATCAGTGTGGCAAATCAAATAGAAAAATTGCTAGGTTTTTCCAGGTTAATCATCAAACGGTTAATAATATTGTCAAGAAATTTAATGAAGAAGGCCTTTGTTGAATGGAACAATGTCCAGGAAGACCCAAGCATCGTGTCTGAGCGAACGAAAATGGCGCTGAAGAGGGAAGTCATCAGAAACTGTCGTCAGAGCCACACAGATGTCGGAAACAGCATGGAAATGTCGCCAGATGCGATGAGAAAGACTCTGAAAGAGCTAGGCTATCAAAGAAGAGCTGCAAGAAAGAAGCCCTTGATTTCAAAGGTTAACAGGAACAGGCGTATGGACTGGGCGAGAGAATTAGAGAGCAAAGATTATGAATTTTAGTAGTCTGTAATTTGGTCAGATGAAAGAAAATTCTGCCAATATTCAAATTCGAGATTGGTTTATGTTTGGAGAAATCAGAATGAGACTTGGAACACTGAATGTCTGCAGGCGACCGGGAAACACGGATAGATTGGAGGAATGGCGTGGGGTGCTGTCGGGTTTGGAGGGAAATCTGAGCTGATTCTTGTTGACGAGCGGTTGAATGGTCCAAAATATTGTCAAATATTAGAGAAAGGACTACTCCTACTACTTGAAACCAATCAGATTGACAAGAATGTCTACCTTTTTTAAAAAGATGTAGCGCCATACGAGCAAAGTAGCAAATGCCTGTAAGGAATCGCAAGGAATCAAGTCACTGCTATGGGTTGCCTAATGTCCTGACATGAATCCAATTTAGCACGTTTGGGAGCACCTTCACCGAAAACTTCAAGAGCGTGCAACCAAAATCACGTCAGTGGTAACCCTTAAAGTAACATTGCTAAAGGAGTGGCAAAATATGGATCAGACGATTGTTGATAACTTGATCAAATCTATGAAAAATCGAATACAAGCACTGAAACTAACAAATGGAGGACCTACTCTATACTAGTTCCAAATATTGTTAATTTATGGGATTACATAATTAAATTTTCAAATTGGATATAGTTTATTTCTCCTGGCTAAAAACTTTTCTTAGGCCACTGTACAGATTTGAAATCAGTGTACTCGATTTAGTCTTGTACAGCCTCATTTGTGCGAATTATGGACAAAAAAAACTTTTGTTGTTGTCTTGTTGAACTTATATCGTTCGAGAAGGCATGCACTTTTTTTAAAATTTTCAACGTTTATAAAAGATATTCCTTCTGTGTTGAGCCCCCTTTCTCTATGCTCAACATTTTCTGCAAGGTTAAACCTTGCATTATTTTCCTTCTCATAGCCGCGAAAAAAGATTGTCTTTCTAATCTTACATAATCATTACTTGGGAAAGTTGTGAAAAGAAGAATTATTTTTATGAAGAGTGGACGATATGTATAATTGAAGATGGGAAAAATTTTCCGGTCAGAAAACTTCATTTACTTCATGGGTAAATAAAAACTATTATTTGGTCTTTGGGTAGTAAGGTAAATTATGACAATCACGGCAATGTGTTTTCTTAGAATATAAGAATTTCGCACTTTATCAGTCGATATGGCAAAGTTTTTTTGATAACTAGTTGAATTTATGGCCAATCTTATTGTCTTTCGTAGAATCAATATAAATTCAAAGGAACGAATTGCTGTAGAATTTTGTGAAAGAAATTGCAAACGAAAAAGGAGAAATTCGTATGTCAAAATATTTCGAGTTTCAGTTCGACGTTTTGCTCTTTGCTCTTTTCAATGCGGACAGACAATAACTTTAATTCCTTCATTTAGTCTCATAATTTGATTTTGTTCTGAAAACGTACACGTTAACCCCGAAATGGATGCCCGTAATTGGTTTCTTTGCTGAATGACAAAGTGCCTCTTCTAAATATTCCGTTCCGAATAAAGCCTATGATTGTAATAGATTAGCCATGAGAGATGCTCTTGCGTCACGAATAGACAGACATGGCCGGATACTTACATTTTTTATTTTATTTTTCCCAAAATACCCAGTTATTCCAGACTTCCTGTTTATTTTATTTTACATGTTTTTGCAAACCCGTCTATTTATTCCAACCTCTACGTTTATTCAAAATTACTCTATCTTTTTTTTTTTTCCGGGGGTAAATAAATTTATTTTGAATTTTTCCATCCAGGTCTTCTTTCAACTTGCTCTTCTCTTCCGCACTTAAGAGTAAGCAACAAATACCTGTGTAAATATTTAGAATGATTAAAGATACGTAAAACTTTTTTTTTTAATATTTAAGTTTGCAGATATATAATCAGAAATATCTTTTAAATAATTTTTTCTTGAATTTTCAATTGGTATCTGTAATATAGCAATAACTCTGAGTAGAAGCTCTATTTGACTGATATTTATTTTTATAAAAATTAGAAAAATGTGGTACAAGGCCAAAGGGGGATGAGGAAGACTGGTCTGCATTTGTCATACAATTAAAACTTAGCTAGCCACTATCTATTGACCGAAACATACCACAGTATTCCTTACACCAAAACAACAAAATCTTAATAATAATACCTAAGAGACTATGAAGTCCTAATTAGTCCCATATCTAGAATTTTCGAGGTTGGGGGTGGTAGCTGAAAAATTAACATTTAAAAATTTTTTCCGGTAATTATGCACAATTCGATCTATATTCAAACCAAAATATATGTTATGGGGTCCACCCCTTTTTCATACAAGTGGACTCGGCCAGTGTGTACTTGTACTGCTGCCAGTGAATACCCAGAAGTTAGACAGTAAGAGAGATACACTGATACAGTGAACAGTGAGAGCGTAAGAGTGTGAGGTAACCCTAATACCTCCGAGTCTCTATGAAGTCCTGACTCTTTATTTGACGAATTCAGCTTATTTTATTATACTGGATGGTTACAAGCGAGAGGGGAGATTGTCGAGGAAAGATTCTTTGGATCACCGTTTGAATAAAAAAAAAAATTAGAGAAAAGATTGTTGTGTATTAAATAAAATGTTATTTATTTAAACGCAGAATACGCAAATTTTAACTGTACTTATCATGAAATGAAAGTCAAAAAGTTCTTCTCTTTGACTGTAAGGAAATGAACATGAATAGTTTTTCAGTGAGACAGGGAGAAAGTGGAATTGGAAGACAAGATCAAAGTGTGTCCGCTGTTTTTCTGATGAGAAAGACAAGACGGCGAGGTTGATTCGTTTGGTCTTGTGTAGGCTCCAGTGGCTTGGGTTTATTTAATGGCGGGAGCTGATTTTATTGGTTATTTATTTTTATTAAATTGAAAATTTGAAGTATGTTTGAAACCCGGAAGGCTGCGGTGTGTTTCATTTTTAATTTGCTCCTTTGATTTGATATTGTTCACTTCCGCCTACTCTACAAGATGGCATGTGCTTATTTTATTACCACAGTAAGAAATGTACAGTATTTACATTATTCGGACTATTGTCCTCATCTTTGTCGCCATATTTATCACAACGTTTCGGTCGTTGTACGCTCTGGCCTTCTTCAGGTGGTTGAAATATCGAACTGAACCCTTTATTTCGCTCAGTGGGGTAGACTGTTCTAGTTCCACGTGCCATGTTTAATGGATATCAGTTATCAGTTATCACCTGTTAATTCCCCTCTCCAAGTTCTCCCCCGTCTTAAACGGGTATTGAACTCACACTCTTTGGGTCCTTGTCACTGAATCTAACCAACGCCTTTATCGACTGTGCCATGTGTCCTTGATGAAACGTTGTAATAAATATGGCGACAAAGATGAGGACAATAGTCCGAATAATGTAAATAGTGTACATAATACTTCATTTCAGAAATATAGACAGATACACCGAAAATATGGAGACAAACTGAAAAAAAATCCTACTAGAAACTGGCACGAATACCGAATCATCTGACGTTCCTACACCGATGCAGAGATCTACAACTCATCCCTTCAGGCTTGGCGCCAAGACTTCCTGTCAATTCAAGGAGAGCTCGTCGGGTCGCGGAAAAATCGGGACATGCCCTTGTCCGAGAGCGAATCCAGTACAATCGTTGGATAAAACAGAGACTACAAGCTCATATCTCCCAGAGGCTCGAGGATTTCTTTAACAGAATTACCAATGAAGAAGACCAGAGAAGGATCCAAAAATGACCTGGGTAAATCCTTCAGACATGAATTCGATGTAGTCAAGGCTTGCCAAGTACAAAAATTAAAGATCAGGAGGTGACGCACGAAATCCATCAACCACCAGTTAAAGCCATAATCAACATCAGCCAATATCAACTGAGTGCCTCTGAGGAGTCAGTATTGAATAAGGGTCTCAACTTCGTCACAACCATCAGGCGAGTGCCATACTTGGACATCATTGCCAAAGTCGAGGAGGTGGTATTGAACATCCCTCAGATGAACTGAGATGGAAAGTGAGACAGACCTTGGAGAAGGCCAAGCAGCCCAGGTCAAACATCAGCTGACAAAAGCAATGTAACTGTAGTGATGGACAAATCGGAGTAAACAAGAAAACTGGAAGACCTCATTAGCAATGGTAGCTACAACAAAGTAAAAAAGGATCCTACAATGAAAACGGAACGCAAACTGTCACAGATCCTAATCAAGAACAAAGATCACTTCACACCTAAGACGTATAGGCAGTTATCGCAGCATTACACCAAGCTACCTCACATATACGGTCTCCCTAACATTCACAAAGACGGTATTCTGCTCAGACGATTGTTAGTTGCCAAGGCTCTGTTAGTTGCCAACCCTCTTGTAGATATAATTGACCCATTGATCGGAAAGTGTCCTTCATATGTCCGGAACTCCGCTCACTTCGTGAAAATAATCAAAGATGCTACCATCCCATCCAACCAGAAGGTGAGCTTGGACGTGGTGAGTTTGTTCACCAAGGTACCCACGGAGGAGGCACTCTCAGTAGTCAGACAGATTGGCCTCTGACTCTTCCCTAGAAGAGCAGACCAGTATTCCAATAGATAATCTGATGGAGATGTTGACTTTCTGTACACAAACAAATGGGATCTCACATATATCGACAGGATGAGGGATCTCACATTATCACCAGCAATGGCGAATATATACATGGAATACTTTGAGGAAATGGCATTAGAATCTATATCTCTAAACCAACTATATGATTAAGGTACGTAAATGACACCTTCATACTCTGGACACACCAGGAAGATGTTCAGGTTCTACTGGACCATGTGAACTCAATAAGACCTTTGATACAGTTCACAATGGAGAAAGAGAGTAACAACACACTTCCATTCCTGGATGTTCTAATATCTCGAACAGAGCATGGGTTCAAGACATACGTATACCGTAAACCGACATTCACCGGACAATACCTAAATTTCAACTCCCACCATCCATACTGCGTAAAGAAAGAGATCGTTCGCTGCTTACAACACCGATCAAAAGTCATAAGTGGCGACCCAGAGACATTAGATAAAGAATTGGTCATTATAAGTAGTATCCTACAACGTAACAACTATCCTGGGTACATGGCAGCCCCCCCAAACAAAAACTGGGATAGGCAGGTACAAGAGGAGGAGGACAACAACACTCAGAAAACAGCCTACCTGCCTTATGTGAAGGGGTTATCAGAGAAAATACAAAGGATCTGCGGTTCATATAACATCAGGACAACCTTCAAAAGCTGGACGACACTTTGTAGATATCTCTCCCGAGTAAGACCCCCCATAGAGGAGAACATGACTAAATACTGTGTGTACGCTATCCCGTGCCCCCTAAAGGTAAGGCTTCAAGAACACTAGGAAGCTGTAACTCGAGGGGAAGTGGAAAAATCAGGCGTGATGGAGAGAAAAGGGAGAAAACCGCCCTTTGTGGGATCAGGTTGAGATCATAGACAAAGAACACCATTCTACCCCAGTGAGCGAAATAAAGGGTTCAGTTCGACATTCCAACCACCTGAAGAAGGCCAGAGCGTACAACGGCCGATAGATTGTAATAAATATGGCGACAAAGATGAGGACAATAGTCCAAATAATGTAAATAGTGTACATAATACCTCATCTCAGAAATATAAACAGACACAGTAAGAAATGATATTTGTACATATACTTGTAAATTGACTTGTAAAAAAAGATCTTTGCCTAATACACTCAACCTGATGAAATTAGATTTTCGTATACCAACATTTTTAATTTGAGGTCTGCGGCACACGTGACAATTTTACTTGACATTGAAAAACAAAACTGTTAGGTTATTCGTTTTCTCTACTTGTCTTCCCCCCAATATATATTGAGGGGAAAATCTATGACAAAGTGGAAAAAAGTTTGCGTATGATGCGTTTCGTCCTTCAGGACTTCATCGTACTATATTTGTTATGTTGGTGCGACTGCACATGCGCACGAACGAGGAATGCTGGGAATTTAAAATTAATTTTTTTTATATATAATCTAGCCTAGAATTTAGATTCTTTTTTGTTTCCAACACTTTTGTTATTAGATATCCCACACTGTGATAATAAAACATCTGCCAGGCAACTTTATATATAAAAATTAATATATCGTTATCTCATATATACATGATTGCTTTTGGCTAAGATCAATTCGTATTAACTGTTTTTATTAATCATTCTCGGTTAGATAAACATAAACTACTTCCGTTTGTTCCTGGCAGGCAATGTTAGATAATTCAGTTTATAGCTGTAGATTTCAATTTGTCAAAAATGATTCAACTATTTTTTTTTTTTTTTTTTTTAAATATACCATATTTGCTGTTGTTTCTATCGTTCACTCAGATTCTCAATTCCGAAAAGATCCTCAACTCGATACACATATTATGGTTTCAACAAATTAGATTTTATTTCTCTTTGTCAGAAATGTATATACAATTATGACCAGAAGTAAATATGAACAAAATAATTTTATCTTAAAGAAGGCATGCGTTAAAATATTCAATGAAATTGGTTTTAAAACAAATTTTCTCTACATCTGTATGTGTTGTGGATGACACTTTGGTGAATGTATAATAACTAAACAGTGATCAAGATTGTAATTTTAGACAAACATTTTCACAAAAACAAGAATTTGGACCTAAATATTGGTTAGCAGTACCGTTCTGTTTATTAAGTAAAAAGAAGACATTTGTGCAATTATTTTAACGTTAACTTAATATATTTACAATTTTCTTCTTTATGCATACGTCCTGCTATCCTCGAATATTTTTTTAATCTTTTCTCAACAAAGAATTGCTGCAGATGTTTTGTTGTTTTCTGACCGCTGAATTCCTTCCGCCTGAATTTCTGGGATGATGAGTTATAACTCATCATATTCGAACTAACGTATAACCAGTCTAGTGAATTAAAGCGTTGGTTTGTGCAGTTAGTAGTACAGCAATTGATTTTCAGGGCGGAAACAGGGTGGGCTATAATTAAGCAATACTATAAAAGAACAAGACCTGAGAACCCTAGATATGGACAGCAGAACCAGAACAATTTATCAACGTAGATTAAATATAGGGTTTAGTCGAAATTTGCTAAAAGTTACCTGGGTCGACAGACATCTGACAAAGGTTAGATGGAACAGTCGAAACGCTGTGATAATAACAATAAAGATGAAGACATTAGTCCGAATCTAAATAATTCATTTTTTTATTAAGATTTTCAAGATTAGAATGAAAATGGAAGGAGTAATATTTGGTAAATCTAGCAAATTAGTATATATATATATATATATATATATATATATATATATATATATATATATATAGAGAGAGAGAGAGAGAGAGAGAGAGAGAGGGAAGAAAAGTATATTCTTCCATTTGTATTTCCCCATTATGGGCATTATTATATCCAAAATACGGACGGAACTGAATGGCTGAATAGAAAAGGAATTACTAACATACTTTTTTCTCAGATAGATTTTTATAGCACTAAGACATACACAAAACTATATACATATATATACGCGTGTCCCAAGCATAGAACAATCTATCATATATCTGCACAGCAAAGAGAAACACAAAAGAAGCACTTTACATATAATATGGAGATTCCTCTGTGTATCTGGAGAAGCCATATTTAGGGCCTCATATTCAAACGGGTCGGATTCGTCTACTATATCCCAGGCAGGGACATATTCCACGAAGGGAAAACTGTGAGTCTTGGGTTTTCCCAAACTGAGGAGTGTGAGCAGGAGTTTCTTTCTATATCTGGCGAAGATATAATCCCAAATAAAAGCGGCACCATGGGCTTGTAAGCTGTAGCATTTGGCAGCTGGCTACCCAGGGCGGAAGTCCGAGCAAGACGAACAAACATGTGTGTATTGACATCAGTCAGCTTACAGAACATCCATCTTGTCTGGGAAGACAATGCAAAAATTCTCTTCATTGGACTTTTGTTATTGTGCAGAATTTGACTGTTCAGGCGGGAAAAGAGCAATGTACTTACCTTCGGTTGTTTGATTCTTACTAATTTATAAGGGTGGGGGAGGAAATGTATCTTTTTATCTTCCCTTTATATTCACTTTATGCAAATTATCAAGTCACATTACGTCGCGGAAAGGAATTTTTATTTCGTAACTTACGTTAAGTGTTGTAGCTTCTTTTGCTCGACCTGACCAATCTCTAGGTTTTGGGGGTTTGAGATTTTCTCGACAACATGAATGTGTATTTACTGTGCCAGAAGCGGCTTAGACATTGTTTTCGAAATGCGGCCATTACGTTAATAGACGGAATTGATTTATTGCACCCGTTGGTAAAATTCCCATCTGGAAGTTGAATGTCCAGGGCTTCCCTCCAGTTTCAATATATATTTCACTGCTTTTTTTTTGTCAGTTTCGTAACATTGGTTATTTGCTGCCGAAGAAAAACATTTCTCAGAACATTGTTAAAGTCGTTCGTATTTTATCCTCTTTGCCATGAGGTGTATAAACATTTTACTCCCAAATACTGCGCCAAATGAAAGCAAAATGTTTTTAACTTGAACGAATATGAACCCATGAAAAATCAATATAGCTTTTAAAATGTTCTAATGTGAAATCCCAGAATGTTCATATTTATTTAATTTGGTCTTTGTTTCCAAGATAAATTGATAATTTACCTTTCAAACTCTACTGATTTTTATAGCAATTAGCGGTGATGAAGATTGTTTTTGCGATGACATCATTCCCCTTGTTTTTAACTCGTTGCCACCGAAGCCTCATTTCCCTTGTTGTCCCAACACCATATCTTAATTTATTTTGGTACAAGCGATTTTGTTTTAACATTGTTTCATATATAAGGCAATAGGTCGTATTTATTACTCCCGACCCACTGATGTGTCGTTCAGTACCTGAGTCCATTTCACAACCCAGGGTCCCACACGACTCATACGGATGCATGGTACATTTCTGTATATGTATGTCAAAAAAAGAGACCCCCAAAATCTACAGTAGAAATTCCAAAAGGAAAACGAAATAGATGACAAAAACTAAAATTTGGTGATTAAAAATGTGGTTCTGGTGTAGCATGTTCTCATAAGCAATCAATCATAGCATCTCACTTCCAATAATCTTCATAAAAAAGAAATTTGAAAACAACTTACCTGAGATTTATGTGGGGCCTTGCAGATATGCCACCACGACACTCTAGTGAATCGTTTGAGAGCTGATGTGTTAAGGTATGTTATGGTGTTGGTAGCATTATAGCGCCGAGGTGATTATCGAGCGGACAATGTAAAGGGAAGATTGGATTCATGCTTTTTTTAAGAGCCTGATACTAACTTGTTCTGATTACAATTCCAGTAGCAAAAAGAAATGACTTGGTGATAATGGGAGTAAAGGTAATTTTACCAAACGATAGAAATGAAAATTCATTCTTAATGGGGCTCTAATAATTGTAGCCATGTGCCAAGTTATAAGTTTAGCTAATAACTGAAAATACTATTTGCTGAAAACTACTTTCATCATCATATGACGAAGTTCTTAAACTTGGTGTACGTTGTTATGATGTTCTATGTCGACCTTAATTTCGGATTCTATAATCGAAATCGTGACGAACGAACTCTGATCAGATCGATGGCTCTGCTAGGAAATGTTCGGTAATTGCTGGAGTATTGACCTTCATCCAATGACAAGCATTTACAAATGAGAAACATTACTTGTTCGTGACTTCATATGTTCTGCTTCTGTAGACGTCGTTTTCTTTTTTGATCCTCAAGATTCAAGGTCAAAAAGGAAGTTAGAAAATTTGCACCAAGAATGTAGACATCATCTGTACTTACAGAATAATTGCCAAACCTCGACATTCTGTGAAAGTATACAACGCTTTCTTCATTTAAAGTGAACCTCAAATGTGTAAGAGGGAAAAAGATGTTAAGATTCCAAAATTTGTTGATTAAAGTAAAGAGAGGGATTTTCTCAAAGATCTACCTGGCCATAATGCAGAATCCGCTGATATATCATCAAAGTTCAATCTCTTTCTTCCCAGGATGTTCTTAAGTGAATCAATAAATCTATGGAACTGTAAAACTGACGAGCACGATGAAAGCCGAAACAAATGTCATTTTTCTTTTATCAAAATTAAATTTATTAACTAATGGTTTCAGTCTGCAGTTGGTTCTGGGGATTTTTCTTCTCGTTGTTTTTCCTTCCCATAACGTTTCGACTGTATACCCTCTCATTTTCAACAGCGTTTTTTTTTTTTAATTTTGGTATTGGATGTAGTAGTAGAAAGTAACAGGCATTCAATGAAGGTCGGAGTGTGCACGATCGAAACATCGAAAAATAAAGACAAACAACAAAGCTGAGAAAATACGTCTGAGCTAAACAATGATCAAAACGTTTTGTCTGAATTTTGTAATGAAACTGACGCGTTCAATCATTTTTCATTCAAAACTGGGGAAGGAAGAAAATGAAAACAATGATAAGGAAGATCTGATATCATCGTTTTTTTTTTTTGTTTTTTAATCATTTCACCCCAAACAAGGCAATAAAGCCACTAGGACACAAGGCGGTTACTGTATGTGAAAGAATAAGAAAAAGAGAAACGTTACTAAGGAACGAAAACAATAGAAGAAGAGGAATCAAGAAGATAGAAGAATAACGACTGATAGTGCATTTAAACTTTTAAAGGTCAAAGTTGGTTGGAAAACCTGAAACCGGGACAGAATTCCACAAGCGAGAAGTGCGAGAGAACGAACTGTTAGAATAGAACTCACATCTGTGCATTTCAACAGTAAACTGATAAAACAATGTTGGCAATCTAGTACTGCGCTTAAATTCCATAGAGGAAATTAATATTTATTTTGAAAATACAAAAATGTGGTACAAGGTCAAAAGTGTGGGGATAGGGGAAGGCTGGTCTTCAATGTATCTTATCTTAAACTTAGCTTGCCACAGTTACAGATGCAAACATACCAAAGCATTAAAACAGCACATTCTTACTTATTATTCTTACTCCAGCCACAATAACAAGCCTCTACGAAGTTCTAATTTCCATATTTACAATTTGTCTCTGAATAAAAAACATTTTTTAAAAATGAAACCCCAATGAATATTTACAATGATTACAATTTTATATACAAGAAACTAAACAAAAAGATATCATGGTGGAAAGTTCATCAGAACAATTATCATGAAAGTATTTCTAGAAAAGGCAGATGTGGTCATGTTACCACGGTGGGAAGTGACTGAAGCCGAGATGCCAGGTCTTTGCTCATTCATCTTTGCATGAATTTCTGTCTATATAGCAGTAGCAGCAATATTCAAGGCATGGCCGAATGGTAGACTTATAAATATTAAGCCAGATTTCGGAGAGAAGACATTGTGTAGCAAGATACAGTGAACCAATTTTCATAGAAGCAGATTTAGAGTAATTGATTCAATATAATCTTTCCACTTCACGCCAGTAGAGAATGTTAGCCCGAGAAATTGAGTTTCGCAGCCTGATAAAAATATTCGAAACTAAGTAACAAGGCGTGCAGTCTTTTTGTGGCCGGGTTACAACAAAGAACTAGAATTTATCTTGTAAACACAGATGCAATGTTATTTTCTCCCTTCATAATAGTCTCAAGTAAAAAAAAAAAAAAAAATAGAAATTTACATAATGGCTTATAAGATTTTTACACACCATCTTCTATTTCCTGTGTCCCTTCAGGATGTTGGCGATCATGGCTCTCCACAATTTCCTGTCCTTCGTAGCTCTGAATAAATTTTGTCTTATTGTTATTTCCCCTAAACATTTCTGCTATATATTTATTCAAACTCGTAGATTCTGAGTTGTTTTCCTCTGCTCCGCTTGCCTTCAACCTATCTTGGGAGTATCAGATTTTCCAAACACTCTTTCCTCATTATGTACTCTAGAAATTTCAATTGTCTATGTTAAGTATAAGTGTCCTTTTTGTTTCCATTTTCTCTCAATCTTCGTCGTTAAGGTTAATGAAGGATGATAATGACGAGTTGTATGGTTTCCTGTTGCCTTCTTCACGGTTTGCAATTTATAGTGGCGTAGTGTTTTGTGGTTACAATGAAAAGTTGGTTTAACCACATCAAGAAGATTAATGGAGGATGAGAATGATGAGGAAAGACACGGATAATTAAAAAAAAACAACAAGATAAGGAATTTATTTGCACTAGAAATAGTGTCAGTAGATCGTTTCAGGGAAATAAATCAGAATTCTTAAATGTTCGGTCCATGGTATCCTCAGCATCTTTCTGTAGAACCACATTTCTTTACCTTTGTATCTTAAATGAAACATTCAGACATCAATTTTTGTTAAAGTTTTTTGACAATGAAACTTTTATGTGTCGTGCCCGTTCGGGACGTAGGCGATCATAGCTCTCCACAACTTCCTGTCTTTTGTAGCTCTGAGTAAGGTTTATTCTTTTGTTATCCCTCGTAATCCCTGTTCTGCTAACCATGGTATGGATATTTTGAATATAAGGAGAAAAGAGGATAATTTTCAGGAATAAGTTGTCTTTTATTTTAGTATTGATGTTATTTATTTTCGGTGATGAGTTGTTGTTGTTAATGCACCCAATCACCCTCTTGACAATTGCGTAATTGCCCCCCCCCACCTTATCTTTTACTGAGCCCCTTTCTTCTAACCTTATTTCGATAAGGATTTTTCATTCGATTATTTCGATAGGGAAACTAAACTCATTTTAAGAAACTAATTTTAAACAAAGAAAGATTTCAGAATAAGGACAATATCATTGAAAAATAATTTCTGCAATTTCTCTCTTTAACGCGCTTGTAATATATATTTCTACAAACATTTGTAAAGTGAATTTTTTTCTTCGGGAAACAGCAATACCACAGGTAGGATGTTTAAACAAAAAAGGTGTCAAAACTTTCATTCAAATGATTACATCTATTTTTTGCGGTATAAAAAATGGAAGACTAAAAAAAGTTGTCGCTTCGACTATATTTGAGCGTAAACAGTAGAGTGCAACCTCGGTTCTTGAAAGTCTCACATGTCCAACAAATCGCTTTTCGAACAGAAAATTCGAAATGACAATGTCTCGGTTATCGAACAAAATTTCGGTTCTCGAACAACATAGCCGATCAGAGTTAACGCAACGGAATAATTTCTGAGTCGACCGCCGTGTTGTATACATTCGTGTGTTGTGTTGTGCTTTTTTCCCCCAATTTTATTGTACTGTGCCTTTTTTTCTCTACATTGATTCCTATTGGAAAAATAGTTTCGGGTTACGAACATTTCGGGTTACGAACGGCCTTCAGGCACAAATTAAATTCGTGAACCGAAGTTCCACTGTGTTTATGTTTTTTATTATTGCTATCCACTGATTTTACTGCTCCTCTCACTTAGTTTTGGTGAGATTTCTCTGTTAACATTTTTGCAATGTTCTACATTTAAAATCGTGAAAACAGAGGCATTTTTTTAAGGATAGAATATATTTAAAATTTAAGATGAAATGATTTTTTAAAAGCATTTCCCCCCAAGCAAGGCGGAAGTGCCACTAGCACGCAAGGAGTTACAGAAAGTGAAAGTAAAAGTAAAGAGGAATGTTTGCGAAAAGGATAAAGAGAAGGACGAGGATCAGGATCAAGGCACGAGAATATTGTAGGGAAATGCGAGAGAAGAATCTGTTGGAGTAGAAGAAGAGGGACTGAGATGTTAACCTAGTAGCACGCTTAAATTTATGCAGTCCGGGTACAAGTGAAAAATAGCTCGTGAGATCAGTTGCTATGAAAATGTTTGTAGAAAAACCAGAGGGAAGCCATATCACGTCTGTGAGAAAGTGACTTATCTTCTGATTTGAAGTTTAGCAGAAACACTATCTCATTTGAATTCGTTCGCATATTAATTAATTTTTTATCAAACTTATCTATTTTTTGAATTTCATTAATGTTGAAAGCGAAATACAATTGTGTCTGAATAAGAAAACTAATTTATTATGTTTGTAGTCAAGGAATGATTCCGAAAGTGGGCGGTACCGTCTAAACCGTGGGGGTGGTGGAAAGATCGCGGGGCACGGGAACATACACCCCAACACACTCATTTTACCTCAAGTGTATCTGGTTTTCACTTTACAGCGTATCCCGTTTGTATAACAATTAGTATTGGAAATACTAAGACACTCATTTGGCATACAATTGTGGGGTGGCATTTGAGTTGTGTGTTTCGTACGCAAAATAATTTGGGAACCACTGGGCCAAAATAATTGACGATTCCACGTTTTTTTATAAAGTGCCCAATAAAAACGCCATCAATCTCGTAGCTATTTATTAGATTTTCTCGATGTAATCGTTAGTTTCTCTTTTCCAAGGACATGGTTTTTAGCCAAAAAATCGAAAAAATGTGTCTTTTAAAAGTTTTTTGAAAGAGCGGGAAAAAGATTGATTGACAAGTAAAAATGGCGAATAAGAAGACGTTTTCAAGTCAATCATGAAACGTAGCATTTCGTTATTCATTCCTTTCCTTTTCATTCTTTTCTTTTTCATGCCTTTATTTCTTTATTCATCTCTTTATTCATTTCTTTATTCCTTCTGTGACACTGAGGCTGTGAGGCGGTTAAACACTAATTTTAAGCATAAAAAGGGTTAAGCCCAAAATGAAATATAAATTAGAAGATAGAGAGATAGAAAGAGAGGATGGAAGACATTTTCCCTGCTAAAGTGAAAAGGGTCATCTCGATTGACTCACTCCGACGAATTGGAACGATGCACCGATTTTTTTTATCTATCGAAAATCTGGCATGCGGGTAAAGCAAACTGGGAAATGGCGTTATCTCTTTTTTGGAAAATTAGACATGGCATTGGCAAAAAGAGATGCAGGCAGGAATTATATTTAGAAATGAAAACAGAATTAATCTGCTGCAAAGGTTAGAATTATCAAAATCGAACAGTCATAACAGGCAAGTGATCTGGTTTATGTTTTCGCTAAGACGGCGACTGGCCCAAGGATGAAAAATAGCGTGTCTCTTTTTTGGGAATTTAGGTAAACAAATATATTTTCATTGACGAAAACAATTATCTATCGCTCGGAGGGTTAAAATGAGAAGGTGATCTGGTTTGTGTTTTCACTGGACAGGTAGATCCAGGAAATGGAATCAGAGAATTGAAATTAATGAAGAGAAGAAATCACGTCCTTTCTCCTACGAACTTTAAAAATTAGATTTTCACAAAGACAGTTATGCCGGCCCTGAGAAGTGGGTAGATTTAGAATCCAGAGAAAGAAGGAGGAAGGGGCAGAATTTAGCCCCGACTGTGAGCAGTAGCAGTGCGGGATGTGAAGTAAAGCAGGTTGGAGTTAAGGGAAAAGTGATATTTCTCCAAATTTTGAAAGTTGATTAAGAAAGCAGAAATAAGGAATAAAGAAACACATTATTGGAATTAATGAAAACTTGCGGAATCACCGAATCCCCAGAACACTTCGGCTCCACGACAGTTTTGGGCCGAAGTGCATGTAAGCATAGGATTTTTAAGTGCATGTAAGCATAGAGATTTTTTGAGCTGAGAACCCGCATCGGGGCTGTGAAATCCACGCCAGCTACCACCAGATTTCCTGATTTAAAGACTTTGAACCCAGCTCCTCTAGAAGTTTAGACAAGGCTCAGTCTCACTATAGAGATTGATGCGGGAAGGGTTAATTTTTGTTAAACCAAGTGCTATATAAATCAATTAAAGTTTAACCATATGAATCTCGTTTTATTTTTCGTCGTGAAGACGTTTTTCTTCCTTAATATAGCACTCGCCACGGATTGAACCAGCGCTGCCATTACGAGGACATTCGATCTTCCACTGGTCCGAGATCAAGAACACAACATGAGCAGACTCGGTTGATCAAAGCATCCAGCGACCAAAAAAGAGCTTGGACCAGCGTCAGGATTGATCAGTACAGAGTTAGACTTTTCATTCCTTTATTCTTTTATTTATTCCTTTATTCATTCGTTTACTTTTCATTCCGTTATCCTTTCCTCTTTTCATTCCTTTATTCCTTAATTCATTAAATTTTACATGCCTTTCTTTTTCATTCCTTTATTCATTCATTTCCTTTTCGTTCCTTTATTTTTTTTCATTCATTCCTTTCCTTTTTATTCCTTTATTCATTCCTTTACTTTTCATTCCGTTATTCATTCTTTTTTCATTCCATTATTTCTTAATTCATTAATTTATATATTTCTTTCTTTTTCATTCCTTTATTCATTCTAATATTCATTCCTTTACTTTTCGTTCCTTTATTGTTTTTTTTCATTCATTTCTTTCATTTTTGATCCTTTATTCCTTTATTCATTCCTTTATTCATTCCTTTACTTTTCATTTTGCTATTCTTTCCTCTTTTCATTCCTTTATTCCCTAATTCATTAATTTTTACATTCCTTTCTTTTTCATTCCTTTATTCATTCCTTTACTTTTCATTCCGTTATTCATTTCTTTTCTCATTCCTTTATTTCTTAATTCATTAATTTATAAATTATTTTCATTCCTTTCTTCCATCCTATATTCATTCCTTTTCGTTCCTTTATTGTTTCCTTCCTTCATTCCTTTCCTTTTCATTCCTTTATTTCTTTTTTCATTCCTTTCTTTTTCATTCCTTTATTCATTCTCTTATTCATTCCTTTCCTCCTTGTTCTTTTATTCTTTCCTTTATTAATTCCTTTCTTTTCTTTTCCTTTATTCATTCATTCCTAATCATTCCTAAATTCTTTCATTTTTCAAATCATCGATTTGATTCGCTTGTGTTTTTCTATTCATTTTTTACCAGATACTTCATTTTCTTTATGTTCCTTTATTCGTTTTCTGATTTTGATCATTTTATCGTGTTTTTTTTTTCTGATTTCATTCAATCATATTTTCAAATTATTTTTATATTCACTTCTTTGACTCGTTAACGGTTACTGACGTGACAATCTTTTCATGGTAAATTAATTTGGTTGCTACAAGAAAATACTTCTTTGCAAAAGATTTGCCAAAGGCTGAATAAAACATCAGTTTATAAATTTTAGAGCCATTTGTTCTGCACTGGTCAAGGAGATCAAATGACTTAGTTTGATATTTATCAAAAATATGCTAATTGTAATGATGAAATCACCCGTTTTCATACAGGGAACATTCGGTATTCACCGACCTAACATTTAGTGTTAGGGTCGGTTGAAATTTATAGAATCTTTCCCTTAAAACAGTTTTTGAGGAAATTAGACTTCTCAATTCTATTATTATCGCTCTTTCTAGTAATGATGGAAGTTTCCATCCAAACCTTTTTTAATGTGATGTGGAAAGCATACATAAAATAATATTTTCTTTTCTAGCCAAAAGTGCTACCCATTTTTGTTGTTGTTGCTATTGTAAATCTTCAACTGATAATTTTTGTTATTTCTTATAGCTCTTCGTGATTGTCTAACCACACCCTATAGTGACTGACAAAGCTGTATCTTCCCTAAGATCTCAAAGATCCATTCGATTAAATCCGTTTTTAATAATAATTAAAAAAAATAAATTAAATAATAGTTAGCGCCATTTATGAAATCCATATGATGGTCTAGATCTGATGAGGCTATTTAAAACAGGGTTCAAGTTCTGAGGTTAATATTTTGCATTAGTAACATCTTACGGTATCGGAAACAGAAACCCTAGTAAAACCTATCCTGCATTAAATTTATTATAACTGCTTAAACCCCGAAGGGTATTTGAAGTTTTTAGGATTTAGTAATTATCATTAATTATTAGTAGTTAGAAGATTAGATATATACAATAATCGATTATATAAAAAATGACTTAGTTTGATATTTATCAAAAATATGCTAATTGTAATGGTGAAATCACCCGTTTCCATACAGGGAACATTCGGTATTCACCGGCAGAACGTACTTTACAAAAATCAAGCTTTGACCAAAAATGATTTGCCAAAAAACGGCTTAACTAAAAAAGTATATTTTCTTTTTGTATAGGTTGTCCATTTTTTTGTTCATTTTTTTTTTGTTTGTTAAAAACCATACATGAGCTATACATATATATACGGACCAACCAAGAAGTCTTTTTTATTGCTTGACCATTTGACCAAAATTAAGGAGAATTGTATGACATTTCAACATTTCCCCATACGAACACACGAACATATATATATATATATATATATATATATATATATAAACGACAAACAAGAATTGAACTGTTTTTGTTTTGTTTTGGGGTTTTTTGTGTTTTTTTACTAATTTATTTTTACATATACATTTGATTACGTACAAGAAAAAGGCGGGTTGGGTTCAATAAATATATTGACTCAATGACAACCCGTGCATAAAAAATTCGTAAAATGAAAAAAACTCACACACCAATTTATGAAACATGTCAACATAATAATTATAGTCAACAATGTCGAAATAGACTTTTTAAAACTGCATAAACATATATGATGGGCATATTTTTCAGACTGATAATCGCTTAAAACCTGAAACTGCCATTTACCATGCAGAGTTTATTTCTGTATCCAAGCACGCTTTATATCCGATCTTGGTCACAATTTCCCTCATAAATCCAACCCATTTTATATTACAGCACTTCTGATACAATGAGTATTGTTCTAGATTATGATTCCAATTTTTAGTGGCAGAAATTCTGTTCGCCGTGATATACATTGAATTTCATAATTGTAGGTATATCAATAGATGGCAATATTATTATTATTATCATTATTTTACTTGATGTTATTATATACGTAGACAAAAGGATTCTGCTTAGCACACAGACATCACATTGATTCTTGAAAATGACTGAGATGTTCAAAAGTACTTGAACAAAACAATAACGTAACTTGAACTTCGGAGAGTTTATCCATATCTGCAAAGATGACTAATTCCTGTTGTAGACGCTTGCTCAGTCACATTTTTCTTCATCATGCTCATTTATAAATCTGCCATTCATCCGCCCATTGAATACTATTGCCATATCTGGTCTAGTGCTTCTTTTGTACATCTCGAGATTCTTGATAAAATCCAAAGAAGGATTTGTAATTTAATCGATCCTGACCAGACATCTCGACTTCGGCCATTTTCTCATCGACTTGACGTAGCTTAACTACAAATATTTTTATGGTAACTCCTCTGATGAGCTTTTATTTTCCCTGGTGCCTCGACTACATGTGTTACTAGATTGGCATCTAGGTCCCACCCTTTTACTTTTGAAATAGCTAAATGCAACCGCCACTTTTACTTACTTACCTACTTTACTTTTCTCGCGCTTCTCGCCTATGGAACTCCCTTTCGATTTCTTTCTTCCCTGTTAGCTACAATCTTCAAAATGTAAATGCAATGTCAATCGTCGTCATCTGTCTTCTTGAAGCTTGTTTCCTTTTTTGTCCTTTCTTCAATTCTCTCTATTCTCAATCTTTTCACTCCCTTTTAATTTCACTCCATGTAACTCCTTGCGTTCTACTGGCATTAACGCCTTGCTTGGAGTGAAATGATTGATAAAGAGAAAAACACAAACAGAACCAAACAGCAACAATACTGAGCAGACCTTAGTTACAGTTTCCGGGAGAGAGCACATAATCTGGTGTGATCAGCAGTAGAATAATACCGGTATGCACATATCCTCGATAACGAAGACCTGTGAATTTTGCGCTAGCTCAACAATCGGCGGCGACTTAAAACACTCTCAAATCTTGCGGCAAACTGTGTTATCGTTTTATTTTATTTATTTATTCTTCTTGTCGTTGTGCAATGCACAATGAGATTGGACAGCAGTCTGAAGTTGCACTAACAGACGAGCGCACATACAAATTGCACAGTATTGAATGAAGAAAGCTGATACATTTAAACATAAAATACGTTGAAACTTGTCATCGGTCTGCAACATTCATTTTAATTCATGGCCCAATAATAAGAGCTGTCTCTCAAGTTCTTTGTGCATGAACTAATTGAACTAAAATATAACCCTGAGGTTAACAGATCAAACAAGTTTTCTTTTCTACTACTTCCTAATTGCGATACACACTGGGGTTGTCTCCTCAAGATGATATTAGGAAGAAGTCATGTCTTTGACAAATCGATCATAGTGAGATGCAAACCCGGTTCTCACATTCAAAACACGAACGTTCTAATCACCCATATATATATATATATATATATATATATATATATATATATATAGATATATACTATAGCTAAAAAATATGAAGCCCCCAAAAGTAGTTGTTTAGTACTATAGAGAAAATTATTATACATGCTTGAAAAAAGTGAGACGTGGATTTTTATTAGAAATTTTGTTATGACAAAAAGAAAAAAAAATGTTTTTATGATTAAATTTTGCTCTCGTCAAATATCCTCTTTTAGTCTTGATTACTGCAGCACAAATTTTTGGCATTCATTGCAAAATTTTCTCAAAGTATAAGTTTGATAATTAATTCCATTCTTTTTACAATGACTCTAAGAACACTTTTTCATTTTTGAGTGGGATGGATTCACTCTTCTGACAAGTTCATCCCATGGTAATTCTTAGATGGCTCCAAACTTTTGAACTGTAGAGTATATACATATACATATATATATATATATATATATATATATATATATATATATATATATATATATTCCACCACCACCGATACATTTTCAATACCCTTTCTTTCCTTCTTCTTTTTTTACTTCTTCTTCGTATCCTCCACCTCCCTTCATATCATACCCAGCGTCGTGCGTTGGTTTATTTATTTTTTAAAATAATAAAGTTTTCATTAACAATTTAAAAAAAAATGAACCGTTGGGAAATCAAATAATACAGATCGCCTGACGATACTGAAATATTGAAACCAAGGTAGCGAAATCGACTGATCTCCTAATTTTATATATATATATATATATATATATATATATATATATACAAAAAGAAGCATGGGTATAGTCCATTTCAAGCTGATCTGTACGCAGCTATCATCAGCCCCTGTTGAGGTAATTTTTGTTTATTTGCTGTAAAAAAATACATATTCCCTGTTATAGTAAATACATTAAGCTCTCTGTGGACCAGTTTTAATAATCAATATTACTATGATCCCCCCGGATCATATACCAACGGATCGATTATCTGTACTATATATATATATATATATATATATATATATATATATTTATTAAAGACATATTTTTATGTTTAACGTTGTTATTTTATAGATACAAGTATTTAAGCAAATGCTCTGTTTATGATAAACAGTATTAAATAACATTTACCGGCCTGAATGTCCGAGAAATTTTCATAGAAAATTTTCGTTCTTTGACAGGATTCGTATAGGATTGGTATAGGATGCAGGTTCGAATCCTGTCAAAGAACAACGTTAAACATAAAAATATGTCTTTAATAAATAAATTGTCGGACCTTGTCCATTTCTTAATATATATATATATATATGTGTGTGTGTTTGTGTGTGTGTGTGCGTGCGTATATGCACATGTGTGTATAACGTAAGCAGAGGAAAATAGAAAGTGATGATTATGAGGTTATAGACAATAGATGACTATTGACATTGAACTTGAAGAATTTAAGATCTTATAGTTCGGGGAAGCATCTACGTAGGAGTTTGTTTCCCAAAGAAGAGGATCTTGGAAGAAGCTGTTTAGAACTTCCTTCTTACAAATGGAATACGAATACAAAAAGAATGAGAGTGATTCGACCCTGTGAACGTAGGAATGTCGATTTTTAGCTGTAAAGGTCTGAACTGCTGGAACTAAACAAAAATGTAGCTCGTTTGAACATCTGCCACGGGAATAGCAATAGAGAATGGAAAGGCTTACGACGTTGCGCCTGTGGGAAATGAGCTGTAGGGTGGGGAATATTCCTTGCCCACAAGGCAGTGGAGGCGCTTTTGAACGATGTCAAGGCCGGAAATCAGGATTGTGGACAGTTCCACGCCAGATATGTTAAAAGTGAAAATTATGTATATAAAAATGTAGCAAAAATTAGATACAACAATATTGTGAATATTCATGCCCAACCCCTGTTCTAGAAATAGACTCGGCTAGATGAATGGTGTATGCGTGACATACTAAGTATAGAGGTAGTGTAGCTGTGGCATCCTTGGCACTGAGACCCGATTTAACACTGTTTGAATGTGGAAAGATTGTTGAGACCAGAAATATGGCGCACACTATCTTTTATCCGTCAACAGTAGCAATAGGTTACCGGGAAACAGACAGACATGAAGAGCACGAAGGGATTATGGGCGGTCATATTGGGACTGGCAGCGACTGAAAGATCGTTATCACCCAATGAAAAGTAACATTGCACCAAATCACATCCAAGTTCAAAGTTGGTGCCACTCCAAACCCCAATACATTGTACAAGGTTTGGCACAAGGGTGAAAGTATGGATCACCCAGTGATGATCGAATTCACTATTCAGACGTAATATTATGTATTATATGTATGTAAGATGTTCACGTTTAATACCGCACAAAACAACTGTCCTTGCGTTAAATAGGAATAAAGTGTCGCTGCCGACACTTGTGTTTGAACATAGATCGCCAGTGAGCAAACACAGGCGATCCCAATATTGAATTAAAGTAGACCACATGACCTTAGAGGAAACGCCTATATGTAGGAAGTAGCTGACTAACGATCACCATAGTTTTAATTGTTAAGAAAATTATTATATTTTTTTTTCCTGGTATATAGCAATAAAGTGTCATTGCCGACACTTGAGTTTGAACATAGATTGTCAGTGAGCAAACACAGGCGATCCCATTACTGAATTAAGTAGACCATGTGACCATAGAGGAAAAACATAAGTAGCTGACGAATAACGATCCCCTATACTATACGGATCGCTATTCTACTCTATTCTCTATTACTATACGAACTGCTATTCTCTACTTTATTCACTATACTATTCACTTTTTGGATTAGTATTCGGATCACTATTCGGAGGTTACTGTTTCAAGCGGTTATTATCGAGAAAATAATACTATCAGTGCGAGTGATATTCGAAGGTGTCTGACACCAGTATTGTTCAACGGCGTTACTATAGTTGTATCTGTGATTACAAAGTCTCTACTACAACGAGCATTAAGAAAGTTACAACGAGTATTCGTTGATATCACAAAACCTTGCAATTTCAGAGAAATTGAAATGTTAAGTAGTCTTATAGTTTGTTTTTATATATATATATATAAGTTGTTGGTAATTGAAGATAATGTTTCCAAATACGACTGTCCAAGTGGACATAAAATTGCCAATATCTGTCACTCACCGATAATTATTCGGTTTAAAGACTAAAGGCTGCAAAAAGATCTACTTATTGCGTAATGCGACATTCTGACAATATCGACATTCATTTGCGGTAAATATTCGCTCTCTTGGACGTAAACAAGGAAAGTTCATTCATTCGCGTGAATAAAATCGGGGAAATGTTTTCACGCAAAATTTAAACTGATTTTCATTTCCCATAGAAACATATTTTCAACCTTATTCAAGTGACATTTTATTTTTATAAACATTTTAATAGTTAAGAAAATTATCATATATTTTTTCCTGGTATATAGCAATAAAGTTTCATTGCCGACACTTGAGTTTGAACATAGATTGTCAGTGAGCAAACACAGGCGATCCCATGACTGAATTAACTAGACCATATAACCATAGAGGAAAAGCATAAGTAGCTGGCGAATAACGATCGCTATTTCTACTTTATCCTCTATACTATATGGATCGCATTTCTATTCTATCCTCTATTACTATTCAGATCGTTATTTCTAGTCTATCCTCTATTACTATACGGACCGCTATTCTCTATTCTATTCGCTATACTATTTCCCCATTCAGATCACTATACGGGTTACTTATCGAGCGAGTATTATCGAGCAAGTACTATTAGTGGTAGTGATATTCGAAGGCGTACTATAGTTGTACCTGCGATTACAAAGTCTCTATTACAACGGGCATTAAGAAAGTGACAACGAGTATTCGTTGGCATTGCAAAAGTGTTCGTTGACATCACAAAATTTTCTTAAAAATAAATCCAGTCCTTAATAAATCGGGCAGTCTTGGATCAGCTAAAAAACAGCGTCAAAAGGAAGGTTTTTCCTTGACGCCGCTATTATTTTAACTACCTCCGCTCATCGCCAATGTTTATTGTTTTAACAAGCGACGATTATAATTGTAATAAAACTTAAACACATGATAAAAGCAAATTTATACATTTTTTGTTCTTGAAAATTTAGAGCAAAAGTGTTAAATATCATTGCTGTAGTAAGAGATTGAACTCTCAATACTTTGGGTCAAGTCACGTTTACAGCTAAAAACCGAGTTATCAAGAAAAATGAACTAAAACTGAGGTATCGAAAGCATGGCACATGGAATTAGAACAATCTACTCCTGTGGGTTCGGTTCGAAATTCCAATAAACATCACCTGAAGAAGGCCGGAGCGTACAACGGTCGAAACGTCGTGAGTATAGCAATAAAGTTGAGGACAACAGTCCGAACAATGTAAATAATGTAAATAATTAAAATAACTCATCTCAGAAATATAGACAAAAATATTAAACACTATTAGATTGTTTATCTAAAAGAATAATTTTATATTTACTACATGCTAAAAATGTATTAAAACTAATGTAATTCAATATTTATTATTTACCAATTTGTAAAGAAATAAATATGAAAACAATTTTTATTCGTAAATTTATAAACATTTACTAAATTGTTAAAATATGTGAACCAATTATAAGGAAATCATTATTTACCATGTTATAAAGTTCGAATCAATTGGCAATTCGCCGATGTTTTGCCAACCATTCCAATAGACAATATAATAAGTAAATAGTGTAAATAAAAAATCTGATAAATAGTGTTTACTATTTTTGTGGTCAATTCTCAAGAAAAAATAAGAAGTATAAATTCACTTTCATGTATTTAGATTTTATTACAATTCTAATCATTGCTTTTTAAACGAAAAACATTGCCGATGAGCGAAGGTAGTTAAAATAATAGCGGTGTCAAGGGAAAATTTTCCTTTTGACATTTCATTTTTTTTTCGGGTACGAAGGTCCAAGATTGCCATAAATTGTTTGGTATTTTTTACAGCATAACAAACTTTACCAGGTTGTTTAATACTGAATTTAATCGTTTTGATAGATAGAAATGGAAACACAGATTTGATTTGAACTAGAGGCAAAAAGGTAAACATCGCTACACTAAATATTCGGAGGTATCCCTTTGCTTAGTGATGCAGTCGGTATTTTTTTTTACCCCAACTCAGAAGGCGACACGAATGAATATAGAAATATTTGTTAAAATTAATTCAATTTAAATAAAATTATTCCAATTACCAAATAATTTAAAAAAAAAAAAATTTTCAGGAGCTTGAATTTTTCATTTCTATTGATTTTTCAGAATAGAATTTTTAAGAAATGACAATTTCAGGCAAAATATCTCCATTTTATATCTTAGACGAGAATAAATTTTATATCAGAATCTCCCTCTATAGTATGAAGTTAATGAAAATTTAATGAACATTTGTATGAGAATTAAGTGTGTATTTATGCACAGGTGGCCATCTCTTAAAGTCTTTGATGATCTACAGTGTTCTCACACGTTTTGCGACAATGTCATGCATATATGTAAGTAATCAATAATTCTGTTGTTTAATGATGAAAATGCCTTTGTTTTTACACGTCAAATATGCTTCAGTATAGTCTCCGTTCTTGTCAATGCACTTGATTCACTGGATAATATTAACTACATCGATGGAACATTATAGGTCAACATTCTTACTGATTCATTGACATTATATATATATATATATATATAAAGCTTAAAAAGGCTTAATCCCAGTATATATAACGGTAGAGAAAGAGAAGTGGTCAGTATATATATATATATATATATATATATATATATATATATATATATATATATATATATAAATGAAATGGACAAAGTCCGACAATTATTTTAAGACATTTTTATGTTTATACATTCTTTTTATAGATACAAATATTTAGGTAAATGCTCTGTTTATAATAAACAGTATTAAACAACATTTATATTATATATATATATATATATATATATATATATATATATATATATATATACATGTATATAGACCACTTTCTCTTTTTCTATCGTTATATATACTAGGATTAAGCATTTTTTTGTTGTGTTTGAATAAGTCTTTTCTTTTCTGGACACAAATTGTGTAAGAACTGTCCGAATGTTCTATATATTCGAGCGATATATTAGCCATTATCAAAGATTTTTTTTTGAATATTTTTAACTAAATGTCAGTACATTGTGACCGTGTTCATAGTTGATGTTAATGAATGTTGACTTTTTTTTATTCTTATTATTAATACTTTCATTATTTTTAGCCTTTTTTTTTTACATGCAAATGAGACTATTATTACTGTATTTTCTACTTGTATGTTGCGGATGGAGTTAGGTAGGTTTCTGTGCGTGTTTAAATGAGTTCTAATTGAACAGAGAGATTTAATATGAGTATTCTTGATAGGCATATAATGGTATGTCCAATATACTTATTCATGAATTTGGTTTGATCAAGATATATATATATATATATGTATGTGTGTGTGTGTGTATGCGTGTGTGTGTTTGTGTGTGTGTGCGTGTGTGCGTGTGTGTCACTTCACCCCAAGTAAGGCAATGAAGCCACTAAGACGCAAGTGGGGGGGGACTCTGAATGGGAGAGAATGTAAAAATACAATTAAGATCAATTAAAAGAATAGAAATTACGAAGGCAATATAACAATTGATATTGCATCTAGATTTTTGAAGATCAAAGTTGACGGAAGCAAGAAGCCAGAAGAGAGTTCCACAATCAAGAAGTGCGAGAGAAGAAACTGTTAGTATAGAACATGCGGTTAATCTAGCCATTTTTCACTGCAAAATGATGACACCATACTGTTAATCGTTTTTTTTCTTCTTTTTAATCATTTCACCCCAAGCAAGGCGGAAATGCCACTAGTACGCTGGTGGTTACAGCGAATGAAATTGAAAGAGAAGACTGAGAATAGGGAGTATTGAAGA
>CAHIKZ030005086.1:132500-322500 GCA_903632075.3 Acanthosepion pharaonis | reverse complement strand
TATATATCTTACTGTTCGTTCTTTATATATATATATATATATATATATATATATATATATATATATCGAATTCGACGACCCGATCATGAAATTGACAGTCCGACGCACAAAAACTTCACCTTCAATCAAATCTCATGTGATGACATGAGATTTGATTGAAGGTGAAGTTTTTGTGCGAAATCATCCACACTTTTTGAAGGGCCGAATACGACCCTTCGCAGGTTTTGAATTCAGAGTTGTTCTTCTTCTAGATCAGTTGCCATCCAAGGCTATAGAACCCAGTCTGTCCTGCTATTTACCCGTAGGTGGAGGGAGAAGAAGAGGATTCACACCTTTCTTAAGGGAACGTAAATAGCACGTAAGTGAATGTAATGGATTCGACTTGAATTCAAACTCGTCTCTCCGATTCCTCAATCCAAGTCTCTATGCATTACTCTTCCGTGCTTCCTCAATATATATATATATATATATATATATATATATATATATATATATATATAAGTTAGGTATACTTAATGAAGAGTTTCGACAAAAGTTCTCTACAACATTAATCGAGCTAAATAAGTAGCCCAAAAGCACTAGTTTTCTTCAGTAATATAACTCTATATTACTAGTCCTTTAGACAAAATAGAAATCTAAAGGGCATACAATAAATATTATTATTTTAATCATCATTATTATAATGATATATAATATATATTATATAATTATCATTTTGATGATAATTATTTTTTATAACATGATAATATATATATATATATATATATATATATATATATATATATATATATATGTTTACTTCATGCTTCAAACGTTATTATAGTGGATACCACGTATTTGAAATAGACGCCCCATTTTTATTTTAACTTTAAACAGTGTGTATTATATCTATTAGATCGATAGACATAATGGGCTTATATTGTCAGGCTTTATATCGTCATGGTCAGAACTCATTCTAGATAAGAGCCAGTAACAAGCCGCCTATCCATGACTTACCTCTAGACTTCCTTCTTTTTCTATGGACCGTGCGCTTTCATGATGTTGGTGATTATGGCTCTCCACAATTTCCTGTCCTTTGAAGTTCTTAATAAATTTTCTCTATTTGTTATTTTTTTCTAAACCTTGCTCAATCTCTCTAGGTTGGCTTTGAATTGTTTTCCTCTGCTCCTCCCCCTTCAATCTGTTCTGCGAGTATCAAATTTTCTAAGAATATCTTTTCTCATTATTTCCCCTGGAAAATCCAAATCTCTCTTCCTGATAAGTGTCCTTTTTTTGTTTTCTCGAGAACTTTGTCATTTTTCACCTGTCTATCCATGGTATTCTCAACATCCTTCTGTAGAAACATATTTTCGTTGCTTCACGTCTCCTCTTCATCTGATTTGTTTGTTTTGTTTTTTGTTTTGTTTTACGGCATATCAACCTCAATGAGTCATTTAATGTCGACGACTTTTTTTTTTCCTTCCAATAATATTTTTGTTTTGTTAGAAATCCATTTCTATCAATATTTCTTTCCTCAAAAATATATAGCTGGTAATAGTATTTTTCCAAAAACGTATAGCTGGTTATAGTATTTTTTAAAAACGTATAGCTGGCATCTCTTTTCAAAAACGTATTGCTGGTAATATTTTTTCTTTCAAAAATTTAATAATTTTTTATTTATTCCTCTACAATTCCATTGAAGTATCTTATGTGTATTTGTGATCATTGTTTTCCTGTTTGGTTCATTGGATTACTTTGTGTTTTAAGGTTTATTTAGGTTTTTCCTTTCAAAAACTCATTGCTGGCAACATTTGGTTTTCAAAAATGTATTTATAGTAATAATTTTTTACAAAGAGTTTCTGGTATTAAAACCCATTTTTACACTTTCACTGTGCTTTGACCCCCAGTTACAGTTCCATTGAATAGGGTTTTGTTAAAAAACGTATAACTGGTAATATTTTTCTTTCTTTTTAAACGTATAACTGGCAATATTATTTTACAAAAATGTATAGCTGGTAATATTATTTTTCCAAAAACTTATAGCTGGTAATATCGATTTTTAAAAACGCACTGCTGGCAACATTATTGCTTCGAAAACGTATGGCTGGTAATACTATTTTCTCAAAAACATATAGTCGACAACCCAGGACGCGGATGCAGTTTACCATCATACCCATGGATACAGATGCAGTTTACCGTCATACCCATGGACGCGGATGCAGTTTACCGTCATACCCATGGACGCGGATGCAGTTTACTGTCATACCCATGGACGCGGATGCAGTTTACCGTCATACCCATGGACACGGATACAGTTTACCGTCATACCCAAGTACGCGGATGCAGTTTACCGTCATACCTATGGACACGGATGCAGTTTACCATCATACCCATGGACACGGATACAGTTTACCGTCATACCCATGAATGCGGATGCAGTTTACCGTCATGCCCATGGACGCGGATGCAGTTTACCGTCATACCCATGGACACGGATACAGTTTACCGTCATATCCATGGACGCGGATGCTGTTTGCCGTCATACCCATGGAAACGGATACAGTTTACCGTCATACCCATGGATGCGGATGCAGTTTTCCGTCATACCCATGGACGCGGATGCAGTTTACCGTCATACCCATGGACGCGGACACAGTTTACCGTCATACCCATGGACACGGATTCACCTGGAGTTTCTTCTTCATCTTTGATAAGACTGTCCACCATTCACTCTCATATAGCAACTCCGATAGTACTTAACAGACCAGTACTCTTTTCTTAGTTTTTTTTCTTTTACGAAATTTTCCTGTTTCTTTACTTAAATTTTGGAAGGCATCTTTTGCTATTCCAATGTCCCTTCTGATTTCGGGGTCGCATTTTCCGTCCACATTCTAGTTATTTAAATTTTTGCTTCTACAATTCGTAGTTCGTATCTTGGGTTGACAAAAATACATTTTGTTTTCTTACAATTATTGCTTATTCCTTTCTTCTCGCTTTCCTTTACTTGGGTCCTTCCTTTTGCTGACAATCATACATTCTGTCTTCTTACAATTGATCTTAGTATTTTCTTCTTGTTCGTATAAGCACAAAAAGATCTCCAGAAAATTCTACAAAGAAAAGAAATACTTACAAATATAAAAGTGAAAATAAGCAAAGAAACAGGCGAAAAACGAACCAATCAACTTCCGTAGTGTTAATCACATTATGCATGCCGCCATGATGTCTTCCAGAAATATGTTCAAATTCTTGTCGGGAATTTTTCACGGCTTGGGTTAGGATTTGTTTGTGTTCTTACACATCAGTGGAAATTCTGGCGTGAAGCGAATGTCGATTAGACCCAGCAAATGTTTTCAATTTTGCAGACAATAGAAAATATCTATACACCCCACTGAATGCTTTTAACAGTATCGTCCACTCTTTACTCGCTAAATTTTCTCACTGAATTTTCTCTATTTCTGTTTATTAAGCGGACATACAATTAGGAACAGATTCTTTCTGATAATACGTTAGCGCCTGAAATATACCGTTGTTCTTTATTAAAATATCACTTGTATAATTCTAATATCGCCAATATTACAAATTTCAAGGTTTGTAATTGGGCGAAGAAAAACGTTCATATGGAACTTGTTGGATTACCACCTCCTGATGATAAATTCTCATTGCGGCAAGATTTTGGAATTATCACCCACTGACGATATTTACAGTCGGCGCGAGATTTAAAAGACTTGGTCTCTTTCTCGGTAATTTTAATAGCGAAAAAAAAAACGTATTCTTTTCGCTCCTGGAAAATGTGAGTAATCAACTACCGACACTTAAGATTACTTTGAACTTTTCCTATTTCATTTCATTTCTCATCTTTTCTTTTGTAAAATCTCCTGGTAATATATTTGTTAATATTTCTTTGTTCAAATACTATAGTCTTATTATTCCTTTGGATTTATGAGAGTCAACCAAAATTGTTAGCGGGTCAAATGTCTCATGAAAATATCGGTCCGTTATGTGCCATGCGTGATACACGCTTAGGCGATCATGTATCTTTCGATACATGACTAACGAGGCAGATTTTTTCCTGCATTAGGTTGTCATTTTTTTCTGCGGTAGACCAGTTTCTATCCAAGGCTATAGAACCTGGTCTCTCCTGCTATTTACCCATAGCTGGAGGAGAGAAGAAGAGGATTCATACCTTTCCCAAGAGTATTATTTTCCTGTTAATACCCCTGGGAAAGGTTATTAGCAGGAAAATATAATTTCTCATGAAAAGGAGATATAGCCGCAACTAACTACACGGCCGACGTTAATATCGACAGAAGATAATGTTTAAAGACTAGTGTCAGTAGCGGACTAGCCACTGTGTCAGCTTGCCAGATGGCAAGTGTGCTCCTAATTGATTAGCCTCTAAAAATGCAATAAAGAAACAAGCACAAACAACTATTTTAGTAATAAAAAGGAATAAGAACTTTATATATAAAGTCATTTGCAAACGATCAGTTACTTAAGTCCAAAGTCAGAGGACATCTTCAAAGATAAGATCATAAAAGCAAGTTTAAGAAATTTGATATCTGAGGAGAATTTTGAATCATATATTTTGCTATCCAGGAAAAGGAATTGTTAGACAAATTGGATGCAAAAGCAATTATTTGCAGATTCGAACAATCCTCTGGTGAACACAAACAATTGCTCTTAATATAGTGGACTGGTTGCAATGCTCTATTGTGCTTTTGAACTATGTGTGAATTGCAGAGTAAACTATTTAAAAATGTCAAAATGTAAGTAATTACACTTTATAATCAGTAATAGTAATTATAAAAATGTAAGTAATTATACTTTAAATTTTGAAAAAATATAAAATTCCAATTATGTGGTCTTTTATTTATATTTGTTATATATACTATCATTAATATGTATAGTAAATGTACATTGTAATTACTAATAAATACATATTTTATCAACAAAAATTTTAATTATACCCTTTTTTCCTTAATTATTTTTATGAAAATCGTATTTATTTCTTATGAAAATTATATAATAGCATTGTAGTTGTCTCCCTTGTCGCCCGAGAACCGATGTTTTTACAATAATTCTGTCGGAGTTAGCTCCTCCTTTAGTTCGTTAACCCTTCAACAGGGGTCTCTCTTCCCTGGCTATAAATACTCGCTGACCCTTCTTTCTCTTTTTTCCCTCAGGCCTTTGGGCCGCCACCTTGAGGTAAATCTCTTTTCCTCAGGCTTCGGCCTTATACCACTTCGCAGATGTGAACGCTCACAGATACAGCGTTTCCCAAATGCTGGGAACACGCTAAGAACAATACACGTACGTACGAAAACTCACCACAACACAACACACACATAATATTCACCACACGCACTCTGTCCATGTAATTGTCCATGTAACTTGTAACTTGTTATTAATACATATATTTGTTTACATATATTTATCGGTCTTGTGTTTGTTTTTCTTTGCCTTCTTTGGACTTAGTTAAAGTCCAACATTCACATGTAGTTGGACCGGCTAGCAGGAAATTTCTACCCACGTGTATTCACTCAAAGTATCTACTCAACATCGCCGACACGGTCCGCTACAATTCCACGAGTGACTAATGTAGCAAAGGTAGGAACACATTAAAAAGAGGCACACATTTGTATTTTCTCGAGATTCGGTGGGTTAAACTTTCTCTAGCCAATAACTGATGTAGTCATTGCCTAGTTTCAGGAGTAGTTTTATTATAGGAACCTCAGTTTTATTATAGGAGCCTCAGTTTTATTATAGGAGCCTCAGTTTTATCAAATCAGATATTCGGATCAACCAAATAATAAGATCTATTGTGACATTTGGATTAAATTCACTTTTTGCCGTAAAATAATTGTTGAGGCTGTAGTCATCAAGAGCCGCCGGATTCTTTAATAAATGTTACTAGGTTACTAGGACTCATCTCTTCACTGTCAGTGTCTAGCAATCCGTCATTGGGGACCCTGTAAAGGGACAGACGGACGGACGGACGTCGCTGACAGCATTAACTCAGATCTGGGCCCGTTGCAACCATTACACCATCAAGGCTTCTAATTTTCTCATACACTTATTTGATCAAAAGAAGGACAAATATTTACCAAACTTTGCTTTGTTTGGCTCAGAAGTGTCAGGTTGCTTTCGCCACCTGCATTTTCTAAGTGAGCAGACAATTTGATGATTTAGTTGATATGATATTCAACATTTTTACACCTCTTTATCTGTCTATATTTCTGAGATGTGGTATTTAACTATTCATACTATTTACATTTTTCGGACTGTTGTCCTAATCTTTATTGTGATATTTACGACGTTTCGCACGTTGTACGCCCCGCCCTTCTTCAGGTCATATATCAGGTCATCCCATAAGTTCTGTCCGAATTTTAATTTTTTGTTAAAATGAACGAAATTTAAAGAGTATTTTATAATGTCTAATGGAGCTGAACATTATTTTAATGTTTAGATTCATTTAAACTGATCAAATTTTATTTCAGAGAACAATAAAATTAAATTTTGTTTGATTAAAACCCTGCTAACATGGAAGTACCCAAGAATCATTTGAGGCACATAATGCTTTATGAGTTCAAGAAAGGAAACTCAGCAGCCGAAGCGGCTAGAAACATTCACTCAGTTTATGGAGAGGAATGTGTGAATGAAAGAACTTGCAGAAGATAGTTTGCAAAATTCAGAGGTGGAGATTTCACCCTTGAAGATGAAGATCGAACCGGACGTGCAGTTGAGTTTTGATGAAGAGCTTCTTGAAGCAGCCCTTGAAGAAAATCCTGCTTTATCAGTTGAGGAATTGGCAGTGGTTCTCAGTTCAAACCATACAACTGTTCATCGTCATCTTCAACAACTTGGAAAAGTTCCTAAACTTGGAAAATGGGTGCCTCATGAATTGTCTGAAAACAACCTCAAATCTCGAGTTGACATCTGCTCTTCTCTCCATTCTCGCCAACTTGTTTCACCTTTTTTGGATAGACTTGTGACTGGCGACGAAAAATGGATCTTTTATCGAAATGTTAAGCGTCGTAGACAGTGGCTTGGTAAAGGGGAAGGACCCCAGCCACAGCCGAGAAGGGGACTTCATGGGCAATCTGATGGGATCGCCAAGGAATAATCCACTTTGAATTCTTACCACCTAATGCAACAATTAATGCTCAAATATACTTCAGCAATTAGAGTGTTTGAACCAAGCTTTGAGGAAAAAAAGACCTTCTCTAGTGAATCGAAAAGGGGTGATGTTTCATCAGGACAATGTGCCACCCCACACAGCAAGAATCACGTCACAAAAGATCGAAGAACTTGGTTGGGAGAAAATTCCTCATCCACATTATTCTCCCGATCTTGCTTCTTCAGACTACCATTTGTTTCGTAGCTTACAGAATCATTTGGAAGAAACAGTTTTTGTAACACAGGAAGAGGTTAAAACTGACATTTGTGAGTTCTTCGAAGTAATGGAATTAGTAAGCTTGTTAATAGATGGAAGAAAGTCATAGATAATCAGGGAAAATACATTGTTGATTGAATCTGTAATTAAATGTAACATTTGGTCACTTGTTTTTTTTATTCAAAATTCGGACAGAACTTATGGGATGACCTGATACATTGGAATTTCGGACCAAACTCATTATTTAGTCCCCGGGGTATAATATTCTACTTCCATGTGCCATGCCTTTTCTGGATATCTAAGTTTCAACTGTTTCACTTTAGTAACTCAAAACAGAGACACCCAGAAAAGGTATGGCACGTGTAACTAGAATATTCTACTCCAGTGAATGAAATAAAGGGTTCAGTTCGAAATTCCAATCACGTGAAGAAAGCTGAAGCTTACAACGGCCGAAACGTCGTGAATATGAAAATAAAGATGAGGACAACAGTCCAAACAATGTAAATAGTTATCAACTCTTTGTTGGTCATTTAAAGTTATTTAAACTTTTTGTTGGTTATTTAAATATTTTGAGGTCGGTTACAGTACCCCGTGTTCCCAAGTGTTTACCCATCTAGGTACTAACCAGGCTCGACGCTGCTTAACTACAGTGATCGAACGAAAAGCAGTATTTTCAGCATGAATTTACCGTAGGCTTGATGATTTAGTAAGAACCGGTACTTTCAACGTGACTTGACTGTAAACCTCGACGGACAAGATAGTCATAAAGCAGGCCATCACTTTGCTGTGATGAGAAGTAGAGTGGTATTAGAAGCAGATAAATGGCTCTTTTTTCTGGCTTAAAAAAACAGTTTTGATTTTTTTTCAGGTCTTTTTATAAACAAGTTTTCTCTCCATTTATGATCATTGTACAATATTTTATTTTTTTGTTAACCAGAGGGAAATGCAATAAAAATATAGAATCCCCTGATAGAAACATGATAGATAGCTACAAGCAGGAGGTAACATTTAAAAGCACTCTGCCAATTAAACCAATAAAAAAAAAACATAACAAAAAGAAAAGTGCTTCCTAGTTACAAATGAGCCAAGCCATCGCTAACTTCCCGCGAGAAAAAAAGGGGTAAGTAATCCGTCTGCTGCTTTGAAAATTCTATCTGTGTTATTTTTTCCCATTTCTTTTTCGTTCCCAAGTTAAGATTTCGATCAATCAGATTTGCTGAGCGGTGATGATTTGTTACAGTTATCTCCCCTTGTGAGGGGAGATTTCATTTTGTTTCAAGCCGGTGGCAACTTGAGTTTTTCCTTTTTTTCATTGACACGTTACTAACTCAGTTGGGCCGTTCATTTTTCCCCTTACCATTTCTCTTGGAAACGTGATGTTGTTTGCAAGATTTGCAATTCTCATCACTCTTTTATGGAATGCTACTCTCGCCACCAACATCTATTCGTTACTTGAGTAATTTAGAAGAGTTTTGCAGACAATAGTCCTAAGGGACGAACATTTTATAAGCCATTATCACCCATCAAAAGTGTTCAGAATACATATGGCTTCAAACGTACATATCATCTGATATTGTCTTTATTCAATATATTCATATCAGCAATGTCTTTTTCTTCTTTTTGAATAAATTATATAATAAACCAATGAATCAAGTTCTTTGAATATTTTAAAGATGTATTCAAGAATCTTTCAAGGTACTGATCACTAAAACGCTGCCATACGATTCAATGTAAGCAGCTTTGTTTACTCCATCAAACCGGTTCATTACACTTTGGAGACGATATTAATTGGGTTGAGCCACCTTTAATGCAATACCGAATACATGAAACACCTCGAAAGCATCTCGTGGTTTACGACCGCAAACATTTAAACACTTCTTCCCTTATGATCACCGAAGTTAAGTAACGTCGAGCCTGGTCAGTACCTAGGTGGGTAACAGGTGCTGTAAGCTTGGATATGCAAGTAAGCCCGTCTTCCCCAAGAACGTGCAGCCATACAATTCAGACCCTATCTCACGTAGATATCTTCAGCTTGGGATGGCTGTGGGGTCAGGTTGTTTACATACAGTTTAAAACTGACCAAGGAGATTGTCAATCGTCTAGAGTTGCTGGTAAGTGTTGTGTTTCTTACTGACAAGAAAAAGAGGGTTGCCTTTTCTCTTTATTCAGTAAGCCGTGGTATTTTCTTTGACAACTGGACTGAAGAAAAGAAAGTCGTGCTCATGTCGGAAGAAAGAGAAGATCTGATCTTGGTTGAAAATGATAGTTTTAATAATAGTAAATAAAAATAGGCTATTTTAAACTTTGTAAATATTCTAACATCTCTGAATGGGGTAGCGATTTGGAACCAAAGTATGTATTTTCAAACTTTTATCAGAGAAGTGAAGATCGAGTTAAGTTCAGGCGGGTGTGAATTGCGTGTGTGTTGATCAGCCAGTTTACGATGTATCTCTCTTGTCGATTCTCCGGACCGATACGCGGCTGTCTCTTTCTAGCGTCCGCCTGTTATAATTTTGGGATACATTAGACTACTAGTGATCCAACCCAAATGACTTGACTCACTTTATAGTTCACCAATAGAAGGTTAACCAATCAGAAGACGTAAAATATTCAATCCGTCGTGTATAAAGGCGGCCATTTTGTTTACTCTCTCCGAATGTCCAGTGCCAACTTGTCAGGCGAAAGAACAGAAGGAAGAACTACTGATCTACGCTTCCCTACTGTCTTCGAAATATTCACTGCTAACCTCTGGATTCTATACTCAAAGACGACCGTCATCATGAACACCGCCCACATGCTGTATATACCCACGTGTTTTCTCACCATTCTTTGATCACAAGAGGGGTCAAAAAGGGTAATTTCCTCGTGTTTGTTTTTAACTTATCCACACTTTAAATATCGCCAACGTTCAAGGCCGTTTGCATTCAAAATGACAACCTTACATATTCATCTGATAAGCCTTTAAGTGAATATAGACAAAATAATTGTTGTCACCTGTCAAAATTTGCAGCCCTTTGAACAACAGATGTTTTCACAATCAAATTTCCTGGGAAAATTTAATTTCACCAAAAGATACAAACTTATAAATTTTGTTCCACTCGCTACCACCAGAAATATAAAATACACTTCCCTAACAAAGACGTTACCTTGTTACACGGGTGGGGTAGTGGATACTTGGAATCATTAATCTGAAAGGTGAGTTCCAATTCCAGTTGGGTTCGTTATATTCACTTACAAACAAATAGCCTTGGGAAAGGTATAAATCCATCTCTTCTCCCTCCAACTATGGGTTAATTAGTAGGACTTATATCCCTAAACCATTATTATTTACAAAAAGTTCTTACAATCTAAAAATATTTTCTGGTGTTAACTAACGTACAAATGTTGATAAGGCGTCAAAATCAAATCAGTCAATAAAACATTTAACAGCACCTTGGATGCATCAAGTGGAAAAAATGACACGATAATTAGCAAATTATGGCGACACAACATCTTACCCATAATAATAAAAAAGGGATGTACTAGAAACAAAGGCTTGAGAAGATGACTTCTCTTCGTGATTATTTTCAACCAATCTGAAGGACGGAATTTTAATCCTGAAACAACTTTGAAAAGTAGTGAGTTGAACCAGCAGTTTAATTAATTCACCACAGTTTTATTCATGGGTGAGTTGTCAGGAGAGATGTGTTACTTTTGCACAGAGCTGAGTATAGGGGACGCGAGATTCTGTGATACTCCGTTATCCAGGACGTATACAAAGGCTTTAAAGCGGATAATTTTGAACATGTTTATCTGAAACAAATCCACCAAGATTTCCTTCAAAATACGAACTCACGTTCTTCAATTATAATTCTACAGGGCTGTATCAACTTATGAAAGTTTTCTACAAACGGCAGCCATTCAGCAACTCTTTTCATTCAACAAACGGACGCCTTCGCTACTGTATCGACATATCAACCTCTGAAGAGCTAATAAAATTCGACGATTTTGCATGTTCTCTTCAATGAAACGGCTGAGAATTTAGTGAACTTTATACTCTTTACTACGGGATTTTATAACAAATGCGACTATAATTATTTATTTTAGTCTAACGGCTTGAATATTCGTGAAATCTTATTGCAAAAATATACGTTCTCTGATAAGATTCGAACCTGTTTACCCAATGGCAGAAGAAATCGTCGTTACATCCGACTTGCTTTAGACCGACTCCACCACAAAGTGCGTCGATGATCAAGAAAGTTGAATAATGTCTTATAAACGCAAATCTTTCCCAGACTCTCGGCAATAAAAAAATATACTGTTTAATAAAATATTGGTAGCCACTAAAAATAACATTTAAGTAATAAAGCTACTGTAAGTCCCCAGTTTTTTTAATAAATTCTAATTAGTTTCATTTCTCGAGAAGATATTTTGAACCAGTTTCTACGCGTCTCTTTCTTTTCACATTAATTATTGTAAATAAAGAATTTCTTTCTTTTTCAATTTCAGACGAAGATTCCATTTTTATTGCGTACTAAATATCTGTCTTGATATTTTTTTTTGGTATATTGGAAAATCCTCATAATCAGGCCATGAGAGATAACTCTGTAAACAGCTTCTGTCGACAGTCTGTTAAATGAAAGAATAGGATTGATGGTAAGATTGAATGTTGACGTAAACCAAACCAGGAGAGAAAGGAAGATTTACTAGCAGACAGCCTTAATGTTGATAAGAGTTGGCAAATCGGTTTGGCTGCGAATTCCAAGGGTTTCTGCGCCTAATTATGCTATTGCTATGGAATCGTCAACTGCAGTAAACTTCAGAATTGGATGTTATTACTACCGGCTAAACAAGAAAGCTGTGCGCCATCTTTGTTTGGAGAATCCTACAGTACTTGCATAAATTTTCTCGTTTAAGCTTAGAGTTTGTCGCTTCTCCATTAAAGAAGATCATTCATCATTCGACTGTGATTTGTATTCTGGATGTTGAAATTCAAACGTTTCCTTTTGTCTTTTTTTTTACTTATTGTGTTTTTATAGTTTAAATACTACTCTCATATATATTTGAAAGAGTTACAAATTCTCTCGGATTTTGTCTTAGTAAAAGGTAACGATTCTAAGAGTATTATAGGAAGGCATAGAGATTATTGATTTGAAATCAGTGAACTATATTCAAATCCCAACCCAGCCTGTTCTGTTTCCTTTCATACATTTCCATGGGAAAGACATGGATGCATCACTTCTATGCTCTCAGCTACGCGTTAAATTATAGAATAAACTAAGTCATCTAACATTATATGGCAACCAGAGTATGACTGGGTAAATATAGGTAGGTATACAAGCGAGCGATCGTATACAAATACATAGAAATACTCAATCCTCAATGTTAAGTAACAGGGCTATTTAATATATATATATATATATATATATATATATATATATATATATATATATATATATATATATATATATATATATATATATACATAATATCTTACATTAATTGCACAACTCCGAGTTTTATGCCAAAGCTATTTTCAAGTGCTGGAATATTTATTTTTTATTTATATTCTGGGTTGACACCGGTTTATTTTAAATTTTCTGTTTCTCGCGAGATATATTATTGTTGGGATGGAATATTATCGTAGTTAGAATATTTAAATAAATTGTAGTTTAATTTTGAATTTAATCCCAGATGAACATTTTAGATTGAAAATAAAGTTGGAAATAAGAAATATAAATTCTACGTAAGTAAACAAAAAAAAAAGGGCCGTTGGAAAATCAAGGGGGAGTAACTCAATATTTAAAAAAAAAATCAAAAGAATAATTAATACATTATTTGGACTATTGTCCTCATCTTTGTCGCCATATTTATTACAACATTTCGGCCGTTGTACGCTCCGGCCTTCTTCAGGTGGTTGGAATGTCGAACTTAACCCTTTCTTTCGCTCACTGGGGTAGACTTTTCTAGTTCCACGTTTTAATGAATGTCAGTTATCAGTTTCCTCCTGTTATTTCCATCTGAAAATTCCATCACTGCCTTAACCGAAACTCACACTTTTGGGTCCTGTCATTGATTCTAACCAACGCCATTATCCACTGTGCCATGTGCCCCCTTTAGGACAACTGTGTATGAATTTATAGGTATGATAACAGCATAAAAATGGCAATATGAGCACTGTTGAGACATTAGTTTTATAATACCCAGAAATTCATATACAGATGTCCTAAAGTGGATAAGGCGTTGGTTAGATCCAGTGACAGGACCCAAAGAGTGTGAGTTCAATACCTGGTTAAGGCAGTGGAGAACTTTCAGAGGGAAATTAACAGGAAATACCTGATAACTGACATCCATTAAAACATGGCTCTTTCTATTTTCCTTAAGACTTCCTCATTGCTCACATGTTTAGTCCATGTCATTCTCTACATTCAACAGATTATATCCACTGATTATAAATCCTGTTAGGTTTTCTAGATGGTCTCACTGTATAGGTTAAATAAATCCGATGTGACAACGTATCCTTGTCTTACAATTTCTCTCTACGCGCGTGTGGCCTGAGTTAATATTATTGAAGATTATAATCAATACTTAATTTTACACAATTTTATTTCAGTTCTTTTGCCCGTCATAATTTGGTTTCTTTTTTTCTTGTCTCCTTGGAATGTTAAGGTGCCGAAAACGGTTATTTGTATGCCTTTGTTCTCGTTAATTCTTTCCCGCAGATACTTCAGTGTGAAGAGAGCGTGAAATTGTGACGACATTGTTCTTACAACAGTCGAAGAAGATCGCTACTTGTCTATCACATACCAATCTATACAGAATAATGTCGTTTGTTGGAACGAAAAATCTAAGAAATACTAATAGGGGCGGGAAGAAAACGTGGAATAATGGCAATGGGAAGGGAAGTAAAAAGAGAGAAGGAAGAGAGATTGATAGATGGCGAGATGCGCGTGTGTGTGAGTAAAAGAGGGAGAGAAAAATGAGGAAAATTACGAGACTTGAATGAGGGCAATTAATCAGTAATAATAATAATAGGGAAAATATGGGAATGATAAAGTGAGAGAAAACTCTCTCTCTTACTTTTGTTTGTCTATCTCACTCGTGTTCGTATTGTGGGGTTAACTCCACTTACTTTCTTGAAGTTCTCCGGCACTATAAATACTCTGCGTTAATTTTTCACAGCCTCTTTTTACTTTTTCTGCTTACACGTCAACATGTAAGTCTCTCGCATAAACAAACCACACACACACACAACAGACGTACGCACGCAATTTCACTCACTTCATATCCTTTGGACCAAAAAGGTTTTCACATTCTTATGCTACACATATCTTTGTTTTTGTCACGTGTATATATTTCTTGTTAATACATTATCATTTGTTTCTACATATATATTGGTTCTTGTCGTTTCTTTAAATTTCTTGACGTGGACTCACATACCGAGTCCGCCATTTGTTGTTGTGGGTATTTCAGGAGACAAAAGATATTTCTCAACTCAAACACCGACGTTACTAGCGCCGCAACGGTATTTACCCGTTTGTCTGACTGTCTGTCTCCTATGCACCTGTGTTTGTCTCTGTTGCGTTTGTATCTGCTTGTCTGTCTGTCACGTTTGAGATCGTATCTGTCTTTCTCATTTTCGTTCGTATTTGTCTGTCTGTCTTTCTCATTTTCGTTCGTATTTGTCTGTCTGTTTTTCTCATTTGCGTTCGTATCTCTATATCTGTCTGTCTGTCTGTGTCGTCTGCGTTCGCGTCTATTTCGGTTATGTTCGTATGTATGTTTGTCTCGTTCCTGTTCCTTATTGTCGGTCTGTCGCCTTTGCATTCATATGTGTCTGTCTATGTCATATGCGTTCTCATCTATCTGTCTCGTTTGCGTTCGTGTCTGTCTGTATGATGTACACCCATGTTTGTCTCTGTTGCGCTTGTATCCGCTTGCCTGTCTGATCGTATGTGTCTTTCTCATTTGCGTTCATATCTGTCTGTCTGTCTCGTCTGCGTTCGCGTCCATCTTGGTTACATTCGTATCTGCTTGTTTGTCTTATTCACGTTGATATCTTTGCATTCGTATATGTCTGTCTGTCTCCTTTGTATTCGTATATATCTGTTTATGTCATATGTCTATCAGTCTTGTTAGCTTTCGTGTTTGTCTCATTTGCGCTTTCGTCTGTCTGTCTCATTTGCGTTCGTGTCTGTCTCAGTCTGTCTGTCTGTCTTATTTACGTTCGTGCCGGTCTTCGCCGTGTTCGTATATACATTTGTTTTGTCCGTCTCCGTCGTGTTTGTATTTATCTGCTGTGCTTGTTAAAGGAAATATCGTTGTCTCTTCATTTTCAAACTGAAACTGTCTCCAATAGAAAGCTGTCAACATAAACAAATAATTAATTAAGTAGAACGAACGCGGCGAGATTTTGAAGGCAGGAAGAAAAATCGCAGACAAAGAAATTGTGGGGAAAATAAAAACACGAGAACCCCCCCCACAAAAAAAAAACACATTAAAAAAACAGTTTTTCGATTGTTTTTCTAAACTAAAAGAGTCTTTCAGTATTGCGTTTGTTTCGTGCATTATGAAGGCGGGAAAAGGCAAATTGTTGCGTTGTTATTATCGAGTTGGCTTTCTAATATCATTAACAGAAGTGTTATTCTCTTAACAATGACTGATGCCCAGCTCCTTCCCGTCACACATAATTTTTGCAGTAGTGGGAATGATGCCGATCAAATCAGAAAGTTATTAAAACTTTTTACTTCCAATACTGATGGTAAAATATTAAACAACTTCAAATTTAATCGTAAAACGAGAACGGTATCAGAAAATGAAAAGTCGTGTGGGAAAAAAGGGCTAAGTGAAAAGTCTGACTGCGTCTATGCCTGATGTCAAGCTTTAAAAATTCTTGATTTTATATTAGTTTTGTTCATCTCATAAAACGAATACATTTTAGAAATATTATACTACTATAAACATATTTTTGTTTTTGAATTTAAATACATTTAAATACATATTTTTCGTTATTCATACTTACTTTCTAAAGATCTTTTTTTCTGCAGAAAAAAGACATTTTTTTTTTGCAGTAAGGTTCACCCTGTATTAGGCCTAGTGGTCATTCGACGTAGAGGATTACGTTAATGGGTAGTTTATAGGAGGGGAAGATAACGGTTAACTCTAGATTTATTGTAGTGATCGGGGAAACATCCTCTTGGGAGCTTGTTCCACCGAGCTGTGGTTTGTCTGCTCGAGTGGAACTTACTTCTCACCGATGGAATACGGAGGGAATGTGGGTGGGGTTTGCTACTATGGGCGTGGCATGGTGGGTCCTAGCCATGAAGGTAAGACCTGGCGAAACCAAGGAATGTAGCACTTTCCATGGAAGTAGCAATAGAGCAGTGAAAAAACTCACCACATCCCGTCTGTGTGTGTGGGGGGAGAGAGAGACAGAGAGAGAGAGAGAGAGAGAAGAGAGAGAGAGGAGAAGAGAGAGAGAAGAGAGAGAGAAGAGAGAGAGAGTGTGTGTGTGTGTGTGTGTGTGTGTGGGAGAGAGAGAGAGACAGAGAGAGAGAGAGAGAGAGATGGGGGTCTTGTTCAATATATTGAAATTTTAGAAGCTAATGTTGACGAAAAAAAAGATGAAGTCGTATTATTAATATTAAAAATTAATTGCGGTATTAATATAACTGATTCTTTTTTTACGTCTTATCAACCTTTTGCAGGTTATTTAAAGTCAGAAAATATGTTTAGACTGTAATTTTTTTTTTTTTAGATAATAATGGTTTAGTGTTACAAAGGATACAAATCTTAATAATTAACCAATAGCTGGAGAGAGAAGACGTTGATTCATAGCTTTTCCAAGGGTATTTGCACCGAAGGGAATATAATGAATGTGTCTGGAATTGGAAATCGGTTCTCCGATTAAATATTCCGAGTCATTATCCATTGCACCACCCGCTCATCCAAGTCTACAGCGGTCACCTATCAGGTTTGACGTTGCTTAACTTGGGTGATCCTATGTGAACCGATGTTTCAACAGTAACAATTTAAGACGACGATATAGCTCAGCTTAATAGCATTGTCATAGAAGAGAAATGTAATCGTCTGTTTAATTTACAGTGCCAGCAATAAATGCGTGTGTGTGCAGGGGGTGCAGACGCCCTTCCTACAGCACCGTGGATGCTGTAGAATGGGTATTAATGTGGGATTGTTGACTATATTGATCGCAATCGAAATTCGAAGTTGTTTCATGCAGGATATTTAAATTTCATGCCAGTGTTCGAATGGATCATTCTGAGATAAAGTATTCTCTATATTTGAGAATGAATCATAATTTTACATAATCTTCTAATTAGCCTTATAAATTATGATGAAGCGCCTTTATTTATTTTTTCTGACTGAAATCTCCATAATTTCAAACGCTTGTCCTTTTTCAAAATCTACCACACCATATTATTTAACATATGAAATTAATCATAATTAAAAACCCAGTCAAGTTATATAGCTCATCATGCTGATTGTCCAATGAATTCGTATTCATTTGCACTCAGAAGAGGCCTTCCGGTATTTCACCCTTGTCATTTATTTAATTTATCTTGGTATCTTTTGTGATGTTGGATAGCTTCGTTTGTCACTTTTGCTATGTCAAGCGAAAGCTCGTTATCACTTTCAAAAATACTTGTTATATTCGAGACTTCGTAGACGCCGATACTAATAGCAACATCTTCCAATAATATCCGCATTGAAGTTTTTTTTATTCATAATTTTATGAAAATGTCAATAATTTGCTGCATGAAGGAAAAACTTGGAAAATGCATTTTTAAAAATTTATTATTACTCGTTGTTATCAATTTATTTAGATTTTCTTGTTCACAGAAATCTTATTTATTATAAAACGCAGATTGTGTGTGTCTGTGTGTCTGTACGTTTATATATTGGATCGGATTTCCTACATTTTTCAACCGATTTCAACAAAACTTCACAGGACTAGGTAAAATTACCTTGCGGTGGTTCTAACAGCGCTAAAAAATTGGAAAAACACAATTGTTTTTGCACGAAATCAATTTGAAAACACGATTAAGAGGCATCGCTGTCGAGAATGAAAGGGGGACAACTCATATCGAGTTATACTTATTATAAAACCCAGGTTGTTTGTTTGTGTGTGTGTGTGTGTGTGTGTGTGTGTGTGTGTGTGTGTGTGTGTGTGTGTTCGTTTATATATGGTTTCGGATTTCCTACATTTTTTAACCGATTTCAACAAAACTTCACTTTTTTTAGCAGGTAGTGTTTCTTATTGTCTTGCACACTTTTCTTTATTTTTACATTCAGAATGCTTTAAAAACTCCATTTACAAGACAATTGTTTATAATAAAATTCTGTTCAATCAGTAGACTCATAACGATTGAAACAATGTTTTTGTTTGGGTTTGACCAATTCATAAAAAAAAAACAAAAAAAAAAACTAATTAAGACATGCGTGTCCGTCAACCTTAAACAATAATCTTTGTCAATTTTATTTTTCAGTCTTTATGATGGTCGATACTTGATCTATCGCTTACTGTTACATCCCCGGGCAACGCCGGGCTCTACTGCTAGTTTTTTTTTATAAATCTATGGATAAAACAAAATGATTTTCATAATTATTTCTTTATAAATTTATAAATGATAAAAATTGCAATGTATTAGTTTGCATTTTTGTGATTCGCATTTTTAGAATGTCGTAAATATAAAATCATTGTTATAGATAACCAATCTAATAAATAAATAGTGTTTAATATTTTAGTTCCCAAGAAAAAAGAATATATATAAATTCACTTTCATATGTTTGGGTTTTATTAAAATTTTAATAATCGCTTTTTAAAACAAACTTTGCCGAGGGAGTGAAGGTAGTTAAAATAATAGCGGCGTGAAGGGAAAAGCCGTCATTTTAATACACTGTTTTGTTGCAGACACAAAAGTTAAAATAAGTTTTAGTAGAAAATATTGGGTCTTTTTTAACCTTAAATGTTGGACCAACGTTGTCAAATATAGTCTCTTCTTTAACAGCGTGTTCTTTTAGCGTGTTAACAACGAAAAGACATTATCATCTTTAGTTTTCGGAACGGCCGAAAATTTAAATTACTGGGATAAAAATGCGCACACAACGTATAAAAATATTCCAAATTTTTATTCTCTGGGTGAAACGGGAAACGTCTTATTTCAAAAAGCAAATAATCTACACCGTATCTTATTTGAGCTCTCTGTCATCCATATATATTAGCCGTTTATACTATTGTCAACCTTGACAAGGGTCAGTAATATTTATGATTAACCATCGGCTCTTTTTACGTAAACTGTGTTAAACAAAGTAAATAACGTTAATGAACACTCCGCAAATGTAGCTTGAATTGTTTTAATGGGGAAATAAAATTTATTACTGTCCTTTGATCACTGAAATATTCGTTAAGTACCTTGTAATGTACAGTAATCGGATAAAAGTACTATTATGGATGGTTTTGAACAGCAGGGGTAGGTAGAACTTCCATTTTTCGGTCCTATAAAGATATTCTAATCAGTAGATTTCAAGATGTGAATTGTAAACAGGCAACAGATCATGTCCGGTCATTATATATTGCGTTATAGAGGACCGTGTCGGCGATGTTGAGTAGAAGTAGATGAGTACACGTGAGTTAAGATTTTCCTGCTAGCGGGTCCAACTACATGAGAAAGTTGGACTTTAATTAAGTCCAAAGAAGACAAGGAAAACAAACAAGACCGATAAATATATGTAAACAAATATATGTTTTAATAATAAAGGTTACAAGTTACATGGACAATTACATGGACAGAGTACGTGCGGTGAATATTATGTGTGTGTGTCTGTTGTGGTGAGTGTTCGTACGTACGTGTATTGTTCTTAGCGTGTTCCCAGCATTTGGGAAACGCTGTATCTGTGAGCGTTCACATCTGCGAAGTGGTAAGGCTGAAAGCCTGAGGCAAAAAGAGGTCGAGGCGAAGGGTCAACGAGTATTTATAGCCAGGGGAGAGAGACCCCTGTTGAAGGATAAGGAGCTAAGGAGGAGCTAACTCCGACACTGTCACGTCTCTCGTTGGCGAAGTTTGTTCATGCTTCGTATGAAGACCGATTCGAACGACAAAAATGACATATTCTACCTTTTTTATTTAATTTAGCTGTTTTATATATATATATATATATATATATATATAGTGGATAGCGGCTCGGATTGAGGAATCGGAGAGCCGAGTTCGAATTACAGTCGAATCCATTACATTCACTTTCTTGGGAAAGATATTAATCCTCTTCTCCCTCCAGCTATGGATAAATAGCAGGACAGACTGGGTTCCATAGCCTTGGATGGCAACTGGTCTAGGAGAAGGACAACTCTGTATTCAAAAACCTGCGGAGGGTCGTTTGGGGACCTTGTGGCACTAAGTGCACCATGTCTCTGTACTCGGCCCTTCAAAAACTGTGGTTGGTTCTGTATAAAGCCTTCACCACTATAATCAAAACATATGTGCTGGTATCTGGCTGTCGGTTCCTAAGAACTGATCTGCTTGACCCTCATAAGTCGAATACGACGGGAGAGTCCACCGTAATATATATATATATATATATATATATATATATATTATTTGGTGATTACTCGTACAAACAAGGAAGCGGAGACATTTTCAGTAATCGGGTTGCTTCGTGGTTAAGGAATTTATGTATTCGGTGTCAAAAAGCAGAATTTTAACCAGGATAAAAGTTATGATTTTGAATGCTGATTTTCAAAGCATAAAAGCACTCGCCACTTTAAATTTCCTACGCCTTTTTTTTTTTTTTTTAAAGCAATTCACCCCAAGCAAGGCGGGAGTGCCACTAGTACACAAGGGGGTTACAGAGGATTGAGAACAAGAGTAAGGATGCGTGTTTGAGGAAAGGATACAGAGAGGGACAGGTAACAAGCTCAGGGTGTCAGATGTCGATTGACATTACACTTGAATATTTGAAGGTGATAGTCAACGGGGAAACAAGTTGGGAGTTCCACAACCGGGAAGCGCGAGAGAAGAATCTGTTTGAGTAGAAGAGACGGTTACATTTAACCGTTTTGACAGTGAAAGGGTGGGACCGAGATGCCAACCTAGTAGCACGTTTAAATTCATGAAGTCTGGGAACCAATGACAGTAGCTCGTCGGAACAGTTGCCGTGAAAATATTTCTAGAAGAGACCAGGGCACATCTGTGGGATAGCGATTGTAGACTAGATGCCAGAACAGGACCTATCATCCTGCATATTCGTTCGTACCAAGTTTAGAAAATATCGGGATATATTTTCTGTAATAAACAGGGAATTGCTTTTCTGTAATAAACAGAGAATTACTTTCCTGTAATAAAATTACTTATTTCTGTAAATAGACAATTACTTTTTGTAATAAACTGGGAATTACTTTTCACTTTAATAAACAGAGAATTACTTTCCTGTAATAAACAGAGAATTATTCTCAAATTGAACCATATTTCCAGTTTATAAAATATTCCTTACTTTCAAACATGTTTGAGTTAACGCTGTGCCTTGTTTTAACTTCGTATAACTTAAAATTAGTTTGATATACAGGTATTCCTCGTTTTACGAAATTTTATTTTTAGCCACTTTCTTATTACGAAAGACTTTTTTAGGGTAGGTCTTTCGTAAAAGGGAGTAATTCTATATTTTGTTAAGCGGAATATTACTTAAATTTCAGTGGTTTATTCAGTTTTTTAAACACTCAAACGGGGAAATTGCTGCATAACTTTTTCTCACAACAAAAAAATATTTGCTCAAAATACAGAAATATTTTCAATTAAGTTAAGCAACGTCAAGCCTGGTCAATACCTAGATGGGTGACCGCTTGGGAATGCCAGGTGCTGTAGATGTGCGGGTGGTGTAATAGATAATGGATCGGAATTGTTAATCGGAGAGCCGAGTTCCAATTCCAGTTGGATTCGTTATATTCACTTACGCGCAAAATATCCTTGGGAAAGGCATGAACCCACCTCTTCTCCCCTCAAGCTATGGGTTAATTAGTAAGACTTGTATTATTAAACCGTTATTATCTAAAATAAAATTCATACAATCTAAAAAAGTTCTAGCATTAATAAGCTGCAAAGGGTTGATAAGCCGTAGAAAGCGAATGAATCAACCATTTTCAATTAAGAATTAACTTTTTTTAACGAATTAAGAATTTTAAATCCATTTTTATTTCATTAGAAATTACTTTGTTTACATTTAATTATTATTAGGAGATGTAGGTATTGAAAGCTCTCAAGATATGTAATTGTGTGTTGCTTTTATATGCGTTCTCTCTTGGTTGAGAGGTTTAAAGCACACTGACCTTAGGTGTTTTTCCCGATGTTAAGTGAGCGCAAGTTCGAACGCTCTCAAAAGACACATTTACTTTGTTAAGAGATGCTAATTTATTTCCAATATAAAGGGCAATAACTCAAAATATAATTCAGTTACTTCCCCTGTCTGAGCGATCAGCGCGGCACTTACGAATTCAACATGGTAACAAGTTGATACGCACGTGGAATTCATGGTTTAAATCCAAAGTAATCCTTACTATTCTCAGACAGTAAATGAAAAGTCATTTTATTATCTTTTAAAATGCACTTGATTTTACTTTCATTCGTTTTTGTTCATCCTAACCACCTTGGATACAACAATTTATTAATCATTTCGCTTTCCCAGAGTGGAAGACGTCATTTACGCTGTTAAATGAAACAGATAATATAAAAATACAGCAATAAAAAACAAGAAATGTCTATTCAAGCACCTATCCATTAACGTTTATCTATAACGTTTATAGCAATAAAAATATTTAATCTATTGCAGGCAACTAAATATTTATCTCCTTAAAGTGAAGAATAAAAATATAACAAAAAAGGAAACAACAGCAAAATGGTTATCGTTCGTGGCTCTTCTGATCTTAATCAAAGTCAAAACTTATAAATACGGGCATAATGTCTAAAAAGATGTGTAAGAAAAAAACATTATCAGAGAATAGCAATATAAATAAGAGACATATTAAATTACATTATTTTACCCAGCAATCTTTCCTCCTCCTAACAGTGGGGAGGCTGCTGGGACTTAATATACAGGCTTCCAAGTATAATCTAATTGGAGAAGGAAAAATACTACCAGAGAATCAGTAATATGAATCACAGAAAGATTACATTAAAATCCAGCAACCAATATTTCTACTTTCACAGAAAAAGTTGTCTATGCTTAATATACAGGGTCTCAAGCACTTTCAAATATACTCTGTTGACTACTGTGAAAAATGTCATTAAGGTAAGTCACATGAGAGCTATTGGAGCACCTTAACGTGATGTAATGTAATGTAATGTAATGTCTCGCTAGAACAATTACGACTAAGTAGTGATTTCGATCGTCACTGGGTGACCATACTCTCGGCCTTGTGCCACATCTAAGCTACGTTAGTATAAGGACAAGAGTATGGGAGACTCGGTAGGTATCGAATTTATTACTAAACGAGCCTTGACATATTTAAATCCAAATCTAAAGCTTTTCACCCTTATTGGAGGGACCCCACCTTGATTGACCACGTCTTCATGAGTGTCGTCACCACACTTGGCCAATTGCACATTAGTGAGGTTATTTATCCCAAAGATGAAGGTTTTGAATTCAGAGTTGTCCTTCACATACATTGGTTGCCACCCAATCCGATCTACTATTTATCCGTAGTTGGGGGTAAGTAGAGACGGACTCATACCTTTCTCAATGGTATTGGCACCTAAGTGAATGTAACTCGACTGGTATTCGATTCCTCAAATCGAGCCGCTATCCATTCTCAAAGTGCCTCCATGCACCTAATTTTTGTTTAGTTTGGCACAAGACCATAAATACAGAGCACGCAGTGGAAATCGAACTCGCTACTCAGTACTATTAGTCAACTAGATTTGGTTAATAACCATTAACCGATGCCGAGGCGGCCAGACAGGTTTGTGGTAATTATCTACAAGATCATTTGCCTAAGCATTACGCCATGATGAGGTACCTTGTCGGACACTAATAAAGTAATGCGTGTGAGATTGTGTTTGAAAGTGCAAGATACAGACCGACCCAACTATATACACATTTATCTGGACATAGCGCCCATAACATGTTGACATATTGTTGAAGACAAATGTCTGGTCATTGAGCAAGACCTTTGTCCATGGATTTGGACTTTCAAATGACGTAAAGTGGAATTCTTCTCTTATTGATTGAAGAGCACCTTTACTCGTCTTCCCAACCCTGAAATATTCTCAGTCGACTCGGCTCGGCTTAAGGGGTGCTGGCCTCGATCTAAAGATTGATCATCTTTCGCTGGCGGCTTTAAATAGAATCTTTAAATAACGCACCTCGAGGCAAGGTGTTAATCGAATTGTGAGCGTCGCTTCACTTTGCAACTAATAACAATGTCAGTGTTATGCTGGAAGCCCCACAGCCGCCTCGAGTCGATCGGTTGTAAACAGTATGCGCACGAAAAATCCACAGAACAGACATGAGCGCCAGTGGCAGATGAAGAGAGGGAGAGGCATGTAACCAATTTTGTCAGCTGTCATTTCCATTGGCCGATATTTACTTTCTGTTCTCTGTCAAAATTGTTTGTGCTATTTTTGAAACTCAATAAATTTATTGCTGAATCGCTAAATACAAGCAGCTACCTGATTCACCGGCGTAGCTCTGTCCAAAGGTACGCGCACCTTTTTAAATGGACATTTATCTAAGCAATCACAAATGTAACAGTGATTTAAAATAGCAAATACACAAGGAATTCGACAAGAAAACGACCTTTACCCTCTCAGTAGAAAGCGATACTTTTCTAATAAATACATGAGATCTTTTACGCATTGATTAGCTGTCAAATCATTTATACCTTGTGGTTGTCTCTCTGAAACGTACATACTCGAAGGATAGGCAAGACTGCGCCTGCTCGGTTGGAACTACTAAGTAACCATGACATATTTGGGGAGGGTACTAGAATGACCTACACCGATAGCAAACCTCCTGCATTCAGTAAATATACAAAAATCGAAAAGGGTGTAAGACGATATTCAGTCACGACCCCCTCACCCCCACCCCCACGAGGGTGTCATGTGGCACAAGGCCTTTTTAACGTGGGCATTCCAAGCCCGTGGGCTCGACCAAAAATATGCCCATTGAACCCGTATAAACGGGTTCAGGGCCGGTTTTACCTCCCCAAAGGAGACTCCGCCCTTCGGCGTAGCCTCCTTCGGGTTCCTCCCGTCCGTAGGAAGAGAGTACAACCGAACAGTCGCTCAGAAAGTACTGGGTCGACTGAAAAGGGTGTAAGACAAGGATGTGTCTTCTCACTGGACTTATTCAGTTTTTTCAGTGAGGGGATTTTGAGAGAATTAGAAGTTCTAACAGGATTCATTACTGGCGGCCACAAATTTAACAAGTTAAGATATGTAGATGACACAGTGTTGATAGCAGACACAGAAAGGAAACTAAAAGAACTCCTACATAAGGTAGTAAAGGAAAGCGAGAAGAAAGGACTAAACATCAATGGTAAGAAAACAGAATGCATGGTCGTCATTAAAATGAATAGCCCAACATGCCCATTACAGATGGCAGATACAAAATCAAACAAGTACAACAGGTGATGTAATATGCGACATCGAAATCCGAAGGCGCACTAGGATATCGAAAGATGCCTTCCAAAAGTTAAGCAAAGTAATAACAGAAAAATTACTTAGAAACACGAAAACTGTTACGTAGTACCAGTCCTGCTATATTGGCGATAAATGCTTATAAATTCTCCTCACTGACGAAGAAGAAATTTAAAGCAACAGAAATGTGCTTATGCAGAAATATGCTGAGAATTCTATGGTCCAAACATGTGAGCAACGACGAATTTTTAGAGATGATGGTAACAAAAAGGACACCTGGCATCAGAAAGAGACAGTTAAAGATCCTAGGGCGCATAATGAGGAAAGAGGGTTTGGAAAATTTGATACTGACAGGACAGATTAAAAGCATGACTGACAGAGAAAAACAACGCATAACCTACCTAGCGAACTTGAGTAAATAAATGGCGGAAAAAGGCTTAGGAGAGATAACAAAAAACAAAATTTACTAAGAGCGAAAAAGACAGGGAAAGTGTGGAGAGTCATGATCGCCATCATCCTGAAGGGACATGGCACACAGGACAAAGTGGTTGGAAATACTCATGAGAAATTTTGCCAGTAGCAACAGTAGTCGATGTCTATATAGTGATTCACTAAGCATAGTCAATGTCTGTATTCTTTAGAAATATGATCTTACACACACACACACACATATACATATATGTATATATCAAACCTGTTTCTTACCAACATTCTTTATCACAAAACTGACATAAACCTTCTGTATGCCTTTGTGGATTACTGTCAACATCGTCGGGAATGCTTACTGTCATGGGACTTTAGATGAATCGCAAGTCCAACTTTGGATCTTCATATATACATGATTATATTTCTAAAGAAATAATGTTTTTTTTTTAAACTTTTAATCAGAGATATATTTATTACTCGAATCGTTATTTTTAGTGGAGTAGAACGTCCTGCCTTTTAAACCGTACTTTAGACTAGTAGACTACAGAGAGCCCCAAAGCCAATTAAGGTTCTATCGTGCAGATTTTTCCCCGAAATTCATATCTGCTGTTTCGTGCCCAAAACGTAAACAAAGCAATTTATAAAGAGTTAAAGGATTTTTAATTTTTATTTATCATGATTCATCTGTCTGAAGGGCTGGAGTCATTACCCATCACTGCGGTGACCTTTTGTCACATTCTTCTCGAGAGGTCATGCGGATAAATAACTTTTCCTTCTTTTCTTTCGCCTACAGCATCCCCACACATAGGATGGCAATGTAAGTTATATTTTTCTTGTTTCAAATGTTTACACTATGCAAATGGACACTGGTCAACTCCGTCCTGGGTAAACTATATCCGACAGCAAGGCCTCTGAGGAGCGTGGAACCACCTCTTATTTGCTGGTGTTCCCAGACCCACCCTCACCCGGGGTGGTAGTACCTGTTAGGGTCCCAGCTATAGGCAAATATTTAACCCCCAAACTGAGGTAAACAAAAAGCCTATGAAAATGTAAAAATAGGAGGTTTTGAGGAGCGTGGAACCAAATCTTAATTGCTGATGTTACCAGGCCCACCCTCACCCGGGGTGGTAGTACCTGTTAGGGTGTCAGCTATAGGCAAATATTTAACCCCCAAACTGAGGTAAAAAAAAAAACTATGAAAATGTAAAAATATGTTTTAATACCAGAAACACTTTGTAAAAATTGTTAACAGCAATACATTATTACCAGCTGTATATTTTTGAAAAAAAATATTACCAGCTATACACTTTTTACCAGCTATACATTTTTTGGGAAAAATATTACCAGCGATTCATTTTGAAAAAAAAAATACCAGCAATAAAAATTTTGTCGTGGTTGATATGCGGTAAAACAAACCAAACCAAACTCTCTAGTCAGCGAAAAGCGCATCTTTCTACAAAGACAAAAAATATTCCTATCGAATGAATATTTTACATAATTTCAGTATGTCTTCTATTGTTTTTATTTTGTTGAAAGCAAATCGAATAGTATTGGTAGCTCCTCGCGAGATAGAAATATCACTTCAATACCAAGGAATGGTGATATTATTTTCATTCAAGTCTCAAGTACTATTCGAGTTAGAGGGTTACTGAGGGTGATTATAATAGAGGGGAAGTAAGAGTATCATAAGGACAAGTTATCGGTTGAACCGGTCAGGTAAGTATCCTCTCGGGAGTTTACTCCATAATGTAACAGCTCTGGGGAAGAAGCTGTCTAAGAGGAACTTGCTTTATTTTTTAGAAAAGGAACACAAAAAGAATAGGGATGGTTTGCCGTGAACAAAGCATATAAACACACGTTAATAAACGTCTAGGAATGTCCGTTCTTGTGGCACTAAGAAATATAACTCATTCGTACATCTGCTATAGTAATAGGGATATAGCAGTGAAAGGCTGTTGATATGGGATAAGGGTTGCAGATTGGAGAAGTATTCATCACCCACAAGGCTACGTAAGCGCTTTTGAACTCAATCGAGACTGGGCAGTGGTGATTGGACAACACCAACCCAGATATAGCTGCAATACTCCATTCTTGGTCTGATCTTATTTTCTCGGTTGATACAATGATTCGACCATTCTTTCAGCATCCTCTGTGTTGGCACGAATATACGCGTTCGATTTGAGTTTGGGAGGAGGCGTTCAAGGCAAGGGGCCTACGGTCAGGGTATGACTATTCATCAGGATTAGCGCCGGTTCAGGTCTGCTAAACTATTTTTACTTTAGCAGTAAAATTGCTCACATTGAGAAATTAATATTCAATGCTTTTTTACTGATACATTGTCATAGCCCTTTTCCTAACTGTTCTGGTCCATTTTGGAAAAATAGGAAATTACCATTTACTGGAAATCAATGGCTATAAAGAGACTGACGACGATTTCTAATGGGTGCAGCCATGTTGGTTTCGATCGGTTACTCTACAGTACAAGTATGTAAACAATATAATAAAAAATACATTCCAAAACAGGCCGTATTGTACATTACTATACGGTTACGCTGGTTTGGAAATATACCAAGTGCTAGCTGGTTTATAACACAAACAACATGAACCGAAATTTCACGGTGTCCGAAAACGTATATATACGTCAGTAGCAGGCAATACCAATTTCGTGACGTATAAGCCTTTCCACTGCAGCGGAAGTGTTAACACTCCTTATTTTATCGCAAAACAAAAATCCTTTTGTATTGTTCTTATAACGTTGATGAGAATAAATCTATATATAAAATTCTGTGATTTCTGTTAGTTCGTCCGTCCGTCACATCCTCTAAAATAGCCATACATTAACAGATCAAAACCAAATTTTGGGTAGAATTGCAAACAAGTAAAGGAGTACAAAATATTGTTGGTTTTACTAGGGTGCGTAGGGTAGCACAACAGATTTTCATTAAATTTTGGAAAAATTAAAAGTTTTATTATTTTATTATTTAACATACAAAATATTCCCACTATACTAAAGACAATTTAATGATTAAAATAATAAATACTTATTTAATAAAAATGAAATACTATTTTTTCATATCTTTTGTTTTAATTTTTATATATATTTCATTCTGGTAAAATATAATGCAGAGTAGTATCACTGTAAATATAAAAACAGAGTATGGAGAGTTTCAAATGGGCAGAGGTATTAGTCCCAAGAATAAAGCACATTCCTAAGTCATACGAATATCCTGTTGAATAGACAAGAATTCAGTTTTCAGTTCGCCCAGCGTTTGCGAAAACTATAGACAAATCACAAGGCCAAACTCTTTAAAAACTTGGAATTTGGCTCCAGAGGGAAATATTCACACATGATCAGTGGTATGTTGCATGCTCAAGAGTAAAAAAACTCATAAGAATTTATTCTTAGCTGTTAATTTCTTAAAAGGTATTATTTACCATGAAGTACTACGAAATTAATCTGGGAGATCATTGATGAAGATCAGAAACAGCGTGGCCCCAGGATAGAGCCTTGGGGAGGGGGACACCCGCGTTCGTGTGAAAGGTTCTGGAAACGAGACCTTTAAAAACGACCTTCATTTCACGATTTGATAGGAATGATTGAATTAAATCAAACATTGAAGCTTACGTAAATGACTAGCATGCGAAACCCTGTCAACCGCCTTCGAGATATCTAGAGCCATAGCTTGAGCTTCGCTTTTATTATCAAGAGCTTGATATACATATTCAGCGATGGCCGTTAGCACATCGGCGGTGGATCTGGCAAAATGGAATCCATATTGTTTATCAGAGAGTAGGTTGCGAGAGGTAAAATGCTTAACAATGTCAGTATTGATTAATGCATCGAATACTTTACCGAGAAGCAGTAGGATACTAATACGACGATAGTTAGAGGGCCAGAATGTGCTACAGAGTTCTTAAAAACAGGAACTACAGTGGAGAACTTCCAGCAAGCAGGAAAACAGCGAGGCAATAGTTGTAGAGTTTGGCGAGAACAGGAGCCAGATCGGGAGCACATTTCTTTAAGATGACGTCTGGGACCCTGTCAACCCAGCTTGCCTTATGGGAGTCTAATTTAGAAATAATGTCTGAGACCTGTGACGAGGTTATGCGCATATCACTCAGCAGAGCCAATGTTCTAGGAGGGAAATTAGATGTGGGCACTGCAATTGAGTCGAGTGTTGAATTGGAAGGGAATTTCCGAGCAAAGCTTTCAACCTTATCCGCTGTAGACGTCAGGACTTCGAATTGATTGAATAGAGAAGGGACAGAGGATTTGCTGTTGTTCAGCAAACTCTTGCACAGCCGCCAATAATCTATAGAACAGAATTTGCAAGATGTTATACGTTGTTTCATTTTAGGAGCCAACAGTAACTTTGCTTCCTTGCACTCGTTACGAGAAGAGACAAAGAGACAAAGAGACGTCACTGTTGCAATCAGATGTATCGCTTTGGTACAACCGGAAGTGATTCCTGTGGACTATGGCGGCCGCGCATGCAGGTGACAACCAAGGAGATGTATGCGGTTTAAGTTGGTATTTTCTTGCTGGAAAATATCTGATAAGTATTTTAACAAAGGAGGGAAAGTATGGCACCACAATCCGAAGCCGGATTGAGATGGCGAATGATGCCTTCCAAAAGCTAAGCAAAGTGCGCCTAAGAACTTTTGTTTTGTAAATATTAATCCTTGCCAAAATTACTGCTAGATGAAGATTATGTACCACTGCTCGACAACAGTGAAAGATGGAACATTAGAAACCAAATTAGGGATTCACCGATGGACAGAAAGCACAAGATACTAAGAAGAGCTTTGCTGGAGCGTCTCCGCAAAATGAAAGCCGCTGCAACTAGATTAGATTTATGTTGTTTTACGATGACCGAAACAACATAATCGAAAATATGGAAGAATTTTGAACATGAAGGCGGAGATTATGAGCGTAATTTCAACGTTCATTTTCTTATTTAAAAAAAAATCTGTGTATTCATGATGTAGGTGATCATGGTTCTCCACATCTACCTTTCTGTTATTATTTACGAATTGCTATGTCTTTAGAATGTCTTCTTCACATTAAGAACTGTTTTTTTTCGAGCAGAGCTTCTCATCTGACTTACCGCGGCACACCAGTGTACTGCGCGATCCTCGTCAGTGTGACGCGAAATATTATCTTGGCATATATATATATATATATATATATATATATATATATATATATATGTGTGTGTGTGTGTGTGTGTGTGTGTGTGTGTGTGTGTGTGTGGAGGTAGTAATAGTACAGCATTAGTATTTGAATAAGTGAATAAATATAAAACTTTTTTCAAATAATCCTTTTCACTATTGTTTTAATATTCATTTTTTTGAAAAAGCATTTTATTTTTTTATTTACCTTTTAAAATTTTTTCCTTTGAATAAGTGAATACTAACCTTTTCTCATATAATTGTATTCAACATTCTTTAATATCTGTCTATATTTCTGAGATGAGGTATTATGTACATTATTTACATTATTCGGAATATTATCCTCATCTTTGTCGCCATATTATTACAACGTTTCGGCCGTTGTACGCTCCGGCCTTCTTCAGATGGTTGGAATGTCGAACTGAACCCTTTATTTCACTCACTGGGGTAAACTGTTCTAGTTCCACTGATAACTGACATCCATCAAACATGACACGTGGAACTAGAACAGTTTACCCCAGTTAGCGAAATAAAGGGTTCAGTTCGACATTCCAACCACCTGAAGAAGGCCGGAGCGTACAACGGCCGAAACGTTGTAATAAATATGGCGATAAAAATGAAGACAATTGTCCGAATAATGTAAATAATCAACATTCTTTGTTTATTGAAATTTAAAAAAATCTATGGCTTTATTTCATAATATTTAAATGTATACCCTTTAAAGATTTTGCAAAGTATGCCGTAATATTTTCATTTTCTCTTAGGTGTGCCGTTACTTAAAAACACCACTGAAAGCTAAAGAGCCCAGTACAATTTGGTTATCGAGAGAGAGGAAAGAAAAAATTGATTCAGGCTTTCCACCAGGGTGCTTGTGTGAAAGTGAACGCAGCAGACGAAGATAGCATTTGAACCCGGCTCGTCAATTTTACTTTCTGTGCCGACAATTATTGCACTGCTCACGCATACAGATTTCCCTTCTGGCCATAAAACTGAAAACTTTAAATTTTCGCGATGACCGAAATGAAAATATAAAAAAACAACAACAACAAAATATCGAGTTTTCGTGCTGAAAATGAAAATTTTGTTGCAAATTGTGATTCGCCCGAGAAATAAAAGAGTAACTAAATAATTATATAACTGAGAACTATAGGAAATCGATTTCTGTATATTAAATCGATTATTGTATGTACCATTTAACCAATGGTAAAACTAGTTTTGCTTTATATCCTTTCATTGAAGGCTGTATTTGCCAAGAACCTGTCAGCAACGATAAATAAAGACTTGATGTAGTTACAAATAAAAAATATATATTTCTGCAGTATCGATTTCATAGTTTCCATATTTGCAATGAATTTGTTGTCAAACTAGGGAATATATCAAATAAATAAATTACCATGTCCTTTCAGGGCGTAGGCGATTATAAGCTTTCCACAGATATCTTTTCTTTTTTATTATTTGTTAACTGCCACGCATTCTTTGGAAATATAGCGGAGTAGTTTTCCATTACCTTCTCCAAGGTTTGGAAATAAGAGTTTTTCTTCTTTTAGATTGGGTGCAATTCAAGGCTAGAAAACAGCCTTACTCTACTAATTAACCTAAAGTTGGTATTTTACATTGTAAAAAATTAAATAAATCAGCGCGTGAAAGATATACGGTGACCCCTCGCTAATTCGCGGTTCTACTATTTCGGATTCACGACTTCACAGATTTTTAAATATATATATATATATATATATATATATATATATATATATATATCGCGGAGTTTTGGAAAGTTCTAGAAAAATCGCGATATATGAACACCTAAAAATTTTTCATTAAACCCATTAAAATATTTAATAATAAATATTATTTCCTGGTATAGGAACAACAAAACAAGCGTAAAATAGCAATAGAAAGGGCACCGCCGTCTGAAGAGACGTAAAATACAATTATCGGCTGCATAGCAGAAGTCATCATCAGCTTCACCATCATCATTTCTACTGTGCAGCAAATTCATCATAATCATCATTCAAATTCTACTTCAATTTCTTTCGTGTTGAATACAGTAATAATCTTTATTTTTTTTAATCTAAAGTGTTATTGCTTAACAGTTGTCCTTGTTATTAATAGAGTACTGTAATTGGTGGGTTGTTAACAGTACAGGGAGGGTTTTAAAAGTCCAAATACACGTTAAATAAATACTGTAAATATGGCGTCCCTACTTCGCGGAAATTCAGTTATCGCGGCCGGTCTTGGAACCAATCTACAGCGATAAACGAGGGATCACTGTAATAAATTTGTGATGTCACAGATTGTAAACCTTCCAATAAAAATTGAGACTGCAAGACTTGGCCGAGTGAAATAAATACCTTCAAAGATGAAACGAGTGAGACAGACAAAAGTAGCCTCGATATAATTGTGAACTTTACAGAGCGAACACTGGGGCGAACGCACGTCGGTACAGACGCAACAGAAGCCCAGCGTCGCGTGATGAGATTCCTGTCAGCAGTTGTTACATCCAGGTTTCCCCGTTAGCAGCGGAACAACTTGGCATGTCTAGATACAGACCTCTCTGCTACTGGCCAAGATCCAGGTCTTTATAAGTTGCCCCATCTAAAAAAAGCGTCGGGAAAAACCCAAACGGACAAGACTAGATCTCTTGTGAAGTCGGTACCTTGGGCATTTTTTTCTAAAGTTGCTGTGCCGCTCGCCCGCCATGTTGTGGTTTCTGTGGCAGTGTTATTTTGTTACCTCTTGTACCTTTCCCTCCTCTGCTTATTACCCCTATAGTTATTGGGAGAGCAATCGGTTAGGTGTTTCCCCTCAACATCAAAACATCCTTGCAGTATTTTACAACAAAAACTTTATTTTAAAATGAATTTAATAATACTAAGGATGTTGCTGTACTATTTGTATCTTATGTGTTAATCCAAAAAATACGAGGAAAAAATATTTAAATCTAAAATTAATAGGTAGGTTCTAGCATATTTTTTTATTAATCATTTTAACCCAAGCAATGCAATGATGCTACTAAGGCGCAAGGGGTTACTGGGAGTGAAAGAGAATGGAAAGTGTTTAGTAAGGAGAAAAGACAATAAAATAACTTTAATAAAATAACGGTTGAGGTTCCATTTATATCTTTGAAGATCGTAGGTGGAATGGAAGCAAAGAAGCGGAAGAGATTTTTAAGGCTGAAAAATGTGAGAAACTATTAGCATAAAACTTACGGTTGCATCCAGCTATTTCAACAGTAATACGATGAGACCTAATTGCCAATCGAGTTCTACGCTTAAATTCATTCGGTCAAGGTACGAAGTGGGAGAGATCATCAGAACAATTGCTATGAAAATATTTATAGAAAAGATATAGGAAGGTCATCCTCACGGCGGTGTAGAAGTGACTGAAGTCGAGATGCTGGATCAGGACCGATAACATTACATACCCTTCTTTGGATTTTGTTGAGAATTTTCAGATAAATAGCTGGGGAACCTAGCCAGATATGGTAGCAATATTCAATGCATGGATAAATCTGTAAATGTGCAAGATGAAGTCTAACGAGAAAAATCTGTCTGGCACTACACAGTGAACCGATTTTTCTAGTAGCAAACCTTTCAATTAATTCAATATAATCAATCCACTTCATGTCAATAGAAAACGTAAGATCAAAAAGACGCAATGAGTTGCTCTGTTAGCCATGCTGATGTAGGGCAAAAATGGTTCTCTGTGATTAAAAGATAAGCAGTTTCGTTTTGGAGGTGTGAAACTTTACAAGTCATTTCTTGCTTCAGCTAACAACTGATTGGAGGTCATTTTCGAGAGCAGTTTTATTTTGTCGGATCTATCGGACTTACTGTTAAGGCAGGATCCAATAATTTTGTCATCAGCTCGTTGGGAATTGAGATCGTGAGGGTCGTTCATGTAGCTAAGAAACGATGTAGGTCCAAGGATAGAACCTCCTACATTAAAGTGAAATGAACTAGAACACAATTTTTTTAAAGAATGATTGGATTATCAAATATATTCTGTCATAGACATCACCATAGTCCTTGAGCTTGTGGGGAAGGCAAGTCAAGTGCCTTCATGATATCTGAAGTCAAAACCGGAGCCGCGTCGTTCTTACAGACAAATTCAGCGATAACCATTAACGTATCGGCTGTGGCTATACTCCATATATTTACACATTGTATATATTTCTTCCTTAACTAAAAGTCGGATTGAGACTGATTCTCACATCAACAATTCAAAAAGTTCGTTAAAAAAAGAGTACTGTAGTGCTATATGGCTTCCTTGTATAGCAGTAAATGCTGGACAATCTCCTCAAAGATGATGAAGAGTTCTGAAGCAATAGAAACTTTGTTCTACAGAAAGATGCTGAGGATGCCATGTGAGCAACGACAAGGCTTTAGACAAAATGGAAACAAACAGGAAACTTATGCTTAATATCAAGGAGAAGTAGTTGAAATTTCTGGGGGACTTAATGAGGAAGGAGGACTTGGAAAATCTGATACTCACATGACAGATTGATGGCAAGAGGAAAGAGGAAAACATACTTGATGCCCTTGGACAGTGGGACAAGTTTTTTTTTAAGCAATTCACCCCAAGCAAGACGAGAGTGCCACTAGTACGCAGAGGGCTACAGAAGGTGTAAGGAAGGGAACGGTTTAGTGGAGTTGAGGAAAGGATAGAAAGAAGAACGGAGGAGAATAAAAAGAAGAACGGGGATCAAGGAATCAGATGATGTCGATTGTCATTACATTTAAATTCTTGAAGATTATAATTATCAGGGAAGAAAGTAAGAGGAAGGTAGTTCCATTGTCAGGAAGTGAGAGAGAAGAAGCTGTTAGAGTAGAAGAACCAGACAGTACCGAGATGCCAACCTTAAACGTTTAAATTCATGCAGTCGGGGCACCAGTGAAAATAGCCCGTCAGTGCAGATGCCATGAAAATATTTATAGAAAAGGCAGAGGGAATGCCTCATTACGTCGGTGAGAAAGTGACTGGAGTCGATACCCCAAATCAAAAACGATCACTTTACATATCCATCTTTGAATTTTGTCGTGGACCTCGAGATGAACAGCCGGAGGCACCAGACCATATATAGCAACAGTATTCCATACATGGACGAATGGTAGATTTGTAGATGTGAAGGATGGACTCAGACGAGAAAAGTCTTCTGGCACGACACAGAGAACCAATTTTCCTTGCACTAGATGCAGCTATTGATTAAATGTAGTTGTTCCATCTCAGGTGAAAAATAACGAAAAGACAAAATTTATTAAGAGCTACAGGAAATTGTGGAGAGACATGATCGCCTACGTCCTGCGGGAATACGGTACAGAGAGAGAGAGAGAGAGAGAGAGAGAGAGAGAGAGAGAGAGAGAGAGAGAGAGAGGGTCGTTGCAATTGTCAACTTTGCAGAGCGAACACTTGATTTTGAAATGAATTTATTAATATTGAGGATATCATCCATAGTGAATATGACTGGGTTAGGGAAACGGATGTTGTTGAAATCACGCCCCGATTGTATGACATTAAGACATTAAGAAAGAATAATCTATTCGCTGAACATGTGTATCTTTGGTATTTAGGAAATAACCACCAATAAATGATTATTTAAGATTTTATATAATGATATTTCCATGAACAGATTTTTCTTTCTAATTGAAATACAAACAAAATGTTTTCTGACAACAATCGTATATCTAACGGTTTAAGGTCATGAGCACGACCTGACTCCAACGCCCACAGCTTGTGAAAATGGCCAATTTTTGTATTTTTTATTTTTTATCTATACATGTGCGCGTCCCCTTAAATATAACCTTGCTTTTAATTGCTTTCTTCGGCAAGCAAATATACACTTCCTTGATAAAAGAGGCATACACGTATACTTATATGAACTTTAATATTCTTAGTTTTCAGCGACCTTATTTTTCCCCCAAATAAGATTCCTCGTAAATTTTTTTCTTCTGTTTGTCATCTCTCGCTTACATTTAGTATGATCTTACTTTGGAAAAACCAACTTCATTTATGCGAGCGATTATGACTCTCCACAACTTCCTATTTTTTGTAACTGTAAGCAATGTTTATTCCTATTTTCGAGATCAGTCGTCAACATGAAGAGGATCTGCGATATGCTGCCAGGAGGGCCCTTCTAGCCCAACAGGTTCTACCACCCACACTCCTCTGTGACTGCTGGTCACGATTCTTCTTTCACAGCCATCTCCGTCACCACCACCATAAGGGAGAAAGGGAGTGACGATGCGAGCTGGCACCGACGAAATATATAGGTAACTTGACGTTTCTCTCTCCTTTTATCTCAATGTCCTCTAGATTTTCTAATCCTCTTTAATCCTTATATCCACCAGATTTTTCAACTGTCTCTTTCCGATTCTATATGTCCTTTTTTTCCATTTTTCTTAAAACTTCCTCATTTCTCACATTTTCCGTCCATGGTATTTACAACACGTTTTAAAAACATATCTCCTCTTAACCTGTGATGAAATTGTACACCATTCACAGCCATATAGGAGGATTTATATTACCAGTTCATCACTTTTTGTTTCTAAAGAAATTATTTTGTTTCTTAATACTTTGGAAGGCATCTTTCGCTATTGCTTCGGATTTCGGTACCTTATTCTCCGCTATCTGTTATCACTTCTGAGATTACATTTGTGTACTCGCTCAATCCAGATTTACGCTAGTAATATATTTCTACCTTGTCGAAAATTTCGGTTTTACTCCTATTACTTGCTTTGGTCTGGTACATTGCTGGAATAATATGACGGAGCCTTCTGTAAGCATCGAACTCGCTACACTAAATTTCTTACTTTCAATGTGAGCCCCCATTAAATGTCACAGAATGAAAATTTATCTCACAAGATTCATTAAAATATTCGTAATTAATTAGTTAAAGGAAAAGTATAGTCAGCTTTTTTGTTTTCGAAATATAAATAGATTTCTTTATTTCAAATGTTAAACTCTGCAAAAGTGTGCCCCAACGTGCACGCCAAACGGGTACAAAATAGGAAAAATTATCATTTTAAAGAGTATTTTTTTTTGCTTATTTTCGATTTAATTACATACAAAAACTATAAAACTGAAATTCTAACTCTTTTTAGATTATAAAATAAGGAAAAAAACGGAAATAAAAAAAAGGTAGATTCCTATATTTTATAAAGTTATGGCACTCCTTAAAGCATTCCGTATTTTTTGCATCAAGTTGTCATCATTTTATTCCTCTTTTGTCTTCGAGAAGCATTCATGAAGGTATAATACTGTTTATGGCTTGATCTTCCATCATTATATTCAGGTAAATTGTTCAGGAAATGGCCTAACCACATGAAGCCTAGTGATTGAATTCTAGTGTTGCCAATTAGTCATTTAGACTAGACTCATGGATGAATGAATGATGTCAGTATCAATTCCTCACGATGATATCCGCTGATCTCCAATGAAATTTCAGTTTAAGGGTTTACATTTAATAGAGAAACTTATTTTCTATAGAAATATTACGCTCTCCTTAGTTTCACGAATCATTAATGAATTTGTGGATCGAAAGGAGAGTTAATGCGTTGTTAGAATAAGATACGAAACAAATATCTTCATATCAACAAATATCTTCTTTGAATAAGATAAGATACAAATCAACATATCAACAACAATCTTGTTTGAATAAGATAAGAAACAAATATCTACATGTCAACAAATATCTTCTTTGAATAAAAAAAGAAACAAATATCTTCTTTGAATAAGGTAAGATACAAATAAAATAAAAAACAAAAATCTTGTTTGAATAAAATAAGAAACAAAAACTAAATAAAAAACAAATATCTTGTTTGAATGTGATAAGATACAAATATCTTCATATCAACAAAAATCTTGTTTGAATGTGATAAGAAAAAATATCTTCATGTCGACAAATATATTCTTTGAATAAAACAAGAAACAAATATCTTTGAATAAAATACGAAACAAATATCTTCTTTGAATAAAATAAGAAAGAAATATCTTCATATCAACAAATATATTCTTTGAATAAGATAAGAAACAAATATCTTCATGTCAAACAATATATTCTTTGAATAAAATAAGAAACAAATATCTTTGAATAAAATAACAAACAAATATCTTGTTTGAATAAGATAAGATACAAATATCTTCATATCAACAAAAATTTTGTTTGAATGTGATAAGATACAAATATCTTCATGTCAACAAATATATTCTTCGAATAAAACAAGAAACAAATATATTTGAATAAAATACGAAACAAATATCTTATTTGAATAAGATAAGATACAAATATCTTCATATCAACAAAAATCTTGTTTGAATAAAATAAGAAACAAAAATCTTCTTCGAATAAAACAAGAAACAAATATCTTCTTTGAATAAGATAAGATACAAATATCTTCATATTAACGAAAATCTTGTTTGAATGTGGTTAGAAACAAATATCTTCATGTCAACAAATATATTCTTTGAATAAAACAAGAAACAAATATATTTGAATAAAATACGAAACAAATATCTTATTTGAATAAGATAAGATACAAATATTTTCATATCAACAAAAATCTTGTTTGAATAAAATAAGAAACAAAAATCTTCTTCGAATAAAACAAGAAACAAATATCTTCTTTGAATAAGATAAGATAAAAATATCTTCATATTAACGAAAATCTTGTTTGAATGTGGTTAGAAACAAATATCTTCATGTCAACAAATATATTCTTTGAATAAAACAAGAAACAAATATCTTTGAATAAAATACGAAACAAATATCTTTGAATAAAATAAGAAACAAATATCTTCATGTCAACAAATATCTTGTTTGAATAAAATAAGAAACAAAAATCTTCTTCGAATAAAACAAGAAACAAATATCTTCTTTGAATAAGATAAGATAAAAATATCTTCATATTAACGAAAATCTTGTTTGAATGTGGTTAGAAACAAATATCTTCATGTCAACAAATATATTCTTTGAATAAAACAAGAAACAAATATCTTTGAATAAAATACGAAACAAATATCTTTGAATAAAATAAGAAACAAATATCTTCTTTGAATAAGATAAGATACAAATATCTTCATATCAACAAAAATCTTATTTGAATGTGATAAGAAACACATATCTTATTTGAATAAAATACGAAACACATTATCTTCTTTGAATAAAATAAGAAACAAATATCTTCATATCAGCAAATATCTTCTTTGAATAAAATAAATAACAAATATATTCATGGTAACGACTCCGACGAGTTTTTTATTCTTGGTAATCATGAACATGAATTTAAGCGTGCTACTAGACTGGCATCTAGGTTTGTTGAAATAGTTAAATGTAACCGCTACTTCTACTCCAACAGTTTCTTTTCTCGAGCTGTTGAACTTCTTTTTGTTTTATTGCTTCCCTGATAACTACAATCTTTAAAAAATTAAATGTAGCATCAATCGTCATCTGTCTTCTTGTATTCCGTTCATCTTTTGTCCTTTCCTCAATTCTCACTATTTTCAGTCTTCTCTTTTAATTTCACCACCTGTAACCCCCTGCGTAGTAGTGGCATTCCCGTCTTGCCTGGGGTGAGATGATAAAAAAGACATGCTAGAGATAGGTAGCTTTTCGCGCAATGAGACAATTTAAAAAATGTCCTGTTTTCAGCTTGCCATAAAATATTGACTCATATATATTTATTACAGTGACAATAATAAAAGAGTTTATTTGTTGAAGCATTGGAATACTTGAACCCAGGACTGCATGATTCCGTGTGAACGAAGCACCGTGAAAACAAATATTTATACTTCTTGTACATAGTAAATCTTCTTTTGACAGTGACTACTTAAATCGTTATGAAGCAATCAAACAATTAGGTTAATGGCTTAGTTTTGGGGATGAAGATTTGGAAGGGGTCTTCCACTTTCGTTTCAGACCCTCCTATGCTTAGTGAGACCCATAGAGGGGAGAAGCATGGCTTTTCACATCGGCTGTAGAACAAGACCTACTAACAGATAGAAGTCCTAGTTTTAGACATTATATAAAAGAAAAAATGTATCAGTAGCATATTAAAATTCTGCTTATTCTCCGTTAGTCAGAAAGTTAACTCAACTCTAGCATTATCTCAGGTTAATAGACCATTCCGTTTTGATCGCAAGGAAAGATGGGAAAATATATCAGCAATAATGTTTAATTTAGGGAGAAAAAGAAAGAAGCATAATAATAATTGTATTAAGTAATAAAGGAAGCCAAAATGGAGTTTGAAGTTGGTGAATAAATGCAATAAAACATAATACACCTACTGCAGCGGCAAAACGTTAAAAACGAAAGCAAAAGCAGATGCAGTGGACTAAATACAGAAATGATGGCAAGATGAGCCGCCTCTTCATGGTTAATATTCTGTCCGTACTCAAAAAGCTGATGTATTGGTTTGGTGCTTAATTATCGGTCGTTTTTTAAACAATATTTATTATGAAAAAAAAGAAAGAAATATAACAATTAAACAACATTTTTAAATTATTATTCTAGAGTGTATGATTATCGACACGCATTTCTATAATCTGAAAATAAAATAATATATTTTATTAAGAATGTAAACAAAACAGCAATATTTATTAACAAATAATTCGCCTAAAAACGCCTGATAATTATGCACCAACCCAATAGTTAAACTACGTACATATCAGTGGCCATGAAGTGCATGGTTAAAAGCTGGGTTTTATTCTTTCTGCACAGGACCAATGATTTCTAACTAGAAATTACCAAGCATAAAATGTGATAAATATCCAGAAAAATTAGCCATCACGTTGCACTGAAAATAAAACGCGTAAAAAAATAAAAATCACAGCGTGAGCTAATATCTGCGCTGGAAAAGTTGCAACTTTTAAGGAAAGGAAACTGCAAGAAATTGGTTTGAACACCACCCAGACCTGGTTACAGATATAGGGCTTGTAACAATTTTATGGAATTTTACATGGACACAGAACAATCAAAGCCAATCGCCCAGACATCGGAATCAGAGACCACAAGAAAAGAATGTGCCTTCTTTTAACATAGCAGTCCCTGCAGACTGTATTCTAACTTTGAATATCTTCAACAAACTATTATAATACAAGGATCTTTAAGTAGAAATCTAAAAAATTTGGAACATGTGGACATCAATAATTCCAGTTATAGTTGGAGGCCACGTATTGATTGAAAAAGGTTCCAATAGACTCAGTGAAGAGATTCCTGGTAGCCCAAGAAATACAGAAAAATTGCACTCACAAGTATAGCGTCGTGTGTGATCTCAGGGTTTGTTTTTCTTTTCTTTACAAAAATGCTCAGTGTAAATTGTCATAATGCCGTTTCTGTCCTTAGTTTGGACACGGAAGGAAATGAGTATACAACAGAAATCAAAGAAAATAATAATAATAATAATAATAATAATAAGAAGAAGAAGAAGAAGAAGAAGAAGTAGAAGAAGTTGAAAGAAACGGGGGAGGCAATAATACTCATGCGTTTAAAGTCTGCTTCAGCGAAATAGAAAATCTTTTTATTTGTACCCTCTTACTTCTTTAAATAATTACCTGAATTCCTGTTTGTGATTGTTATTGCATATTTTGTTAAAGTTGATAAGCTGAAATATCTGACGATGCAACGGCGGAATTCCCACGGGTATTTTATAGTCGTGCAACACACATCATTAACTGAAGAATTACGATTCATCAGAAAATCCTAATAAAAAAATGTGAAATTTTCACGAGTAGCGTTTGCAATAAATATTCTTTAAAATTGTGCCATAGAATAAACCTTCCGGTCGAATTGATTTTGCTTGGTTAATGGGTTCGATTGTCTTGGAAATAATAATGCGTACTAAGATAAACTTGGTAAATCTGAAGAAGGTATTTTTGTTGCAGACCGATATAATATTATGATGACTTGTGATATGGCTTGGTAAACATTAAACAGTATTATTTCCTCATGTATCTTTGGTCAGCACCTTTGTAAATGTAAGGTTCTTTAACCTATTGTAAATATGAAGAATTGTATTAAAATGTCATAATCGATCAAAAGTGAGAATATGAAAAAGCGTTGGAGAAAAGGCAGAATGAAACGATTCATTGAACAAGTCAAAAGAGTTCATCAAGAAACGACCAATTAATCTTTTTCGAATCGGCGATCAAAGTTCGATCTGTCGCAGTGAAATTAAGTTAATGACCGCAAATTGCTTCAGATCTTTGGAAAGTGTTATCAGATTTCAGAAAGTAAGCACCAAACTGCATGTCTGAATGTAACGATAAAATAATTTGACCAAAAGACGAAGATAATTTTTTTCCACATCACTAACTGAAGTTAGACTATTCGATTTCATTTTTTTTGTGTGTATTGTGGCGAGCATAACTAAATATTTCTTTTGCAAATTGATTCTCTGCGTTCCATTCAGGTTCTTTTGAGATTTTGGAATATGTCTATAAACAAACAAAACGATAAACTAAAATATCGGATTGGAATGGTTGCTAACTTTTGGTTTCTCTTGAGTCTACAAATTTTCTGAGATCTCCATGGAAATACTTACGCATCTAGTAATCCCACGCCTCACAAACCTGCTCAAGGGCGGTGAGACCTCATCATTCACGGAAAAACAACCATTATTTCACTTGTCACCGATTAGCGCAATCAGTAAAGCATTCGTGTTCTAAATATTTTATTAAAGTTACTGTGCAGATGAGAATGTTTCGTCCAAGTGCCTACATATCTAAAAGATGGTGCTGAAAAATGTCTACTTTCCTGATCTGGACAAAACCAAATAGCAAAACCTCATTTTATCGCTTCTTGCTTGGCCTGAGAAATTTTCACTCTCTTGAATTTTGTCTGTCATCAGTCATCCTGTATGCAACTGACAACGCATTTTGTCATGTTATCTGGCAAAATGGAAAAATATAATGAAAATTAGATTTATGCCTTCAATGGAATTAAATATTAACACATTGTGGGGGTAACTGACCATGGTTAAGTGTTATGGGTAAAATAGTCAACAAACGGAATTGTCAATAAGAAAAGAAAAAAGAACAGGACAAAATAATAGTAAACAAACAATATATATATATGCAAGTTAAAATTAGACAAAGCAACAGTAATAAGGCGAAAAGTTCACAAAGAAAGAATGGTGTACACACGCAAAAAGGATACAGTCAAGTGATTATAGCGTTTTGACTTCAAGACAAGAAAGAACAAAATATGGCGGATGAAACCGAGATGTCGTTCATTTTTTTTTTATTAGGAAGAAATCCCAGCATGCATCTGTACGATTTGTCTATAAATTTTGGAACAATTTTGCCTTTGTCTTCTAGTTCATTTCAGATGGAATTTGTGTTATTTAACTAGTCTTTCTGACGTTACTTTTTGAGTGGCATAAACCCAAGGTTGAAAACTTTGAATATCAATTGAAGAAAAAGTATATACTTTCGATGAATTGGTAAATTTATATACGGGATGTAAATATTTGCATTATTCGTACTGTCCTATTCTACTTAAAAAAAAATTCCCACCCGGTGTCATCCATGTTATCTCCAGCTACCGATGTTTAAAGTTAAATTTTAAATCTTAATTTTACAATAAACAAGAGACTATATTCTCAAAGGTTCAGTAATATGTAATCTTCGGAAAATGGCAATCAAGATACTGTCAATTAAACAAATAACGTTCTAAAACTGTCTCACTTTTGGAAGGTTGTGGTGTATCGCTGGGTTTATAATCACAGGTGATTAATACCTGTTAACAAAGAAAAGAGTACTAAACCGTTATGCAATATCAGTCCTCCTATATGACAGCGAATGCTGGGCAATCTCCTCACAGATGACAAAAATACTTGAAGCAACAAAAATGTGATTCGACAGAAGAAGGCTGAAAATACCGAACAGGTGAGTAACGAAGAATTTTTAGAGAAACTGGTAAACGAAAAGGAGACTTATACAAGTAAGAGACAATTGAAATTTCTAGGTCACATATCGAGGAAAGAAGTTTTGCAAAATTTGATCCTCACAGGACAGACTGAAGACAAGTGTAGCAGAGAAAAACAACACATAAACTACATAGAGAAATTGAGTAAATGGATGGCAGAACCGGATGTCGGTAACGAAGATGTTTTAGAGAAAATTGAAACAAAAAGGAGCCTCATACATAGCATCAGGAAGAGAGAGTTGAAATTTCTAGGGCACATAATGAGGAAAAGGAATGCTGGCTGAAAAATTTGATATTCACAGGACACAGTGAAGGCAAGAGGAACAGAAGAAAAAGGATTTCCGACCTATTGAGATTGTGCAAACTATTGACAGAACAGGGATTAGGAGAGATAGATAAAAAGACAAATATTGCTAAGAGCAATAAAATACATGAAGTTGTGGAGAACCATGATCACCCACGACCTGAAGGAACACAGCACATAGAAGAAGAAGAAGAAGAAGAAGAAGAAGAAGAAGAAGAAGAAGAAGAAGAAGAGATGGTTCTCCAGGTTCCTTTTCTTAATATTATTTACATTGTTCGGGCTTTTATTTCCATATTCACGACATATCGTTCGTTGTACTTTCTTCGGGTGATTGGAATTTTGAACTGAACCTTTTATTACTCCTTTATAAGAGCGACGTTAGTTCTAGGTAAATCAGCATTGATTCTCTCAAAGTATGAGCACATACGTATTTCAAAGATAGTTATTTCGAGTAATTATTATTTAGTATAAACTAGCAGTAGAGCCCGGCGTTGCTCGGGGATGTAACAGTAAGCGATAGATCAAGTATCGACCATCATAAAGACTGAAAAATAAAATTGACAAAGATTATTCTTTCAGGTTGACGGACATGCATGTCTTAATTAGTTTTTTATTTTGTTTTTTTTTGTTTTGTTTTTTTTTACGAATTGGTCAAACCCAAACACAAACAAAAACATTGTTTTCAATCGTTATGAATCTATCGATTGAATAGAATTTTATTATAAACAGTTGTCTTGTAAATGGAATTTTTAAAGCATTCTGAATATAAAAGTAAAGAAAAAAGTGTGCAAGACAATAAGAAATACTACCTGTCAAAAAAAGTGAAGTTTTGTTGAAATCGGTTGAAATATGTAAGAAATCCGATCCCATATATAAACGAACACACACACACACACACACACACACACACAACAACCTGGGTTTTATAATAAGTATAACTCGATATGAGTTGTCCTCCTTTCATTCTCGTGACAGAGATGCCTCTTAATCGTGTTTTCAAATTGATTTCGTGCTAAAACAATTGTGTTTTTCCAATTTTTGGCGCTGTCAGAACTACCGCAAGGTAATTTTACGTAGTCCTGTGAAGTTTTGTTGAAATCGGTTGAAAAATGTAGGAAATCCGATCCAATACATAAACGAACAGACACACACACACACACAACCTGGGTTTTATAATAAGTATGATGTCTTTTCGATTAGTTTTCATTCAAACAATTTACAATTCGAATAATCGTTTTCGAACAATTACCCTGCTTCGAGGTACATGTGAACATTTGTGATGACAATAGGACAGTTCATGCCTGCACACGCACATGACCAACGTTAGCTCCGAACAAAACGATTATTGAACAGGCCGAAACATCCAAAAGAACCTGGTATGTGCTGTTTTGTTTGTTTTTTTTCCAGACAAAAATTAATTTTCCAGGAGAAAAAAGCGAATGAGAGAAATGACAGATAGTTACGTGCAGATCCTTCCATGTTAGACACACCAAGGTTTTCCCTTCCGTGATGGTAGTGAGTAGTGACACGTCATGCTACCCTATTTCTTTCAACAGAGTCTTCGCTTGAATCCTGCTGTCTTCACTGAAGTGCTGGAAACAGTTGTGACACCCTGGATAGAATGCGATAGAAGGCCGTACGTGTTTCAGAATTACTCTGCCGTTGTTCACAAAGCTGTGGTGACTCAAGATTGTATAGTGGGCCAATCTACACAACTACATCACACCAAACATACGTTCACCTAACTCGACAGACCTTGACTATTACATGTGGGGCGTTATTACGGGGGGACTAACCAACGTTCCCTTGAAACTGCCATTACCCGAGTAATATCTTTTCAGAGCATTAATAACGAACCCGAGAGATGAAACGACATGCTGTAATTGTTGCAATACAGGTAAAGAACAACGCATTTTTTGTAAGTGGCCCGGCTTTTTGTGCCAATCTACATGACCACATCACAAAAAAATAACTCACCAGACCTAAATTAAATGTGGCTGTTGAACGGGAGACTAATCATGGTGCCCACGATACGACTCATTCCCTGGAAGCCGCCATTACCCGAGTAATATTCAATATCAATACAGACCATGGGATGGGTACATGCCAACGATTCCGATCCCGCATTGAAGCCAACAATGGTGGGTGGTTACATCGAATAAAAATATAATCCAACCATTACTGCATCTGTGTATCAATAAATTTAGCTGTTTCTAAGATCTGGTTGGTTTTCGTACGTTCTTCAGTGTGTCATCAAATACCTTACGCATTCAATTACCCACACATTAAACTATACACACGCACGCATACACACAACCACAAATACATAACACACAACTAGATAGACATTGATTCAAAGAAAAAATTAGATTTATATTTCTGTTCGAAATGTGTGCTGACCTTGTTAAAATGAATCTTAATAGTTTGGATTGTTTTAATGTTATATTCTTCAGGACATCGTTGGTCATCACTCTCGACAGATTAATTTTCTTTATTATTTGTGAAATCCCATAATATCTTGAAAAATATAATGCGATGGTCTTCTGTTGCTTTCTCCGCGATTTTAAGTTCAGAATTTTCCTTCTCTCATTTGACAGTCTACCTTGCTATTTAACCTGGGGAGATGAGACGGGAAATTTGGAAGAGCTTTTAGAATTCCCTGGGTTCTCTTGGCTGCAATATACATTAAGTTTAAGATAGCACTAATACAATTGGTGATACAGAAAATTATTTTCCTGATTTTCATGCTTTGTGTGAAATTGGAAAAATAAAATATAGCGTTTTTTTGCGGATACTAAAATGGATTTGTCAAATTTGAGAAAATAAGAACTAGACGTCATCTAAAAGATTGGATAGGAAACAAAAACACTGCCGAGAAATGAGTAGAATCATGCAAGAATCAAGGGGATTGGATATATCATACCCTCACTCCACTAATCCATCTCGAATGAAAATTTCTTCAGGTCAATAAATATGATCGATGCTTTTTCGAAACACTTCGGAAATAATCGATTAGGAGAGAAAAAGAAGTTGTAAAAGATTTTGGCGTTAGCAAAATTCAAATCATAAAGCCATGAAATAAAAATAAAATTTTAATCTTTCTCTATCGAACCTTTCTTGTTTTGTATTTGTTTTTCATGAAATTTATTTCAAGCGTGTCTAGATATCACACAGAGACACACACCGGGGTCGTATTGATGCTCACCCAAGCATTACGCCGACAGAGAGAAAAAGAAAACAACTTTTGACAGACATGCATTTAATATTATAACATGGATACCGTAGATACTTAGAAGGCAATGTTACTGTTAATTTAGTTTGGTACAAGGTCATACAAGTATGGGGTAACCTAAAGAATATAGAATTCATTACTCAGTAGTAATAGTCAACAATATTTTTTTATATATATTTTTGCTCGCCAAATTCGATTTGATCACGCAATGTCGCTAATATGATTGCCGATTCTTCTATGTATTATTATTATTAATATGATTGTCAATAGTTATTTGTTTTGTACCATTGTGGATTTAAGATTCCTTGATCCATTGTAAATATACAAAATTCTATGAAAAAAAGAATCGATCAAAACTGAAAACAGAAAAGAGAGCGGGGAAAAAAATTGTTCCTTCTACCTGCAGAGATAAGAGAATGGGTGGCCCAAGAATTGAATATAACTGTCACATCTATTGCTTCTTTTATGTACTTAGAGATTCTTGATAAAATCCAAAGAATAATAAGCAATGTTATTGGTCCTGATCTGGCATCTTGGTTTCAGTCACTTTCGTAAGGTAGCTTCCCTGTGACTTTCCTATAAATATTTTCATTTTAATCGTTCTGATGAACTTTCCTCTTTGGTACCTAGACTAGATTGTATTAGATTGGCGGCAAGGTCTTACTATTTTACAGCTGAAATGGTTACATGTTACCGTAAGTTCTATGCTGACAGTTTCTTTTCTCGCTTGTATCACTCTCTTTTGACATCTTACTTTCCAGTCATCTTCAAAAATTAACTGCAATAGCGCTCCTTATCTCTTATCTTACCTGTTCTTTTATTGTTCTCTCTCCTTAATAATGTTTTTACTTTTTTCTTATTCTTTCAAACTCAGTACCATTTTGTCTTTGTGTTATCTCTCCTAAACCCTGTTCTGCCATCCATTTACTCAAGTTCACTAGGTAGGTTATTCTCTGCTTTCCTCTGTCCCTCTTGCCTTCAATATATCTTGTGCGTATCAAATTTTCCAAACCACGCTTCCTAATTATCTGCCCTAGTCAACTGTTTCTTTCTGATGTTAAGTATAAGTGTACTTTTTGTTTCCATTTTCTCTAAAACTTCTTCGATGCTAACAAGTTCGGCCTATAATATTCTTAGTGGCCTTATTGTCTTACTTGGATGTGCGAAAAATTCTTAGATTGTTCACTTCTCAAAGACCTGACCAAATAGCGACACATGATTTAAAAAAAAAAATACTTCTTGGTCGGCCTGAGAATAGAAAAAAAAACACGGGAAAAATTCTTGTTGATATTACTTGGGCAGATAAGGTAGTCTCGAGAATTGTTAGCTGAAAAGCATATTTATCTATGAGGAAATGCTGAAAAATGCATGACCTAATCCACTTCTCAAAGGTGTGAACAAAAAACAAAAATGTTTTTAGCATCAATTTTTGATTGGGTTGCTAATTTTTCAAAATCCCTCTTATTTTCTTCGTCGTCAGTCATCGTGGCATACAATTAACGTAGTGCGTCAGTCGTTCACTTTTGAACCGACTGCTCGGCTGAACTCTCTTCCTACGGACGGGAGGAACCCGAAGGAGGCTCTCCTTCGGGGAGGTAAACCGGCCCTGAACCCGTATATACGGGTTCAATGGTCATATTTTTGGCCGAGCCCACGGGCTCAGAATGCCCATCTTAAAAAGGCTTTGTGCCACATGACGCCTCGTGGCATACAATTAATGAGGCATTTGTCAAGATCTCTATCAATGTATACCAAGAAATATCCGTTTGCCTGAATCAAATTTAATGCTAATCAGACAACTTTGTTCTAAGTTATTTGATATGGAGTGACCCCAATATGTACTGGATCCACCCCCAAAAGATACCAAATTAGATCCTGCAGTCAGTGTCGCACCAGGTGTATCAGTAAGGTTGCTTTCTTCGCGCAAACAGAATTTCAGTGACTGTCCTTGTTATGTAAACAGGATGTGCACACGAGGAACAGACGGATGGCACGAAGATATATAAGCCCATCCCCACTAGCGATAGAAAAGACTCACATGCACGCAAAAATGAGATATAAGTTTGGAAAAATATCCACAGACATCAATATTAAATTGCAAAGTCCGAAACTGAATGAAGAATAATTTTACGTTTGAGAGATTTCGTCTCGTGTTCTTATTAGTTTGATACAAAATACAGGGAGAATTAGATTCATGCCTTTCCTCAAAACCGTTAGTGAACATAATCAGTTGAAATTCGAACTCAGTTCCCGATTACGAGCCGATAACTGTAAATTCAGTCGCTACATGGTAATTGTCTTATAGATTATTATTAGTGATTTTGATCATGACTATGTGCGCCATACTTTTACTTGTGTCCAACCTAAGCTACAACAACCGTAACACGAAGCCATCTTTGCCTGTATCCAATATTACTGAACATCGAAAAACATGGTTTGATAAAGTATTAATTTTTTCTTTTCTTTTTTTATAAATCCCGTCAAATTTCTCTTAATACATAATTTTTCATCGCGGGAAAATTTAATGAAGATTATCATCATTCAAGTGCAATCAGTGTGTACGCATGCGCAAAAGAAGAATTACAGAGCTTCCATCTTTAATGTTTGAACGCGCTGTAAATCAGAAAAGAAACGAAGATTTATTACTCTTAGCGTTAACATTAGTAGTACGATATCGGAAAGAGAGAAAATAAGACAGTTAAGATGGAAGAAAGAAACAACAAAGCAAGAAATTATTAAGTAAATAAAAAAGAAGGCGAAGAACAGTGAATAACGATTAAAGAAGACTGAAAAGGATAAAAAAGAAAAGAAGAGAATTGATATAAAGATATGATAGAAGAAAAGAGATGAAGGAGAAGGAAAGAAAATTAAAGAAAAAGAAAATGATAATGGAAGAAAAAGAAGGCAAAGAGAGTTTTAAAGAAAACAAATTCGAAAGACTAAGGAAAACTGAATATTTAAATTCTGTAATTTTATGCAAAGGTTGAAGGCGACTGAAGTTAAGACGACAAATTCTATAGTCAAACCAACCATGTTTAATACAAAAATCAACAAAAGTGTCAAGAAAAGAGAGAGAGAGAGAGAGATAGATAGATAGATAGATAGATAGATAGAGAGAGAGAGATAGAGAGATAGATAGATAGATAGAGAGAGAGAGAGAAACAAAATAAAAATAAAAAAACACTCGGAAACACAAAAGACTCACATACGAAACAGTAATAATAAAAAACAGGATGAGAAGACAAAGTTGAAGAGGTTAGAAAGAAAGTAGAAATAAAAGAAAGAAGAGATTTGTTGTTAGCCAATCGATGTATGGGAAAAATACAGAGACATTTATCTTGATTAAAATATCCAACCATGAATAATGAATTGTCGAAATAAATAATAATCAAAAAATTAATAAAAGAAAATAAAAACGGATGCAAGTAGTTGGACGAAATCTTGGCGAAAAGTCAATTTTTTCGCTTCAGTTTTCTAGTTTATGATTTTTAAAAAGAAAAAAATATTACGTTATTTCCCAGTTTATTTTCTGTTTCTTAAACAGAAACATTTTTCACCTTTGTTTAGTCTAATGATTCACAGAGTCTCAGGTCTTAATTCATTTCGTTCTAATCCTCCATTTTGAATTTTCACAGAGTATTTCAACTATCTCTTGCTAATGTTAACTATAAGTGTCTTTTTAGTTTGCAGTTTCTCAAAAACGTCGTCGTTGCTCACATGCTCGGTCCACGGTATTCTCAGTATCCACCTGTAGTACGACTTCTCTGTTGCTTCAAGTCTCTTCTTCACGTTTGAGGAAACTTTCCAACATTTACTGCAATGTAGGAGGACTGTTATTACGTAACAGTTCAGTACGTTTTTCTTGTTTTTTTTACGAAATTTTCCTGTTTCTTTATACTTTACTTAGATTTTGGAAAGCATTTTCTCTATTCCAATGTGTCTTTAGATTTCATTGTCTCACATTTCGTCCTCTGATGAAACACTTCTCCGATATTTAAATTGTTGTAATTGTTTCATTTTGGTATCTCCAATTTGTAATGATTGGCTGTTCATTTTGCTATCAACCATTAAGCTTAGAGAATATAAATAACGTATTGATTTAGTAAAGGGGGTGCTTGTTAAAAATAATATATATTGAAAATAAATACGATTTTATAATCATAAAACAGTATTTAAATGGAAATACATTTTAGTTTGTAGAATTAAAACAATATGGATTAGTGTTTATTAATTTATTTTTTTACGGCTGAGTGTTAATTAAATCCGAAACATATTTTGCATTCTAAGTATAATTATTTTTTGCGTGTCAATATTGCTTTAATATTATTTATTTTTGAGAGTAACAATGATTTTCCACACTATTTGACCCAGAGCCTAGGGAGGAGATGGTTCCATACCTTTCCCATGTAAGGGATTCGAATCTAACGAACTCAATTGGAATTCGAACTCTGCTCTCCTAGTTCTCTTTCCGTGCCGCTACAACCCTCAAACATCCCATTGATTAGTACGAGATTATTTAAAGATTAGATTAACTTATCAATCAATAGTTTATTATGCTTGTTGAACGAAAAATGTCTATTAACATTTCGATGTCTGTATGTCATATGAGCGTAAGTTATCAGACTGCATTTCAAAGTACGAACATAATATTGGTATTTAATTGAGTGTTTTTTTAAATTTCTAAACTTATGATCCTTTTGATAAAAGAATAAATAACTTCTTATTTGCCATATATTATTACCGCAATTGTCTGCTAAAAACTGCGAACGACCGTATATAGGAAAAAGAGGCAAAAGCTTTACCCATTTCTTTCCTTTTACCACAAAATGCTTTTCAGTTAAATTGAACAACAATATACAGCCTTAAATATTCCTTAAGCGTACTTGACTAGACACGATCAATGAATTCTACCAAATGAACACAGATCTCTTCTCAAAATGTACGCCTCTCACAATTTTAAAGGAACTTCACACATACCTACATACGAAAAAGAAATCTCTTCTACTGCATTCTTTCCATATTCTTGTATTCTTTTTCAAACAATAAGATAAGTGGTTGTTAATTGTACATAATTAATATGTATAATTGTTTGTATATTTAAAGAGATGCATGTATACCTTTCTCAATGGTATTTGTGCATAAATAATTGCAATTAATTCAGTCGGAATTTAAACCTGACATGCAGTGATAACCACGCTACGAGCACATCAATCTCTTCTTCACCAGTCATCTATGGGTTAAATAGTAAGGTATACTGGACTCTTTCTTCTTTCTAGGTAACCAGTCTCGGTGAAGGACAACTCTGAATTCAAAACTGGTTGTGCATAGGATTAGTAACTCCACCCTGTATAAAACTACTTTGCTACAGAAACCATAATAACAACAATTAGCTTTTAGAAGGCACCTTTTGCTATTCCAATGCGATTTCGGATTTCAGTGTCACACTTTCCGTCCTTGGTTAAAACACTTTGCAGATATTTAAATTGCTGTACATGTTTGATTTTGATATATCCAATTTGTAATTTGCTGGCAACCATGCATTCTGTTTTCTTGCAATTGATATTTAGAATTTTCTTCTCGCTTTATTTCATTACCACACAGTCCTCTCCAACGCCAAAAAAAAAAAAAAAAAAAAAAAAAGAACGCTTTCGTTTTGTGTCGTTTGTTGTCGCCCGTTTACATGGTTATTGTACACGTTACGAAATTTTATTATACGGAGTTTTGATGAACAAGAATTCTTTTTTGAAATCCTCACAGTATTTAGTATTGTTGAAATTATCGCTGACATTTTTGTCGAGATTCACAAACTCTTCGTTTCGTTCAATTTTGCAAACCAATTGGTGAAATTTGAATAAGCTGATTTGTTTGGAAAAATACTTGTCAAAACCTCTTCTTCGCGTTTAATAATTTCTTTAATTTAATTTAATTTTATAGGACTCCATGGTAAGCAATATTTTTTAAGAAAATTTCTTTTTTCCCCTTTTAACAGCGAGGAATAAATTCATAGCAACAATTTAAAAAGTTATACTTGTTGAATTTTTTTATTTTCAGTTTGTAATTTACATGTTGGGTTGTTCCGTTTGTTAACAACCATGTATTCCTTTTTCTTGCAATTGATATTTAGTCCTTTCTTCTTGTTTTCCTTCAATATCTTCTGTAGAAGTTACTGAAATTTCCTTTCTGTGTCTGCTATCAGTGCCGTGTTATCTGTATATTTTATGTTGTTAAGATTATGGCTGACAATAATGAATCCTGGTAGGCCTTCTAATTCTCTCAGAATTGCCTCACTGTATAGGCTGAATAAGTACTTCTCTTAAACCCCTTTCTATTTTATTTTCATTTTCTATCTCTTTGCAAGCGGTTTGCTGCCAGAATAGGTTGGGGATTGTTCTAATATCCTTTCCAAATATTTCAAGTTTACCAAGCAGTTCCAACAATTCTTTGAGGCGTAATTTATTCAACGCTTTTGTCTGATCTATAAAAAATAGGTATACATCCTATTGCATTTGTTTTGCTCTGTTTGATATCATTCTGAGCATAATTATTGCATTTCTTGTTCCAGTGTCTTTAACGAACCCGCACTGTTCTTGTCCTATTTCTGGCCTAATTCTGTTGCGCTCTCTATTTATCAGAATTCGGATAATAAATTCAAATAAACTGCGTGTATCATGATATCAAGAGTGGGAATTATAAAAGACATCCATTGAAACTTTTATTCACTCTAATAATTAGTATAAAGAAAATAACAAGTTACTGTTGTGTAGAAAAGAAATGAAACATTACATTTATTTTGAGCGTTAGAGTTCCGACAGCATTTGAACCCAGTTTCGTCAGATTTCTGCTCCCGATTAACAAGTATTTTACTGATCTCTCCGTTCATAATAAGAGATCACCGATTTAAATTTTTATTTCAATTTACAGTTGAAATGGCTAGATATAACCGTAAGTTCTAGGCTAACAGTTTCTTCTCTCGCACTTTTCGTTTGTGGAAATCTCTTACGACTTTCCAGTCAACTTTGATATTTAAAAATTTGCATACATGTCATATTATCTTCTGTCTTCTTAATTCCTCTTCTTTTATTGTTCTCATTCTTTATTAATGTTCTTTTTTCTCATATTCTCTCACACTTAGTATTCCCTTGCATCTTAGTAGCTTTATTGTCTTGCTTAGGGCGAAACGATTAAAAAACATAATGTATTCAGTGGATCACTCTTTATTTTAAAATCTTCATCTTCGTGAAATTTGGAAACTATTTAATTGAAGCTGTCTATATTTCTGAGATGAGGTATTATGTGCATTATTTACATTATTCGGACTATTGTCCTCATCTTTGTCGCCATATTTATTACAATGACATCCATTAAACATGACACGTGGAACTAGAACAGTTTACCCCAGTGAGCAAAATAAAGGGTTATGATCGATAACCACCTGAAGAAGACCGGAGCGTACAACGGCCGAAACGTTGTAATAAATATAGCGACAAAGATGAGGACAATAGTCCGAATAATGTAAATAAATGTATTTAATTGAAATGTGCAAGTGGATATCACTAAAGGTTTCAAGCATTTTATAATGAATTTATTTGTCTATTTTGATTGCATCAACGATCGCAGGCAAATATTCTTGCTTAGAAGTCAAGCACCGTTGAGAAGTTATCGCAATAACGTCTTTTTAAAATCCATTTGTATTGTTCATTTCGATATCTTTTCCTATTTTCAGTTTAATTCTGCTGCACACTTTGTTGGTGAGACGTAAACATAAACGCATATTTAAAAGAAATTTTAAATTTTAAAAATGAAAAAAATTAAATTAAATACTGCTGATGGCTTATCATAAAAGACGGAGACAAGAACGTGTGTAAATCCATTTTCCTGTTAACATTAAATAGTCTTAAGAATGTCCAAATTAGATTGACCATAACCTGCAAATATAAAAAAATTACCTGTAAATATAAATATTAAATACTCCAACCATACCGATACGTGTTCGATACCAATTTTGCACGGGTGTCTTGGTTTTTGTATTACGCATGCATTGCAGAAGAGAGGATCTGTGAAAATGAGTCGAATGCTCTAGAATGTGTAGCCTTACTCTTGATTAAAAAACATAATGTATACAGTGAATCATTCTTTATTTTTAAAACCATCAACGGATTTAGAAAAAAGATTTCAAATCAAAAACTGAGAAATCATTTTTTTTGTAAAAAAGTTCAATTCCAATTCTTCAAATCATCTTTAGTTCTTGTAAAATCTCCGACATTCGCGAGATATTGACAAGAATTGATAAAGTTTCATGAGAAGATAAATGTAGTTGGAAACATACGGATTTCTGGTTCCAATAATCACTGAGTTAAACTGATGTTTGCTTTCCTGATACAGCCGCATTTGAAGAGAGAATTTACCAAAACTTTTGATTGAATTAAAATCAATTTGCATGTCCTACCTAATAATTTCCTTCGTTTCAGAACCTCTTTTTAGGGAACGAATATTGTTTCCAAATAAGATTCGCAATATTGGATAACCGAACTGGAAGTGAAAAGTGCCCGACTTCCAAGATTGTCCATTTCCTCAGCCAATTCTGTGGAGCCACTGCCGGATATCCTACAAAGAGAGCATGGGATTCATTGACGAGGAAATTCGCTCCAAGGACCAATTAGACATCGGTCTGAACATGACTTGTTGGATAAAGTGTTTATTTTGTCAGATAATAATGTTGAAAGCTGTTATATATATATATATATATATATATATATATATATATATATAAATACTAAATGTTATAAAGAAACTTTCTGAATATAACTAATAATATATATATATATATTAATATTTGTTAATCCATTATACACACACACACACAGACACACACACACACACATACATATATTTTTTTAATACATTTTCCGTTTATTTTTCGGAGGATGCACATTTTCTGCAAGATTTCTCGAATATTCAAGCCAGTAAATGTAATTAATACTTTTAACAGCATTTACTCAAATAGGATGTATCCTTAAGAATAACGTATAAAGAGAATATATATATATATATATATATATATATATATATATATATATATATGTGTGTGTGTGTGTGTGTGTGTGTGTGTAATTATGAAAACTCACCTTCGTTAGTCAGGTGGGGCGACAGGAAATCCCGAAGAAAAGAAAGCGACGTCTGCCTCCCACAAAAACTGAGCTACAATTGCGCCACATCGCGTGCTTCACACCTTCTCTGAGTCAGGGGAGCAGTGTGAGGGAGCAAAAAAAAGAAGTTGTCAACTAGGAATTACGAGTATTTTAAAAATTTTCTGTGTGACAGAAGACCCCAGGGTTAATAATGTTTCCTTTTTCTCATATTCACTCACACTCAGTAATCCCTTTGTGTCTTAGTGGCCTTATTGCCTTCTATGGTGAAATGATAAAAATAATTAATTTTACAGACTTTGGTAAAATGTAATTTTTGATTTCTAACGGGGGAATAACAAAATTTAGCTCAATGCTAAAAAAAAAAAAAGTTTAATCGTAACCATTAGCATTTATATAAAAGGAGGTATCAGTATCGAATTTGTTTTATAAAGTGATTTAGTACAATGGCTTTTTTCTTTTTAAAAACCAACAAATGTCATGTATAGTATTTATTTAGTTTTGGTTAATTTTTGTACAAGCGAATTTGTACTGGAGCTCAGTAAAAATCGAATTTACTTCAATTAATTAAGTAAAACATATCGCAAGCATTCGTAACGTTAACAAGTGATTTTTAAATTGTCTATATCAAGACAATATATATATATATATATATTGAAATATATATATATATATATATATATATATATATTGAAAAAATATATATATATATATATTGAAAAATATATATATATATATATATATATATATATATATATAACTGATATCGTGTGTATATATATAATATAGATATATATATAATATATATTATCAGACTCAACTATAATATATATATATATATATATATATATATATATATATATATATATGAAGAAATAAAGTTTTAAGGTGTGCTATATTTATGGGATAAAGTGCTCAATGACAGAGATAGAGCCTATGTAAATATAAAAGTGAACATTGAAGTCACTCAGAGGTGACAGGCTGTTTCAATCGTCAGGCCGCATCTAGCATAAAACAGCCTGTCGCCTCTGAGTGTTGACTTCAATGTTCACATTAATATATATATATATATATATATATATATATATATATGAAAATATATAGAAAATAGGAAGGAACCGGTTAGGTAAATAATCCAAAGTCCCTTAGTATTTTAGTTATTATTTTTAAAAAATAGTGCTCGATACAAAAGTAGAGTATAAATATAATTATTTATTTAAAAATATGATTCCAAATCGCTACATAAGAGGTCTCATGTTTCAAAACAAGAGCCGAAAACGTCAATATAATCCTTTAAATTAAATTGAGTTTAAATTAAAATGGGCTCCGTTCCATCTTCAAGAGAAATTTTTGTTGGAATAACGTATATCTGAAATTTACTTGTTTTAAAAATTGAAATCAAAATCTCCATGGTAACAGCAAGGGCGAATTGTTTAAATTGGGTAGGCGAGTGTAGGGTGTTAATAATAAGTAGCGGTATAGAGATACTTTCAAGATGTCAAGTCGGGGAAAGGTGAGGGTGTCTAAAATGAAACGGAAGATGTATTAACCTTCGTCTAGTTTGTTTGTCTATGGAGATTTATTTATTTATTTTATTTTATTTTATTATGAAAGGGAATTGTGCATATAAAAAAAAAGAAAAACTTTCGTAACGTTTGTTTATAATATATTTTTGGCACCTGAAGGAAACAAATAGAACACCAAAAGTTAAATGGAAAATCATTGATAAGGCTAGAACATGTAAAGCTTAGGATGACCCATGCCCTTTGTGCCTCCATGAAAAATTACACATTATTAAACTTCTAAATAATCATAATCTATTAAATAATAGACACGAGTTAACGGTTTTTTTGTAGGCATCATCAGATTTTTGGTTTGAATCATTAGTTAAAAAAAAATGTAATAACTTGTTTAACAAATAGCCCAATCATCAGATTCATAGTAGGAATAATTAACTACAAACATGCATACAACATAACACCCTTCATAATCCATAACCCAAATAAGTAGTTTAAATACCTTACATAATAGATAACCCTTTATAAGTCGTCAAAAAACAAACGTTACGAAAGTTTTTCTTTTTTTTTATATGCACAATTCCCTTTCATAATAAAATAAAATAAAATAAATAAATAAATCTCCATAGACAAACAAACTAGACGAAGGTTTATACATCTTCCGTTTCATTTTAGACACCCTCACCTTTCCCCGACTTGACATCTTGAAAGTATCTCTATACCGCTACTTATTATTAACACCCTACACTCGCCTACCCAATTTAAACAATTCGCCCTAGCTGTTACCATGGAGATTTTGATTTCAATTTTTAAAACAAGTAAATTTCAGATATACGTTATTCCAACAAAAATTTCGCTTGAAGATGGAACGGAGCCCATTTTAATTTAAACTCAATTTAATTTAAAGGATTATATTGAAGTTTTCGGCTCTTGTTTTGAAACATGAGACCTCTTATGTAGCGATTTGGAATCATATTTTAAATAAATAATTATATATATATATATATATATATATATATATATATATATATATATATGCTAACTGATATCTTGTGTGTATATATATATATATATATATATATATATATATATATATATATATATATATATATATATATATATATATATATATATATATACATTCATTGAGTTGATATATATATATGATTTGTAAAAATGAAATCACAAAGGAGTTTCTGTATAAAAATCAATATCGTCCGAGAAAAAATTGAGGTAACATAGACGTGGTTCTGCAGAAGGATGTTGAGAATACTCTATATGTAACATGAGGAAGTTGCATTTAGGATAGGAAAGAGACAGGAACGTCATAGTGAGGAAAAAGGTCTTCGCGAATTTAACATTCCTAAAACATTGAAGGCATGAGAGGCAAAGAAAGAACATCGAATAATATATATAACGAGCTTGTATAAATGGGTTTAAGAACATGAGATAGGAGAGATAGTAGGGAAAATACGGCTTAGAGCTACGAAAAATAGGAAGTTGTGGAGAGCTCTGAACACCCGCGTACTGAAAGGACATGGCACACAACAAAAGAAGTGGAACACAAAGAAAAGGGAGGGAGCTCGTAAAGGAGCAAGTATTGCTGAAAGCAACAAAAGACAGGAAGCTGTAGAGAGCCAGATCACCCTGAAGGATCATGTTTTTTTTTAAACAATTTCGCCATGAGCAAGGCAATAAAGCAATTAAGATGCAATGAGTTACTGAGTGTGAGATACTATGAGAAAAAGACAAAATTATTAAGCAGAGAGAAAAACAAACGAACAGGAATTAAGAAGGCAAAAGATGACGATTGAAATTTCAATTAAATTATTGAAGATCAAAGTTGACTTGAAAACAAGAATCTGAAAGAGCGTCCCATAAGCCAAGGCCGGAATAATCAAACACATTTTCATTTTTTTTATTCATTTAATCCAAGCAATATAGCCTTGGTTAGCAACCAGTTTATGAGAAGGAAACTCTGAATTCAAACTGGATAGCACTATCCTAAAAGGTGTGTATGCAGGTGGCTGGAGATAACGATTGCGAATCCAAATTCCCATTGAAAATTCTAATATCGACACGTCCAGAGGCGTTAAATGGCGACCAATGTTCCATAAGGAAGGAAAGACACTAACATGACACTAACGAACGTGTTAGAGAATATGACAGAAAGAAAAACCACTATAAAGGAGAGAGAACAATAAAAGAAAAGGAATTAAAAAGACAGAAGGTAACAATTAACATTGCATTTAAATTTTTGAAGGTCAAAGTTGAATAAAAACCGAAAAGCGGGAAGTGAGTTTTACAAGCGAAAAGTGCTAGAGAAGATAATGTTAGTATAGAATTTACGGTTACATCATTTCAACTATAAAATGACGGCGCATAGTGTAGATAGCTAGATAGATAGAAGGGTAGACTTGATTTTTAATTTAGCTCCTTAGCAGATTACCTGCTGAAAGACAAGCATCATGGTGAAAAAGTGGATCAATATATAGGTATTTCGGCGAGAGGAAATTGTCGTGTCTTGAAAATTAATACTAATCTCAGTGAAATCTATTCCGTATATACCAATCCCAATTTCAAACAGGAATGAAAATGCTTTGTTCTTCACATTTATCAACAAATGTTCAAATTGGAAGATGTCGTAAATGTACACCTGCTTATAAGTCGTGACTCCCATTCCGAAAGTTTCACTGAATTTAAATTATTCTAACTTTTGTTCCACTGATAGGAAATTAATCAGATATATATTGATTTTAGAATTATTATCTCTCTTATCCAACGAGATTAATCCGAGAGCATGCAATCGGTAGAAAGTAGGTTTTATATCTAGCTTCAAGTATAAATATACCTACCCATCATAATAGTTTTTATTATTGGCAATTTAATATTCCTTATGGAAGCAATTTTGTAATTGCATAGTACTTACATTGACGGCTTTCGGCCACATAACGTTGCAACACCGGTTCCTGTATGATCACCGAAGTTAAGCAATATCGAGCTTGGCCAGTTCCTAGATAGGTGACTACTTGGGAATAGTAGATGCTGTAATGGATGTGTTGGTGGTGTAATGGATAAATGGTTAAGTATTGTTTAATCGGAGAGCTGAGTTCCAATTCCAGCTGGGTTCATTATATTCACTTACGCGCAAATGGGAAAAGGTATGGATCTACCTCTTCTCCCTCCAGCTATGGGTTAATTAGAAAGGCTTGTATCACTATTATCCATTATTATTCATAAATAAATAAAATTGCGTACATAATATTTAAATTTCGACATTAACCAAGACATAGAGTTTGATATGCCACTGAACAAAAAACAAACAACCAACATACACTGATGTGCCAAAAGTCATAGGATCGTGGTATGTATAGGAAATGGTAGGTGGAACCATCTACCATGATAGTAATATACTCTGAAAGCTACTAAGTCAGTGTGAACATCGGCCAAGCTGTTCATGATGCAAGACGAGGTTAATTATTGTATTTCGAACGGGGCATGTTAAGAGGTACCAGATGGATGTGATTATAAGAGGTACCAGATGGATGTGATTTGGTAATTGTTCTGATGAATTTTCCGCTATAGTACGAAGACTTCATGAATTTAAGCGCAGTACTGGATTGGCGACAAGCTCTCATCATTTTACAGTTGAATAGTCTAGATTTAACCATAAGTTTTATGCTATCGCACTTCTCACTTGTGGAACTCTCTTCCCATTTCTCCCCTCCCAGTCAACTTTGATCTTCAAAAATTCAAGTTCGGCATTGGTTTGTTCTTGTCCCCCACTACTGAATAGTAGTTTTCTCATATTCGTTAACCCTCATTAACCCCCTTGTGTCATAGTGACTTTATTGCTTTTCTTGGGGTGAAATGATAAAAAAAACCCCCAAAAGCCCTACCTAAATAACTTGTGTAAATAGATGACAGAAGAGACACTGGAAAAGATAACAAGGAAACATTCAGAACTACGAAAGACAGGAAGTTGTGGAGATCCATGATCGCCTAGGTCCTGAAGCGGAATGGCAGATAAAATAAGATGTGTTGAGAGTTCAAGGTATACTTATAGGATTTGTCCAGAGTAAATATGGTTAATATTTTCATGTTAATATTTCTGATGATTTCGTTTGCCAGCAACTCGTCAACAATTTAGCTATTTCTGTTTTTCTGCCATAAAAATAATTGTATGCATTGCTTATTCAACTGAATTTTTTATAAGTGGTCATATTCCTCATTTGTTATATTTCAAGTGTTTGCAGATAGTTAAACATAAGTATTTACGTGCGTCATATCGAGGATAATACCTTGACATCGTTTTACCTAAGTCCTTTCCCATCATGGCGCCTGCAGTTCTCCTCGGCGCCATCTATTGACTATTTATATAAATATTGTTTCGTTTCTACATTTTTCCATATGATATTTATTTTGCAAAATCTGACTGTTTTTTTTTGGCATTTGGGGAGTAAGTACTGTTTCCGTCAAATATATATTCGATAAGAAAAATGAAATTATCAAATACAGTTTTTATGCCTGTCTTCATTTGGTCGTTCAGTGTACAAATCAATCAACTACCCGGAATTGCCAGGTGACTAACGGTTTTGAGCGCTTTATCCGGGTATCCCGATTCTTACCCCTTGTTCACCTGGTTAGCTGTTAAGTGTTAGTTTTCCGCTTCCAGTCTGCAAATTTTTACAAGATTCTCTCTTATTATTACAAACCTTATTTTTAGAGGTTATACGTGTTTAGGTTATCACTCCTGCTTTTATTTTATTTTATTAAACAGTGAAAGTTCCGTAGCCGAACAGATATATTCTTCGGTTTAAGAAGTGGTTTCCTTCAGGTTAAATAAAGGGATACAAATTCAATTTGAGGTAGAAATTTTCTTGAGTCGGATTTCCTAATTTAGGCCAATTGCTATTAATTTCAATATTTAATAAAATAAAAAAAAAACACTGTGCCTACTAAAAATGACGTTTATATCAATATGAAATAATGACAGATAAAAAATCCTTTTAAAAGATTATCTCTGTGAATAAATTGTTGAACTTCCCAAACTAAAATAGTTATCGAGCGAAAATTACTCCCTCTTCAGTTTGTGTTTGGAAAACCTTTTCATCATTTCGGTCCCTGACTCTGTCAAAATATTTCGGAGATAACAAATCAAATCAACAAATCAGGCTTGTTTAGCCTGAAATGAATTAATTTTGATCCCAAATCAAGCCTCTGTTGGAAATAACTTCTGTGATTTAGAGGTTAAAATGTTTCTCCTTGTTTTTGGTAAAAACATTTCCATGTTTTTTCCTGAATTTAGAGATCTAAATTGCCACATTTTAAGATTTTTAAGTTGATGTGTCTGTGTATATTTTATATTTCATCGATCAATCATTACTTAATATCGATATGTGTGTTTTTGTGGATATCATTATTATTTTTTGTCTTTATATCCTTCTTTGTTCCATCATGGAGCCGAATCCATTCCTTGGATTCGGGGATACTATGAGGTTGTGAGGCATTTATTTGATGGGGGCAGTCTTCATTAATATATGAGTTGTACTGGCGAGGACGGTATTCTGCACTTTTTGTATGTTGATGTTTTCTTGGTGTATTTACCATTGCGTTCTTGACCAAATCGAGAGCACCTGTTATCACGCCACATTCTTTCAATTTCTATTTAAAGACCTTTATAGTAAGAGAGTTTTTCTCTCGTTTTTAGGAAGGTGTTTCTTTTTTTTTTACTTTTTTTTAACTTTTGGACAGGCATATCGATGAAGAGACAAATTATTTCCTATTATATCAGCTCTGTTGGGCTTAATTTCTTCATCACTTTGGATTGGTATGCCCAAGTGAATAGTAGATACATCGTTTTCTGTTACAGTTGATGACTCATGTTCAATATATTCGCTTTTGATATTAAAGTTATAGTGTTTATAGATTGTCCAGTGGGGGGGGTATGCTGTTGCCTTATTTTGTCTTTGTGTGTATTCTATTTTGACCGACGTGAGACTAGATTATTATTATTATTATTATTATTATTATTATTATTATTATTATTATTATTATTTCCTTTGATTTCTGGCGTTTACACATTTCTTTCCGGGTCCCGCCCAGGGACCTAAGGTTAGAAATGGCGTCATGACACTTTCCACTGACAAAAAAAAAAAAAAAAAATTAAATTACATAGATAAAGCCCTTCGTAAGGTGTGGGCTGTACTTGTCAGAAGAATTTTTTGTATCTCCTTGAGGCATGGACTTCCAGGGATCCCTGCAATCTTTTCCAACCAGTCCTAGGGCTCCAACTACAACAGGGATTGTTGATGTTCACATATGCCACATTTTCGAGATTTCTATTTCAAGGTCCTTGTACTTTGACAACTTTTTGAATATCTTCAAAGATACATTGCAGTCAGCAGGGACTGCCATATCAATAAGGAGGCACCGTTTTTGTTTGTGGTCTTTAATAACAATACTTGGCCGATTGGCTTTGATTGTTCTGTCAGTGTGTATTGTGTAGTCCCATAGAATTGTAACAGGTCCTATCTCCGTAACCGGGTCTGGGTGGTGTTCATACCAGTTTCTTTCAGTTTCCTTCCCGTAGAAGTTGCAGATTTTCCAGTGCAGATATTGGCCCACTCTGTCATGTCGGGTTTTATATTCAGTGGGTGCCAACACCGTGCAACCTGATACAAGGTGTTATTATTATTATTATTATTATTTCCTTTGATTTCTATTGTATACAAATTTTCTTCCGGGTCCCAACTAGAGATCTAAGGCCAGAAATAGCTTCATGACATTTTCCCCTGATCATTTTTGTAAAAAAACAAACCAAACCAAACCTAAGATCATACCCATTTTATATAGATAAATCTCTTTGTAATGTGTGCGCTGGACTTGTGAGTACAATTTGTTGTATTTATTTTAAGGCATAGACTACTACATTTTCCAAGCAATACGAGCGCTCACACTACAACTGGAATTACTGATGTCCTCATGTATCTCATTTTTCAGATTTCTGTTACAAGATCCTTGTATTTTGAGAGTTTTTTTAAAAATATTTTCAAATATACAGTACAATCTGCATCGACTGCCATGTCAAAAAGAAAGCACATTGTTATTATTATTATTATTATTATTATTATTATTATTATTATTATTATTATTTCCTTTGATTTCTGGCGTTTACACATTTCTTTCCGGGTCCCGCCCAGGGACCTATGGTTAGAAATGGCATCATGACAGTGACATAAAAAAAAAATTACATAGATAAAGCCCTTCGTAAAGTGTAGGCTGCACTTGTGAGAACAATTTTTTGTATCTCTTTGAGGCATAGACTTCCAGGAATCCCTTGAATTAGTCTACTGGAATCTTTCCCAACCATTCCTACAGCTCTAACTACAACAGGGATTGTTGACGTTCCCATGTGCCATAATTTTGAGATTTATAAGATTTTGTTGTTGTTGTTATTATTATTATTATTATTATTATTATTATTATTATTATTATTATTTCCTTTGATTTCTGTTCTATACACATTTCCTTCCGGGTTCCAACCAGAGACCTGATCATTTTTTGTAAAAAACAAAAAAACAAATAAACCCTCAAATCACCCACATTGATAAAGTACTTCGTAATGTGTGAGCTGTACTTGTGAGTACAATTTTTTGTATTTCTTTAAGACATAGGCTACCAAGGTTTCTTCAGAGTCTATCAGAACCTTTTCCAATCAAACCGATGTTTCCAGGAATAATAGCAATGGAATTATTATTATTATTTTATTTCTTTTTGATTTTTGGCAGATACTCATTTCTTTCCGGGGCCCGACGAAAGACCCAAAGTCAGAAATGGCATCATGACATTTTCCACTGAGCGGTTTTGAAAAAAAATCAATAAAATAAAAAATAAATAAAACAACAATCTATTAGGAATTTGTCCCGTTCAAATAATAATGTATGACTTTTTTAATTTGCTCAAGTTGCTAAGACACAATGTTTTATTTAATTATTTAACTTGTGATACAACATCATCTTTTTATGTTCCATGACATCTTTATGATCCTCCAGTGATCTGAGTTTATCTGTCAAGTCATAAAATCCACCTGTTGTAATATTTTGAAATACTGAAAAGAATTATAGTGGCTATAAATATTTTGTTTATTCAGTGAAAGATGTTCGGCATTTACTGTTCATGAAGTATGGCCAGTGACGTGCAGTGGTTTAGTGATGTTTGCTGTTGCCCCCCCCCCGGGCCAACCCCTTGTTTGTATGTCTTTAAGACTCAAGTAAGGGCTGCAATAGGGCCTTGTACTGAGAAATATAAGGAACGAAGATATTTTAGATATGAAAAACAGCTGAAACATGAAATAAACACTTTATTCAAATTAAATATAAACTAAATTTTTATTTAATTTTTAGAATGGATGCCTTCCCGATGGATGTCCCGAGCCATCGCACCCTCTGTCCTCCCCATGCCTTCTGCACGCTACTGGGTGTGGCTCATTAAATAATAGACATTTTTATGAAAAATGGGTTGAAATCGGCAATAATGCCGAGTTCAACCCATTTTTACAAAGATTTAAAAATGAGACGGTAACTGTTAGCTATGTATCCAAAACCTTGTATGAAATCATAAGATGCAAGATGGAATTGTAAATTCAATTAACCACCTAGATTCTTATTCTTGGTTTGATCTCGGACATGTTGACCAGCTGGGAATTTTGCTCCAATGCTGCTACAATGCAAAACACATGAGAGATTATAAACAATTTTACCGATAGAAAAGCACAACCTTGTTTTAAAATAAAATGCAACAAATCCTGAGTGGACATAAGTTTTTAAAATGAAAATATTTCTGGCCAGTCTTGTGGGGTCACTCAAATCATAGCAGCATATTTCTGTGTTCACCAGAAATAAACGTCCACAGCGATAACAGTAACAGCATGTTAAATTGTAAATTAATATGCAGTTTATTTATTTTGTGTACTGGTGTGCGTATTTTTGGTTACAAGTGTTTTAACACTTGTAAACCAAAAATACACATATAATAAAATAAAGAAGTCACTTCGTATTATCACAAGCAATGACCCGGAGAGAGAAATAGGACGTCTTGACCGTTCAACGGTCGGTAGAGAAGAGATTGAATTCAATTTTTTATGCCGATATATCCGTTTTCCAGCAGGAACAATTTCTGTTGCATGCTGGGAGAACTTTTATTTTTTATTTGATTTATTTTAAACAACGTTTTCATGTTACTTGTTTGATTTATTTTTATTTATAATTATTATTATATTTATATTATTTATTTATTATTTTTATTTATTAATAATAACAATAATAATGTTCCTGAACCCTCGGAGAAAGTCCACTGAAGAAATTAAACAGATGTGGAGGCGATGTGCAGCCCTTCCGCTCAACATTTTAAAGAAAAGTCTGTGTTTACTGTGCTTGAATCGTTCACTATGGCATTTTACAAGAGCTTTTGACTTTCTTTTTTAGATTTCCAATAAGACGGAAGATTTTAAAAACACAAGGCAATTGAGTAAGGAGTGGTCTGCAACCTGGGTAAATAAAAATGAATATAATGTTATTCGACAAAATCTCATATTTTTGAAGACTCAGAAGTCTGAATATGTAATGTCTTTTCCAGATTTTACATGACAAATATGACATAAACGTGATATGATCGGCGATTCTGGTAACCATATACTGAATGTGAACTTTAGCCCGTAATCACAATACCAGATGTTACAGTTCAGTGAAGGAATGTGTGAATTGGGAATGACTATTTCCGTCATTCGTCTCCCTCAAAATAAACAAATCATAAATCCAAACTCGAAGATCCAGAGGCAGAAAGAAATGTCGAAATAAAAAAAATTGCAAATCCAATGTCAAAAATCCCAATACATGTAAATAGTCAGAAATCCAATGTACAATGAAACATTCACTCTCAAACTGATGGACATTGATAGAAAAATAAATTGCACCCAATTCGCGAATTCTTTGAAGCAAAGTCGGTGTCTACTGTGCTTGAAGTTGTTGACTATTTGAGCATTTTACAGGAGCTTTATACTTTCTTTTTTAGATTTCCACTAAGATGGAACATTTTAAATCCACAGTGCAGTTGAGATTGTTTTTTTTTTGAAAGGGCTTATGAGTAAGTAGATGGTTTGCATACTATGAAGCAGTCTGACCAATTAAAAATGAATATAAAGATATTCGACAAAATATCAAACATATTTTTGAAGACTCAGAAGTCTGAATATAAAATAGATGCAAAGAATTCGAAGTACAAGTTGGTAAAGTACGCTATTTTAACCCATGATTTCGAGAAGGTTATCTTCTGCTATCATCTTTACATTTGTTTGTGAAAGAATGAATAAATACATTCAATAGAATTGCACATTATTAATCGGAAGCAAAGGTTTTGTGTAAAGATATCACCTCAAGTTATTCTGATGCTTTCAAATGCATTGTTACAAAGAAATTTTCAAATTTAACATGCGATAGGGCTCCTTTGAAAGGAGATGACAAATTTAGGGTAGAATTCTAAATCAGCTACTTAAGAATTTAATTATACAAGAGGATTAGCACATATCAGTAGATTGTGAAAAGGTTCAACTACCTTTCAAAATTAGTGAAAAGTTCCGAAATCAATAAAGACAGTATTAAACTTAAAATATTGCATTTGAAATAAATTATTAAACGAGTGTTATCAGTTCAAAGAATAATTACATTTTAAGAAATCCCAAAGCACAGAAGAAAACACTCCATCTAAAATCCAATATGCAGAAGTTTTTCAACTTTGAGCAATACCTAATTGAAGTGATCCCTAATATTACAACTGTACTTAAACAGTACTTGACAATGTATGTCATAGGCAATGAAACACAAAGAAATTTCACAAAGTTTTCCTTTTCAAAGAACAAAGGTTGGTCAACTATAACTGCAAAGCACTTATATTATTTATGTATATAAATGATATTTCAATGAAATTCAATTCCTATATAAAAAAATGTATGTGAATATGTTCCTAGAGAAAACATTAAAATTTATTTTGTAAAATGTAATTCATGTAGTATATATTCTCTTTATTGTTTAAAATAATGAATTATATTAACTGTAGTCTTTGTATTTGTAACATGTGATAGGGCTTCTTTGAAAGGAGATGACAAATTTAGGATAGAATTCTAAATCAGCTGCTTAAGAATCTAATTATACAAGAGGATTAGCACAAGGTTCAACTAACTCTCAAAATTAGGGAAAAATTCCAAAATCAATGAAGACAGTATTAAACTCAAAATATTGCATTAGAAAGATTTTGTTGGTCATAAACGAGAGTTATCCGTTTATTTTAGGTTCAAATCTTCACGATGCCTTTGTCATAAGCATTTTATAGGTAATAATTAATATTTTAAAACCAAATGTTTTTTCCCATCAGGTTCCAACCAAATGTTTTTTTCCCATCAGGTTCCAACCAAACATTTTTTTCCCATCAGGTTCCAACCAAATGTTTTTTTTTTCCCATCAGGTTCCAACCAAATGTTTTTTTCCCATCAGGTTCCAACCAAATGTTTTTTTTTTCCCATCAGGATCCAACCAAATGTTTTTTCCCATCAGGTTCCAACTAAATGTTTTTTTCCCATCAGGTTCCAACCAAATGTTTTTTTTTCCCATCAGGTTCCAACCAAATGTTTTTTTTCCCATCAGGTTCCAACCAAAGTTTTTTTTTGTCCCATCAGGTTCCAACCAAATGTTTTTTTTTTACCCATCAGGTTCCAACCAAATGTTTTTTTCCCATCAGGTTCCAACCAAATGTTTTTTTCCCATCAGGTTCCAACCAAATGTTTTTTTTTGTCCCATCATGTTCCAACCAAATGTTTTTTTCCCATCAGGTTCCAACCAAATGTTTTTTTCCCATCAGGTTCCAACCAAATGTTTTTTTCCCCATCAGGTTTCAACCAAATGTTTTTTTTCCCATCAGGTTCCAACCAAATGTTTTTTTCCCATCAGATTCCAACCAAATGTTTTTTCCCATCATGTTCCAAATTAAATGTTTTTTTCCCATGAGGTTCCAACTAAAATGTTTTTTTCCCCATCAGGTTCCAACTAAATGTTTTTTTTCCATCAGGTTCCAAACCAAATGTTTTTTTTTCACATCAGGTTCCAACCAAATGTTTTTTTTTTCCCATCAGGTTCCAACCAAAGTTTTTTTTTGTCCCATCAGGTTCCAACCCAATGTTTTTTTCCCATCAGGTTCCAACCAAATGTTTTTTTTTTTCCATCAGGTTCCAACCAAATGTTTTTTTCCCATCAGGTTCCAACCAAATGTTTTTTCCGATCAGGTTCCAACCAAATGTTTTTTTCCCATCAGGTTCCAACCAAATGTTTTTTTTTCCCATCAGGTTCCAACCAAATGTTTTTTTCCCATCAGGTTCCAACCAAATGTTTTTTCCCATCAAGTTCCAACAGGATTAACTACTCTCCCACATTTTCTCCGTCTAGTATTTCTACTCGTTCGTTCAGGATTATCAAAGTCTCTCAATACCTCAAGTCTCAATACTAATAGGACTTAGACATGGCTGCTGCCGTGATACAAATATAAACAAGATACAAAGAATTTGAGTCACAATTTAGGAATGCTGGAATACACTATTTTAAGTCATTTAAAAAAGAAGAAGAAAGAAACTCAAACCCATGGTTTTCAGGTGTTTGAAGGTAAGGTTTTGTTATCATCTTTATTTTCGTTTGTTAAACAATGCCTAAATGAATTCGATAGAATTGAACACCTTTTAGATGTTATTATAATTCCAATGTTACAATGAACTTTTCAAACGAGCTGACAAATTTAGGATGGAAGTTCTAAATCAATTCTATGACTGTGTAATAATGATACGCAAAATGATTAACCCATATGAGCTCTTCTGCTGGTGGGGGATGTGTCTCACAGTATGGACAATTTTAAGAACCCCACCACCTAGTTCTTCTCAATTTGAGCCTAAAAATACTTGCAAGGACAGCAAGGTTGTTTGGACTTTGTTGACAGTTGTACTATTGTTGTTCATTGAGAAAGAGACCCCATGAAAGTTCCAGTTCCCAAAAATGCAGGCCTGGCACTGAGTGCAACGCTTGAAAAAAATCTCGTTATGTATTCAATAGAATATTCTTTAGGCCGATGAAAGTTTTTTGCATTTCAAGGTTGATTGATTGTTAAGTCAAAATGATGAGCGTTCAATGACTAAACAACAGCTAAACGCCAGAAAAAACGGGAAAAAAAATCGTGAATTCCTCCTAAAAATGAAATTGAATTTTCAAGACTATAAACAAAATTTAAACGTATTTACATATTTTACCAGACAGTTTTCAAGAAAAATCAGTTTGTTGTGCTTTTGGTGGAGTGGAATTGTTATCTATTTTCCTATGTGAATTATTTCGAAGTTTATTTAAAATTTAAACATATATGATTTGTTAGTGCATTTTAAGACCCCAGTCTGGGAACATTTCGATACCCCTTCGTCATAGTAGTAATATTAGTAGTAGAAAAAAAAACCCAAAACAACAAATATGGATTTTAGTTACTTTTACTAAAGTAATTAAGTTAAAACAGCATTTAAAATACTTAAAATAATATAGAGTTTTATAAACTGTAGCGTCTTAATCTATTTCCCAATCGTACTTAATTAATGCTAAGAACAAAACTCTTTCCTCCAGGTTTAATGCATATGAAATAGGTTTTGTTAAAATTTGTAGTACTTTTCATAACAACATAAGATATGCCGATGTTGATGGTGGACAAGATAATAATGGAAAGCAAGAAGAAATGACTATTATCACTAAGAAAACAGATTATTTTAATCATTTCACTCCAAGAAAGGCAGTAAAGCCACTAAGAGATAAGAGGTTACTAAGTGTGAAAGAATAAGTAAAAAGAGAAACATTATTAAGGAGCGAGAACAATAAAAGAGGAATCAAGAAGACAGTGGATAACGATTGGCATACCATATCGTCAGCAAAAGAGCAATGCCCAGCAGTAGGTCACCACCGACTATGGATAATACCTTCATGTTGTGTTGTCGTGGAACAGAGTCGGTCCTAGTTAATCATGGGGTTATCTCATGGGGTTATCTCATGGGGTTATCTCATGGGGTTATCTCATGGGGTTATCTCATGGGGTTACCTACCGCTTTGCATTCTTTTCCTCAGTTAAGTTCTGGATTTTCTCTTTCTTCAACTTAAGTTGTTTCAGGGGTACATTGTTGCCGTCAATTGCAGTATCTACCCGCTCCTTGTGTCCAGACCTTTCATATCTTCCTTGCAGACACCCTTTGTAGCGCAGCTTGGCTGGGGGGGCAACATTTTTTGCCAAAGTCTAGTTCGCCGTACAAAATAACCTTTAGGATACAGCCATCTTCCATCTGGCGCACATTGGTCAAGGAAGCGCAGCCTGCGCTCTCTGAACAGCGTGTACATGGTGTGGGATGCCAGCATGTGCGAGGTACTTTACTTTGTTATTCCACTCGATGCCGAGGATGTGGCGAAGCTGTTCCGTTTTCGCTCTTATTTGGCGTCTGTTCTTCAAGATTCACTTCCATACAACAGTGTGCTAATGATGCAGGCGTTGTAAACTGACATCTTCGTAGGAGTTGTCAGCTTTGGGTTCTCCCAGACACGAGTGGAATTCCGGCATGGGGTCGCTGCAGCAATGCTAACGGGTTTGGTGATCTCGGCATCGATTGTTGCTGATGGTGGACACGAGATATGTGAACTGGTGGACGGCACCAACGTATAAAAGACGTCAAAATCCAGTAAGCAGATAATTTTAACTATCTCCGCTGCATCGTAACAGAGACAGATACAAACTAAGCAAAGTATTAGGACCTAGGAAAATATTGTTTCATATATCTAGAAACCTGAAGCGACATATTTGTTGTGCTGACAAATGTTAACAATACAATGGACGGAACACAAAAGAAATTTAGAAAGAGACTAAAACGTTTAGGACACACAATGAGGAAAGAGGGTCTAGAGAATTTAATACCTACGGATTTGTGTGGGTGTATAGTAGAAGAGGCGTTGAGAGAGAGAGAGAGAGAGAGAGAGAGAGAGAGAGAGAGAGAGAGAGAGAGATGGTAAAGGGTTACTAAATGCAACAAAAGATAGGAAGCTGAAGAGAGATATTGATCACACCCTGAAAGAACTTGGTACATAATAGAAATACTTTTCAAGGGACGGTCGTTGATAAGCGAAATATGCATCTCGATCCATTTGATCATTTACATGTTTAGAAGCTAAATTATAGATCAGCTTTACTCTTTAAGAATTTAGTTTTCGTGCTCTCTTCCTCTCTCACTCACATTTGTTCTTTCCGGAAATATATACTTATACTTACAATCAGAAGGAGTCACTAATGTAGTTCTCTTGTTGAATACAGAGAATAACATGGACTAATCATGTGAGCAATAAGGAAGTATTAAGGAAAATATAAGCTACAAGGAAACTTATACTTAAAATCAGAAAGAGACATTGATGTAGTTCTAATGTTGACTGCTGAGAATATGGAATTGATCGATAAGTAAGTCTTAAGGAAAATAGGAACTACAAGGAAACTTATACTTACAATCAGAATGAGACAGTGATGGAGTGCTATTGTTGAATACAGAGAATAACATGGACTAATCATGTGAGCAATAAATGCCAGATTCAGAGTGAGAGAGAGAGAGAGGAAGGATTCTAATAATTTTTCCTCTTAATTTGAAGAAAGTAAAAAGCAGTTTGCAAATGAAAAACAAAACATTCAGCCAAATGTCTCGCAATTTCTTACATTTTCTAAATTATAATTAGTTCAAAGAAATTTTCAAATGACAATAGTGAATAGAAACTTAATTCAGTTGTACATATTTAAAAAAAAATGCTGAAACCTTTTTGAAATGTTTTGTCTGATCATGCCAATTTTTCCAAAACAACACCACTTTGTGAGGATTGAATTCACTCCATTGGCAAATGGTTAGGTAATCTGGCTTGTTGACTATCACTGTGCTAGATTTTTTTTCTACTTTAAATATAAAAGGATTGAAATGCTTTTTAATTGTTAGATTTTTTTTTTCTCAAGTTTTTTTTCTTTTACTTGACTTCAGCCATGTGAGCATAATTGTAAACAGAATATCTTACCTCAATGGCATCTTAATTCTGGACTCATGAAACTGCCACTTCTTTTGCATACAGTGATCCAGTAAAAAAGTCCGAGGGCAGGATCCCTGTTCTATTTATTATAATCCAGCTGAAGCTTGACCCATGCCACTTTTTTCCTTAAGGCAAATATGGACCAAAAATACCCTTATACTTTACAATCAGAAAGAGACAGCTGAACTCTCTGGAAACGAAAGAGAACTAACAGAATTTAACACGTTTTCCACTGACATGAAGTGGAGTGATTGTATTGAAGCAACTGTTAGGTCTGATGCTAGTAAAGTTGTTTCACTGTGTAGTGCCAGACAATTTTTATCGCTAGAATCTATTTTGCACACTTATAAATCCACCATGCATCCGTGCATTGAATATTGTTACTACATCTGGTCCGCTGCTCCTGCTGTACAGTGGATTATGAGAAGTTTGTAACCACCCTTGATTACAGCAATTTTGGCTTGTGTAATAAAGTCCCTTCTTTTTTCCGACAATACTGTATTAGTATCAAGCGGCTCTCATCTATGAACAATAGTTTATTATACATTTTGCAATGAAAGTTCGTGGAAGTAAGGAAATTAGTGAATTTCAACGAGGGCAAATAAAAGGGTGACATCAGTGTAGCAAGTCAAATAAAGAAATTGCTAGGTTTTCCAGGTTAATCATCAAACGGCTAATAATATTGTCAAGAAATTTAATGAAGAAGGCCATTGTCGTTTGAAAAAAAACGTTCAGGAAGACCAAATATCGTGTCTGAAAAGTGCGCTGAAGAGGGAAGTCATCAGAAACCGTTATCAGAGCGTCAAAGATGTTGCCAACAGCATTGAAATGTCGTCATCTTAATTTCAGAGGTTAGCAGGAACAGGCGTATCGACTGGGTGAGAAAATTCGAGAGCAAAGATTATGAAGTTTGGCAGTCTTTAATTTCGTCAGATGAAAGAAAATTCTGCCAATATTCGAATTCGATACAGATTTATGTTTGGGGAAGTCAGAATGAGACTTGGAACACTGAATGTCTGCAGGCGACCGTGAAACATGGAGGGATTAGAGTAATAGTGCGGGGCGCTGTCTGGTTTGGAGCTGATTCTTGTTGACGAACAGTTGAATGGGCCAAAATACAGATAAATATTAGAGAAAGGACTACTCCCATTATTTGAAATCAATCACATTGACAAGAATGTCTACCTTTTTCAAGAAGATGGAGCGCCATGTCATACGAGCAAAGTAGCAAAGGTCTGGAAGGAATCGTAAGGAATCAGGTCATTGCCATGAATCCAATAGAGAACGTTTGGAAGCACCTTGTAAACTTCGAAAGCGTGCAACCAAACTAACGTCAGTGGCAACCTTTAAAGAAACATTGCTAAAGGAATGGTAAAATATGGCTCAGACGTTTGTTGATAACTTGACTAAATCCATGAAAAATCGAATATAAGCACTGAAACTAGCAAATGGATGACCTATTCCATACTAGTTCCAAATACTGTTTATTTATATTGAGTTGGGTTTACGCAATTAAATTTTGAAATTGAATGTCGTTTATTTCTCCTGGCTAAAAACTTTTCTTAGGCCACTGTATATCTTGAGATTCTTATCAAAATCCAAAGATAATTCGTTAATGTTATCAGTCCTGACCTGGCATCTTGACTTCAGTCCCTTTTCCAACATCATGACGTGCCGTCCCATTGTCTTACTACTAGACTGATAACTAAGTCTTATCATTTTACTGTTGAACTAGCTAGATGCAACCGTAAGTTCTATTCTAATAGTTCCTTTTCTTGCACTTCTCGGTTTCTTGCTTTCCTGTCACCTGCAAACTTCAAACCCATTGCCAATCATCATCTTCTGTTTTACTGACTCCTGTTCTTTTATTGTCCTTTCTCCTAATTAAACTTTTATCAATATCTTCCATCAGCGTCTTAATGGCATTAATACTTGCTTGGAGGTGAAATGAATAAAGACAACTTAGAGAACATACTGAAAACAATATAAGCAGGAGAAACTACTTAATGAGATTGTGTAGATGTCAGGTAGAACATGTAAAATGAAGGATGGTAAAGAGTAGCTTAGGGTAACAAAAGACGGTAAGCTTTGGAAAGTCATGGTGCCCACACACTGAAGTAAAAAGAAGTAGAAGTTATTTTCAAGGCACGTTCTACGACCAAAATGCGTACATTGACTCACTTCATCATCGAAACACTTGCCTTTCAGGAGGTCGTCAGCTGAAACGTTAAATTAAAGATTAGGTTTATTTTTTAAGAATCTCTACGCCATGGTCTTTCAGGGCGATCATGGCTCTTCATATCTTCCTGTCTTTTGTTCTTCTCGGCATTATTTGCTTCTTCACGAGTTCTTCTTTGTCTTTATATTCTGCTTAAACGAAAAAGATTTTTCGTATTTACAGATTTCAAACAGTATTAAATACATTTTTATCTGGGAAATTCTTACATAAATTTATTTTTTAAGACCCGGCAAAAGTCATCCCTTATGCTTATTTAATATTGGTTAGTTGAGGCAAAACTCCATCATTAGTCGGACCTCGGTGAAAATCGAATTCACTGTACGTAATTATTTACTAAACGCCACAAGCATCTGTTTATCCACCCGTCAAGCATAAATTCGTTTATCAATCCTTTAAAGGTTATTTAAAGCCAGAATATATATTGAGATTTGAAGAATTTCTTTTTTGAAGATAATAATGGTTTAGTGATACAAGTCTTACTAATGAACATCTGGAGCGAGAAGAGGTTATATTCACTCGCGTGCAAGTCTCCTTGAGAAAAGGTATTTGTACGCAAGCGAATATAATGAACCCAAGGGAAATCAGAGCTTGGCTCTCCGATTAACAATTCAGAGCCATTTTCCATTACATCAGCCGAATATTAGCTTACAACACCTGATATTCCCAAGTGGTCATCCATCTAGTTTCTGACCAGGCTCGACATTGCTTACCTTTTAGTATGGGAACAGGTGTTTGAACGTGATGTGAGTCAGGATCGCAGTAGTGATCTAACAAATCAGCTTGTTAACCATTACTAGGCGCCCAGTTCTCTTATTACGCTTTAGCTTAAGAGCTTCTATCAATAAATCTGTAGCCTGAATTTTGATGTGATTTTTTTACTATATAATATTCAATTTATGGGATGTATATTCACCATGAAATTAAGTGCATTGACAAGGAAGGGTGGTAATGCTGAGACGTAGATATTTCCTGTCTAAAATAAATGCTTCTTTCGTCAATATACTATGGAAGTATTGATAAAATTACGTACAGTGTCCGTGACCTATACTGCCTATTCAAAACATGCCAACTATAGTCATAAATTATTGTTGTTGAAAATCTGTCTGTGGTACTCAGCGATAATTAAATCTAATTTTGGACACGTTTCAAATAAAAGAGGCTTTTTACCTCTCTCCACCACGATGATTAGTTTGACATAAGGTCACTATTAACGTGGAGTTATATGTTGAGTCTTCTTTTATGTGTCGTGTCCATTCAGGGTGTAGGTGATCATGGCTCTCCACTTCTTCCTGTACCTTGTAGCTCTCAATAAACTTTGACTTTTTGTTATTTCTCCGAGACTCTGTTCTGCTATCCACTTTCTTAAGCTAGTTAAGTATGTCACGCGTTGATTTCCCTTATCTCACTTTCCCTTTATCCGCCTTGTGAGTATCAGATTTTCTAAGCTCTCCTTTCTCATTACATATCCCAGAAATTTCCGCTGCCTCTTCCTGATGTTAATTATGAGTTTTCCTTTTTGTTTGCAGCCTCTCCATGTTCGATTCATGGTATCCTCAGCGTTTTTTCTGTAGAACCACACCTCTGCTGCTTCGAGGCTCTTCTTCATCTTTGAAGAGACTGTCCAACATTCGCTGCCGTAAATGAGGGCATATAGCACATAGCAGTTCAGTATTCTTTTCTTTGTTACCAACGGAGCCCTCATGTCTCGTAATACTCTGCTTAGCTTTTAAAATGCGTCCTTAACCATCCCAGGACGCGTTCGGATCTCAGCGTCGCACTTACCGTCCTAGAACACTTCTCAGATATTTAAATTTCCGCACCTGCTTGATTTTAGTGTCTCCGACCTGCAAATCTCATTTCGGGCTCATCCTTTTTCAGATAACCATGATTTCTGTCTTCTAGTAGTTTAGACTTAGTCCCTTCTTATCGCTCTCCATCACTACCTTACGCTCTCCATCACTATCTTACGTTGTTAAGATTGTGGCCGCCAATGATGAATCCTGGTAGGCATTCCAGTTCTCTCAGCATTGACTCGCTGTATAGGTTGAATAGGTCCGGTGAGAAGACAAATCCTTGCCTTACGTCCCTTTCTATTTTTGTATATCTACTGAATGTTGGGTAGTGCTTTAAATTGTCCAGTTCTCTTAGCACTTCCGTTTTGAGATGCCTCAGAGGTCAGGGAGTGGTCTTAACCCTCCCCTTAAGTACAATAGGAAAAGGGCAGCCTGATGTTGACTGGGAAGTCCTCTGGAACGTTAGGTTTGGTTAATTTTTGCCGCGAGGCACACTAAAAATGGCGAGTACCGGTGGGTGGAATAAATGAGAATGTAACTACAAAATTTTACTCTGCGAAAACAAAATTTGAAACTAACAGAATTGAGAAAATAAAATAAAAACGGAATGTTTTTTGGCAAATGGCAGTGTGTTTCATGAAAGTTGTTCAAAGTTCGGGATAAACAAATATTTGTCGTTACTTCATCAAACATATTTTTAAGCAATTCGTAAATGGAAAGCCAAGGTTTTGAAAGCTTCTATTTTGTGTATTTCCTTCACCTTTGATGTTTGTGTGCTTTTATATATTGTTTTTCTTTTTATACCCAAATACGAAAGAGTTGGAAAATAGGCTTATTAAAAACAAAAACAGAATTAAATACAAAAAAAAAAAAAAAAAAACTGCACTAAGCGTTTCTTTGTAAATATTCACATTCAATTAAGTGCCATGTGTAATACACGCTTAGGCGACGATGCGTCTTTCGATACATGACTGGCAAGGGAGATTTTTTTTCCGAAGTAGGTTGCCATTTCTTTCTGCAATCCAAAGCTATAGAACCCGATCTGTCCTGCAATTTACCCATAGGGAGAAGAAGAGCATTCATACCTTTCCCAAGGGTATTAGCACGAAAGTGAATGCAATGGACTCGACTGAAATTCGAACTCGGCTCTCCGATTCCTCAACCCGAGACGCTATCCATTACTCCACCGTGAATTAGTCTGACATAAAGTTACATTAATGGTGAATCTGTGAGCATCAAAATCACTACACTAGCAGACCATTAGCTTACCGACCATTGCTTTAAACCAGAGTTTCTTAATCTTTTTAGACTTGCGTAATCCTTTAAATAAATAAATTACACAAGGAACCCCTGCTTAAAAACAAAATTATATACCATATCTTTTTCATTTTATTTTCATCGTAGTTCCCGTGGTAAATATCATAGTATATATTTTTGAATAACTGGTTTAAAGAAAAATTAATACTTCTTTGTCAATTTTTTAGGTAATGTTAAATAAAATTCATACTGTTCGTTTATAATACATCTCACTTTTTCTCGGGAACCTTTTGCGGAACCTTAGGTTTCCCGGGAACTCCGGTTGAGAAACGCTGCTACTAAGGCTCGTATAAATAGATAGTAAGCTTAACCTAGTAGGGAACACGGTGACAAGTACGGGACAGCCAATAAAGAATCGAACTCTCAAACTCATGTTATGCCATTTTTCTTTAGGACACAGGCGAATATGGCTGCAACTCATGGCTAAAAAACGAAGTCTCCTCTGCTGTTTAACCCATATCTGGCAAGAGAAGAGGCAAGTGCATTTCTCAATAGCATTTTTCTGAGAATAAAGGCAACAGAATTTGAACTTTTCACGCCGTTAGCCCTTACGCTACACGCATTCGCTAACTGAACTGCGTGTCGATTATCGACCGATTTTTTTTAAAAAGTTCATACATAGCCACAAATGAGCGACACTTAGTGTGGATCGAACTCTCTATAGTAGTTATTTTGAGATTTATTGTGTAGCGTTACCTCCTCGTGGAAAATTGTATGCACTCAACTCCTTCATTGGCAATAGCTGTAACTATATTCTTTGTGATTTCAAATGTATATGAACCACCTCATCTTCCTGTACCGAAGACGTTTTATCCCCTTATACTCCCTTATTTTTCACAGATACAATTTCAACTTTTTCTGGGAGCTTTTGTCTCCTCACTATCTTCCTTCCTCTCCCTAAGAGAGTGTCTAGATATGGGAGATCTTGACCTTTTTCTTTTTTCATAGGTGTGTCCCTTCAATGATTTTTCTTGTTTCTCTTCAGAGTCTCTTTCGATTTCACTGTCTAGTTTGTCTTGACGTGACATGACACTTTCGCCTTCATTACTTTCAGGCTCATGATATATTTCTTCATCATTATCATGTTGCAATCTAACTTGGTCTGCATGCGCTAATATCCCATTTCCATCTTTTTCTATTATCATACTGTTCTGTACATATTGCATTATGAATCTTGCCTCTTGTAGATTAGATTCATTATTCTTTTTATACCATAGTTTTTCGTTAGTGGCATAGGACAGAGATGTAAATGTATCTTACCGACTACAATGGAGTATTATCAGCGGTCCTTCATTAGCGAAATATGATAGAAAGTCAAAGAGAGGTGACTTACCGTGTACTTGTTGCACTTAAAAAACAGACAATCTTCGTTTTGATACCATTCTAAGAATCCCAAACTATAAATATTCAAGTAAGATTAGATAGTAAGGAACATTGAGGTTACACTGAATTTAATTTTCAGATAAAAGTAATCATCTAAATCAGTAGTTGTTTTCTCTTTTGCAATATTAATTAGAATTGATAATTTTGAAATGTTTATTAGGGGAATAATTAAATTCACGTTCCTTTAAACCAGGGATGATAATTAACAGGTGTGAACTCTTCTTTAATGCCAAAAAATGTTGTTTGTTAAGAACAAATAAAAATAAAGTACAACTTCTGGCCGCGTGTCATTTTCTCGTCATGCACTCTCGGTTTTACTTCTTTGTTAGCATTGAAACTGATAATTTCTAAGTACGTTTAACTGGGAAATATTAATACTACTACTGCTAAAGGTTACGGATTGAAAAAGAGAATGTTATTCATATTAAATGTGAATTTGGAGTTAGTTATGTTTTATCAGTAAAGAATGTGTGTAATTTAACATCTGTTTTAGAATATCACTATGGCAGCGAATGCTGATCAGTTTCCCCACAGATGGAGAGACGATTTGAAGCAACAGAGATGCGGTTCTACAGAAAAATACCATGCACAGAGCAAAGTTTTAAGGAAAACTGAAACAAAAACAAACTTATACTTAAAATTGATATTTCTAGGCAACAAAACGAGAAAAGGAAGCTTGGAAAATTTAACACTCACAAGAAATATGGAAGGCAAGAGATACAGATGGAAAGTAAACAGAGGTCGGAGAGTTGGAGGGATAGTAAAAAAACATTACTAAGAGTTACAAATTATAGTCACGCACGTCCTGAAGGGACACGTCACAGAGAAGAATAAAACTGTCAACAAGCAACACTTCCTTTAGCTTATTAAATATTTTTTTAAAGATTACATATCCCTTCAGGGCGTAGGCTACCTTGCCTCTCCCTAGAAACCTTTTCTTCGTTGTAATTTGCCGTGACTTCTTGGAAAAGACAATGGGATAGTTTCTCGTTGCGTTCTACACAGTTTTGAGTTCAGAGATTTCTTTCTCTTAGACTAGTTAACATCCAAGTCTCTGTCCTTCAATCTACTTTACAATTTAACCCATAGCTGGAGGGAAAAGAAATGGATTAATGCATTTTGCAAGGGAATTAGTGCGAAAGTGAAAGCAAGAGGTGAGGCTGGAATTTGAACTCGGATCGTAAATTCCGCTTTCCAGGTCAATAACTGAGTAAATACCGGTTCAAAGTGAAGTATCTGTTTTTTACCTCTTCGTCGTATTTTTGTCTTCGCGCAGTTCCTGGAAAGAGCTTTGAAGGATGACTAGTTCCAGAGATTCCTGCCCTGTAAGAGCACCTTCCTCATTGTATTAAAAGATGGAGCTTGGCAGTTGTCGCAGGTACCGGACAATTTTTGGATGGGCCGATGACAACTTCAACGACCTTGTGTCACGTCTAGCCACCGTGGGAAGCGAATAAATGTACCCGGCCTTCGGACAGGAATAAAAGTTAGCCGAGTTCGAATTCCAGTCGATTTTGTTACATTCACTGTCGCAGAAATACCGTTGGGAAAAATATGAATCTGTCGCTTTGCCCCTCTAGCTATAGGTTGAATAACAGGATATACTGGGACCTGTAGCCTTGGTTGACAATCAGTTTACCACAGAAATAAATGGTAACCTACTATGGGAAATTTTCTGCTTTGTCAGTCATGAATCGAAGGAAATATGATTGTACAAGCGTGTATCACGTATGACACTTAACTGATCTCTCCTTATTTTTTCAAGGATTCCAACCCTTCCAAAACTTTCCCATTTTATTAAAATAGGGTTTGTCGGTAGATAAGCGACGCTACGTAACACTTGTCATCTTTTGTCCTTGGCTCATACGTACGCGTACAGGCAGGGCACATTAAATCGAGCTCTTATCATATCTTACCACTGTGAGGAGTGAGTAAATATATCCAGTTTTCGGGATTGTATAGAAACTCTTCTCTCTTCCTATTAATATTATAATGGGTAGACTATTTCCGAGAATTCCAACCCTATGTCAGTCTATTACTGATTGTACTAAAGAAGGAGGTTCAGTGGATACTAACGCCAGTGGGGATTGCTCAATTTTTGTCCTTGGCCCATATGTATGCGTATGAGGGGGCAATCGCGAATCCCGTGACCCATCAAGGTTTCAGGAGCACCACATGTTCTACAACCGGAGTAGAAGTGGTGTGTCTTGGGCAAGATAGCCTAATGGAACCTAATTCTCTCCAGGCCGGTTTTAAATTCAGTTTCCTTCTCCTAGACTGGTCGCCACCCAAGGCTATAGATCCCAGTCTATCCTGTTATTTACCCATAGCTTCGGGTACCTCGGCGTGGTGTAATAGTTAGCAAGCTTGTCTTGCTAAAACAGTTACGACTGAATAGTAAGTTCGATCCTCACTAGGTGCCCCATACTTTCGGCCTTGTGCCACATCTAAGCTACGCTTAGAAAATCAATATTTACCCATAGCTGGTGGCGCGGGTAAAGAGGATTCATATCTTTCCTAAGGGTATTAGCACGTAAGTGAATGTAATCGATCCGACTGGAATTCGAACTTGGCTCTCCGATTCCTCAATCCGAACACCCCACATTAAACTGACCTTGTGTCACACTTTATAATTATTTCATCGAACTTTTTTCGTCGAATAAGATATGATAATATTGTTTTGATGAATTCAGTATATAGTAATTGGAATACACAGAAAACCCTAGTTTTTTCGGCGATCGTATAGTTCATCTCCGGCACGGCCACGACCCTTTTGATGATAGGAATAGAAAAAAACAACATTAATATACTTTTTTTATTCTTTTCGTTAATATTGAATATCTAAAATATGGCCGACAATACGCAGAATTAGCAGAAAGAGACGTAACAAAAACTTAATAAAAAGCTAACTTTTGACACAAAATACAACCTCAATTGAAACGTAATTAAATATAATTGGAAAAAAATATTTTGATAAAATCTTCGTGGCTCAAGTAATAAATCTATGAATAAAGATGGAAAGACTGACGGTTAAAATAATCTTTAGTATCAGAGATAAGAAGCAAATGTGTCAAGATTTTCATTAATTTGAATCATTTGATGTGTGGCACAGCAAATTCTGGGAGTAGAGAAAATTGCAACAATGATTACGTTTCTACGAGGAAGTTCTAAAAAGTTCTCAGCCCGATTCATTTCCCGAAATCTAACCAAAAAAACAAACATCATAATTTTCTTCGGAACTGCCAACTAATTTTTAACTTGTAGTTTGAGCTTTCTTTTATCGTTCTACCGTTATTTCACAATAATCTCGCTTTGTTTTAGTGATTTGGGGAGTTGATACAAAAAACATTTTTGAGGTAGAAAATATTTTCTGGTTAAACTGCGAATTTTGCAATTTATCAATGAAAAGATGTCACACAGATACAATTTCAACTTGTTTCTCTCTGCACCTCTTTCCTTCAATATTTCTTGGGAGTGTTAAATTTTCCAAGCTTTCTTTTCTCATTTTGTTTCCTAGAAATATCAACTGTCTTTTTCTGATTCTAATTATAAATGTTTTTTTTTTGTTAAATAACTGATAAAGGTTGATATGTCGTTAAACAAAAAATATACAGTAGGATAATTTTTTAAATATATTTTTAGAGTTGAAAATTGCGGATGCTGAGGAGGAGGATGTTTCTAACAGTTGGAATGGAAAGATTGGATTGTCGCTTGTCGAGAAGTTTAGATGCTGCGTCTCAATCAATCCCTGAGAAATTGGCATGTTCTCTTAGATTCAAGGTTTGTCATGGGACTGACCCTATCAACATCCACGTTAAAAGTTCCATCATTTGTCGGACTCTTATGTCGACTGACTTTCAATGGAAAGAGGGAAGTTTGACATATGGGTTTTGGATCGTTTGTTAATAACGACGCCCCGTTGAGCAAGAAAAATGAAGGTGTTTCACGGCAGCGATTAAGATAGCTAGCATTTTGACCATGCAAAAGGAACAAGAAGCCAAGATAGTTCGGAATCCTTTGATTTTCTGTATGTTTTTTTTTTCGATGGGAAGTGTAAGTGTGGGTGGGTATATACTAAAAGTGAGAGAAAACTGAGCAGTGGAAAAAAAAGGCCAAAAGTAAAGCGATATATTTTCAGGTCCAATATTCAGAGTGGATTTTTTGTTTTTTTTGCCTGAGGAAAGCCGGTCAAAGAGCATGCCGGGTTAAAGGAAGGCCGAAAAAGAGAAATTGCAGCAAAAAGAGAGAAACGTAGAAAGAGGGTGAAAAGGGGATAGAAGAGATAATGAGTGAGAAAAGTCAGAGAGAGAGAGAGAGAGAGGGAGAGAGAGAGAGGGAGGGAGAGGGAGAGAGAGAGTGAGAGAGACAAAGAGAGAGAGAGAGAGAAAAGAGAGATAAGGGGAAAATAAAAAGAGACTATTGAACCGGTAAAGGTGAATGAAAAGACGGACACACAGAGAAACACAAACACACACTAACATTGAGTATGCCATTGTTTTGCACTAAAATGCGCAAAACACAGACACACTCACAGAGGTACACACACACATGCGTGCCCACAAAAGTGGGTGTGATGTATTCATTCTTTTCTCGTTGATACCGTGATTCAGCTACGATAAATTTAGCTCTCTTCCAAAATTAAAACCGCCGCTTCTGCAGCACGCTGGGTCTCCTCACATGCGCACGGACACACACACACTTACTCTCTCTCTCTCTCTCTCTCTCTCTCTCTCTCTCTCTCTCTCTCACACACACACACACACACACATATATATATGATTAATGTATATTTGGGAAGCAAATCTTTTAAACATATTTTGTTAAATATGACGGTCAAGGGAAATGCTATTATTTTTTATTTAGTTTTTCCAGCATACATACATTTTTCCGTTTGGTGGAGTGAAGGAATACAAAATCTGTCCATCGTCCCAAGCGCTTTCGGACACTTTCATAGCCATCTTCAAAAGGGGGGGGTGATGTTGTTAGTTTCTTTTGATATTTTGACTGTTTGAATATTTTTTGTGTTATTTTGAATACTAGTAGACGCGTTTATTCTGAGACTTCGCATGTTGAGCGCGGCTGGAATTTGTATGAGCGTCCTTCTATATTTAAAAAAAAAATTATTAAAGCCACTCCTATTGTTAAACAAGGTGAAGTTGATAGTTGGTATATATATAGATATATAGATAGATATTAGGTTGAATCATAAATAATTTTCGTTTTTGTTTCCCAACTTAATGCTCAAAAAATACAGTTACATTCTATTCAATCAAATATTAACCATTATTTGACTTGTTGCTACTTATCAAGCAGCTCTTCCATAGGGTTTGAGTAAAACACTACAAGTTTTGATGTGAGCAACTACCCGACGAAATCTTGAATCTGGTTTTCAAGAGAGAAAGTTTCCCTCTACCAAAAAGTTTTGAAGCGATCGAAAAAGATAATAATCGGTTGGTATAAGGTCTAAAATAATTATGGAGGAGAAGAGAGAACGTCAAATCCTGACGAAAAAGAATAAAAAAAACTACAAGACTCTTACTCCGGTGTGAAAGAAATTCACATTTATTAATAGCACAGAAGATAAAATTTACAAAACAAACTTGCATAAAAGTTTCCTTTGTGTGCCACACAAATAGGGAAGATAACAAGTTTTAATGAAATTTATGTTAGGCTGATAAAACAATTATAATTAGTATCAACAAAATGTTCACTTATTTTCATTCATTCATCTGTCGAAAAGAGCTGGGATGGTTGAAAATTCACAGCAGTTTCTGGGTTTCTTTTTAATAATAATTCAGTTTTATAAACTGTGACTAAAAAAAAAAGAAAAGAAAAACGAGATGAATCTCATAAAAGGTTCAAAATCAGGGTTAATATCTCTGATTTTTTGACCAACTTTCACAATTATAAAAAGATAATCATATATCTATAAATTTATAGATTTTTCTCCTTTTCTTTGTATTTCTTTTTTCTTCTTTTACTTTCTTTTTCCGTTTCTACTTTTTTTTTTCCTATTCGAACCCAACTGGAATTGGAACTAGGTTTTCCGGTTAACAAATCTTGGCTGTTATCCATTACACAATCAACCTCATCGAAGGATACAACAACTGCCATTCCCAAGTGGTTACCCATATAGGTACTGACCAGGTTCGATTTTGCTCAACTTCAGTGATCGCACGAAGTCTGTTTAGCGAACAGGGAGTGGGAATTAAATAATCGCTTAATACAAACTTCCTTGAGGCAGGGGTTTGGGGGGGGGTGCGGTGAATATCACATCGATATATCTTAGTAACTGAATGACTGTTGCCTTCTCGACATAAACTTATCTCATTCAGATTAGTAGAAACTTGCTTACGCAGTGCTAATCATGTAACGGCGTAGTAGTAATTAAAAAATATTGTAATTATAATTATATAGTAATTAAAATATTTCTTAATTTGACACTCAACATCCTTATAATGATTTGATTTTTGGTTGCGTTTGGCTTGGTTACAAGAACATAGCAAAAACAGTACATCGTAGCGAGATTTTTGTTAGAAAAATACCATTGAAGTACGCTAACCGTTTGCTGATTAGTAGACTCATTTTAACCTATAAAATATCCCCCAAAACATCCTGAAAAAAAATAAAAAAATAAAAACAGCAATAAATTAAAAAAAAAATTCCAACAATAAATTTTTCGGAAAAATTATTAGTATTATATTTTCGAAAAAAATTACCAGCAATAGATTTGGCTCTCGACAAAAAAACCTATTCATATCCTATTCATACGAACCTATCCTAAAAATCTTGTCGGAATTAAATAACCCATTGAGGTTGATATGCAATGAAACAAACCAAGCCAAACCAAACCAAACCAAATCAAACCAAACCAAATCAAACCAAACCACCCCACCTGCTATAAACCAAATGTCGGTGATTTGAGTTAACTTCTCTTTTAATTCTTACATTCTAAACAGTTGCCATAAATTTGGCTCCCCTTCTCGGTGTGTGGTGAATTTGTTTTGATTAGTCAGGTTTTCGTGCTGAAATATGCCATTCAGTGGATAAAACTGGGGATAATGGGAAGGAATATGAAGTACAAAGAAAAACATTTTTCTTGATTTCTTCTTTCAATTTTTTAGGGGTGGGGAGTGTGCGTCTAATGCATTGAAACATCTTATAAGCATCTAAATACGGTAATTTCTTATCAATTTTTCAACTTGATATTAACAGTGAAAATGGGTCTCTGTCTAAACTCATCCCAGCAATAATGGTCCGACTTTTATATATTTTAGATATACACAAAGCTGAAAAGAAAATAATAATAACATTGAAATATACAGCATGGACTATGTGTATGTATTTGTTTCGCACTGATATTGCTTATGATTGCCTTTTGCATTGGCACAAAACATTGAAAATCACTATGTCTCCCATTCGCATTGACATGAACGAATAAAAAACTGTTATTCCTTCTTTGTAATGAAATTGATAATGTGCCTCTTTTTTTTCCCCCACTGACAGTACGAATACACATTCCTTCAGCATTGACATGAAACACTGACATTCTGTATGCACCCCCCCCCCATTCGCCTTGATATTGCGTTTTCCTATTGACATAAAAACGATGAAAACATGAAGCCTTAATACAGTGCTTTGCCCTTATTTCGCAATGACATCTAATTATAACCACCCATTCAAACCAACCTGAAACACTGCTTATGATATGAAACACTGACAATGTGTCCTACCCCACTTTGAAATTGTCATGAAACACTGACAATGTGTCCTACCCCACTTTGAAATTGTCATGAAACACTGACAATGTGTCCTACCCCACTTTGAAATTGTCATGAAACACTGACAATGTGTCCTACCCCACTTTGAAATTGTCATGAAACACTGACAATGTGTCCTACCCCACTTTGAAATTGTCATGAAACACTGACAATGCATATATCCTTCTTTCGGACTAACATAATCATGCCCTCCTTTGCACTGACATTATAACACTGACAATAATTATGCCCCCCCCTTAACATTTCGAACTGACATGAACATTTTTATATGCATTTTTTTTTTTTTTGCCAGATTGGTCGTCAATTTACTTTTGCTTACGGCTATATCACGTCGTAACACCGGTTCTCGTACATTCACCGAAGTTAATCAATGTCGAGCCTGCTTAGTCCCTAGATGGATGAATCCTGGGAATAACAAGTGTTGGATGTGCGGGTGGGGTAATGGATAATAGTTCGGAATTGTTAATCGGCGAGTCGAGTTCAATTTTCATTCGATTTACGTGCAAATACGCTTGGAAAAGGCCTGAATCAATTCACTTTCGTTTGGTGAATATTTGTTTCAGCATGCAAGAAAAAGTCAATATTAAGTGAATGAAAATTGCTCTTTTATGAACATTTCTATGACTACAAATTTTTTACATGGACAGAAAACACATATATTTCTTTCTGCTGTTGAACTCCTTGTTTTAAATATTTTCAGATTTCGTTGGGTATGATGATCTGGAAACTGGCGGTTAATCTCATGTTGTAGACATTAATTTATTGATTTGTTTTGTTCTGGACAATTTATGATCAACTAGCACTTCTCACTATGCTACGTCCACCTGGAAAATCACACGTTTATTTGCTGGAAATTGAAAAAAAAAAAAACGTAACTTCAACTAAAAAAAAAGAAAAGTGGATTGAGTTGGGTGGACAAGAGGAAGATATAGAAGAAGAGAAAAGGGAGAGGTGAAGGTTTAAGTGAAAACAACCAAAAGAGAACGAAAACAGTGGAAGAAAAAGAGGGGAGTCTCTTGATAGTTGGCTATGAACAGTTCTTTGTAGTGACGAATTCTTGCAGTTTCATGTGTGACCAGACGCAAATGTCTGTTGGAGAGTTTTGATATGAACGTATAATGAGAGAGTGGCGTGTGTTAAGCCATTTCGAGCCCCATCGCTCTGCCGTATTGCACGGAGCATGCGTGAAAATTCTCACGCAGGCGGATACGACTTGGCATTTTTATAACACTTTATGCAGAGGTTACGAGAAATATGGATGACGGTTATGAAGGCTGAAGAAAAAATGTTATGACGCAATGAAGGAGTTAAAAAAAACCTACGAAGTCGCTAAAGGGAAATGGTGAGAGTGTGTGTGTGTGTATGCGTGTGTGTGTGTGTGTGTGTGTGAGAGAGAGAGAGAGAGAGAGAGAGAAGAGAGGAAGATGTAAAGAAACATTTAAAGAAAGAAAATAAATAGTAGATTGAAGGGATAACAAAAACAAATTCGAAGATCTGCACAATAATGTGCGGAACCAAAAGAGAGAGAGAGAGAGAGAGAGAGAGAGAGAGAGAGAGAGGGGGGGAGGGAGAGAGCGAGAGCGATAAAAACCTGTGAGTGAGTGATAAAGAAGAAGAATTAATGAGTGAGTGAGTGAATGAATGAGAGAGAGAGAGAGAGTGGATGAAAGAGAACGATAGTGAGCAAGAGTGAGTGAGTAAAAGAGAGCAAGTATGTCAATGAATGAGAGAAAGAACTGAGTGAGTGATTAAGTGAGTGAAAGAGGGCGATAGTGAGCAAGAGTGAGTGAGTGAATGAGAAAGAGCGAGTGAGTGATTGAATGAATGAGTGATTGAGAGAGTGAAAGAGAGCGATAAAAAGTGAGAAAGCGAGTGAGTGAATGATTGAGTGGATGAGTGAAAGAGAGCGATAGAGAGCAATTGTGAGTGCATGAAAGGGAGAAAGAGTGAGATAGATAGATAGATAGATAGATAGATAGATAGATAGATAGATAGAGAGAGAGAGAGGGAGAGAGAGAGAGAGAGAGAGAGAGAGAGAGCAGTAAGAATTAGAATAAATAAAAAGAAGACTGAAATGGCAAATCAAAGATTTTAAAAGAAAAAGGCATTTTTGTAAAAAAAAAAAAAAAAAAAATAACGGAAGTTTTTTTTACTGACATTTTTTGTATCCTATTTTTTTAAAGTGCGTGGTGAATAAGATCACATGACATCCTGCCCGCCACCGAGTTACTGAAAATCAAAAGGTCGGCATCGTGTACAATAACCATGGCTGGTGTTTCCTCATATTTGGAAAAGAGAACCTTCGCCTACGAATTAGATCCCTTCGAGTGCCAAGCCTCACCAATCCGCTCTCGGTCCAGAATCGTTTTGTTATTCTTCATCATTGCATGTCATTCGCATTGAGACTGAAATTTTCAAATATTTTTCTTTGAAGATTTCCGTCATTTCAAAAGCCCATGACCCGTCCAAACATTCTCACAGAGTTTTGTCTTTCATCTTTAGATTGGAATAATAATAATAATAATAATAATAATAATAATAATAATAATAAAAACAGTCACTTGAGTGGCATTATACTGGCATGTATAATTAATTTCTCTCTTATTTGTTCAATTTGCAGTGATAAAAAGACAAGGAGACATTCGGCCGTAATGTTTTGCGTTTTATTCGAATGCAAAGATAGAAAAAAAGAAAAAAAAAGCGTTTACTTGGCGATTACCTCCTATTTCACCCGACATGCAATATTGGGCTTCAGCGACTTACAAGAGGGAAAGATTCATGCCAAAAGATGTTCCGTTTAAAGAACTAGCAAACAAAAGAATAACTAACAAACGTGGAAGTAAGCCAGAATAGACAAAGCACTCAAATTTAACACCACACCATCAAATAATGCCAGTTTCAGGAAGAACCAGTGGTTATTTCGAGTTAGTTGTGTTGACTGGTTACCTAGCAAAGTTCAAGAACCAAGTCTACCCTGCTATTTAATCCATACCAAACAGACTCAAATAAAATGAAAAAGACGGATTTTGACATTAAAGAACTTAGAAAAGTTTGATAAGCCATTAAACAATAAAAATAAACCTAATCCAATTTAAGTTTTCGATTCAAATTCTATCAGCTTTCGTTTCTAACGAAGATTAAAAAGTAAATATATAATCAGTGTGATATGTCAGCTCTAGAAAAAAATTCCTATTACTTTTCTTATTCACCAACTGGTTTATCAAATCATCCTATCAATAAAATTGATTCCAAGCTTCGAATACCTTAGACGAAAAAAATATAAAATCGATATATCTTGAATGATAGTAAAATAAATATATTGTCATTTTTCTCTCTCTTTTAATTAGAAAAAAATATTTGCATTAATCGGAAAACATTTCCTTAAATTAAAAAAATGGAATTCTGTGTGTCTGGTATCGATCTGAAACGGATTGATAAAAATCATGATTTTTTTCAGCTATCGGTTGAATTAATTAGCGCTATATTATTGGTAAGCAAATACATAATGATCATCTGACGCTAATTTAGAAATTTTTCAGTCATCTCTTGACTCAAAAACTGCTAAAGTTATGTGGAACCTCGTTACAAAATTGTAGGAAAATGCGATAGATTTAAGTACTGTCAAAGAAACTAATTTTTTTTTTTTACAAAACCGGCTCACATAGAAAATAACTCTTTTTTTTGTACACGGACCAGTTCCAATAACCGAATCATTTGTAGAGGAATATGCATGGATAAAATTAACAATCTCCTACATTGCTCTACGAATTTAAATAAATATTTATTATAGAATATTAAATTCCTTTCAAAACAACTTCACAAAATACTTTCGGCTTGACGATATTCAGTCACCCCCCCCACGAGGGTGTCATGTGGCACAAGGCCTTTTTAACGTGGGCATTCCGAGCCCGTGGGCTCGGCCAAAAATATGCCCACTTTCGGCTTGACGATACAACCGAATCAGTTGCGTTAGTACAAACGAAAGAGAATACATCTACATGTGAGAATGTGTGTGTCACATATTTACGGTGTTTTATATATGCGTATAATTTGTTGCAACCCGAAGCTAAATAAGCAGTGAGCTGACTTAATACTACTGTTTACGCTCGTAAACAACCACTGTCCGTATATTTTTGGAGTCGAAATCGCTAAGCCTTTTTTGTAATCTAATATATTCGACTAAATATGCCAAAATGTGGATAAATAATTATTTTGAGAAATTCAGTTTTGTATAACAACAATCTGGTCAAAGTTTAACTAAAGAAACGAATTTACTTAACATCACAATATTTATAAGAATAATATGGGCTACGAAAAGACTAAAAGTTAGATTTTACTAAACCCATAAGTTTATTGGTTAATAAATATTTTCCCAATATTTAAATATTTTCCATTTTAAGGAGGGAAACTATTGTTGGTCCTATTCTAAAGTGATCTTCCAAAATCTCGGAGCAAACAACAAATCTTAATTGTTTGCAAATTCAAAGAATATCGCGCGTCTCATATGACATCGCTGATTGGTTAATATATATGAATACAGAAATTCAAATTATTGTACTAAAATGAGTTCATTTCGGTGTGAGCCGGTTTTGTACAAACAAATTAGTTTCCAGTGACAGTAATGTCACTGGAAACTATAGCACTATAAGATTATCTACAATTTTATAACAGGTTCCATAGTTATGGTCACCAAGTATTGTGGCACCATGCATAGTTAGCGAGCTGAAAAGAAATATTCATAAATATATGATTTGTTTTTTACGGTTTGTCAACCATTTGATAATTATTTAGGGCTGAAAAATATTTCGGGGTTAGGAATAATTCTTTCTTTACATTCAAGCGATCTGGGAGAAAGAAAAAGAAGACAGAAGAAAAAGAAAAAAAATAAATAATACGAAAACAGATCATAAGCGAGCACACACACGCTCGACTGAGACATAACAGATGTCGGAAGATATCCAGGTCAAGCACCTGACCTACTTCCGTGTCCACGAAAAATGGAAGTTTGTTGTCAAATGGTTGAAGAAACGAAGTTTAGAGACAATGAAAAATATGATAGATAACAGGTGGGAAATGTATCTAAGGATATGAAGACAAACCATTAATACGAAAACACAGACAATTTCCAGAATTGGAAAAAGCCACACAAGATGATGTTCGCTGAAAATGTTTTTTTGAGATAATGAAAATTTTTATTATCGGGTCTTTGGCCGGGAAAAAGGAGTGAAATATTTTTATTCGTTCACGGAAACGCCAACAGGTCTGAGAAATCCCTTTCTTAGGTCGTATCCAATTAGCGATAAACTGCTTGACAAATACCACGTGTTAAAAAGCCGAAGGTGTCATCGCAGTCGCTTATGATAAGGGCGATTTAAATTTTTATTTTTTTTAAAGCAAGGTGTTTCTTCCCCCAGAACAAAGCCACGGATTGTCCACGCCCGACTAAAGACGTCATTGGCTAGATGTGATCACATGACACGGAAAGGAGGAGAAAGATACCCGACCAGGACGTCATTGGCTAAATAAGATCACGTGGCGCACGAAGGAGGAGGAAAGATACCCGACCAGGACCTCATTGGCCGAGAGCGGTCACGTGACGCACGAGGAGAATCGGTCGACGCCCTTGTCAGAAGTGTAAGTGTGAGGGGCCGATACGAAGAAGCGGGGAAGAGGGTATACGCTCTCAGAGGCACAATAAGGAGGAAGGAGTGAAAGTGAATTACCGAAAATGGAAAATCCCTAACCAGAAATAAGAAGGGTGGATACGTATTTAGAATTATCGAAGAATCCCCGACGCCAAACAGACCCACCCCAGTTTTTGACGGCGTCAATAAAAGCGAAACCCCAAACGACAGAAATCAGATCAGCCGCGGACGGCGAGCGGATCAGAGTTGCGCCGCGGACGGCGAGAGAGCCTGAGCGCGGGCGGCGGGCCCGGTTCATTCGCCCCCTTGCAGGCAAGAGATGCCAGCTCGTTTGGCAGAAGAGAAGAAGTTAATTCGCGCACTGACGGCGGAGATGAGTGACCAATAATTCAGACTCTGAAGAGAAGAAGTTGAGTAGAAGTTTGAGAGCGGACGGCGAGAGAGTTTGAGTTGGAGTTTGAGCCGTGAACGACAAGCAGAGATGAGCGCCCAGTGTTGAAACCGCGTCAAGATAGCTAACCAAGATTCACGCACACTTCTGGACTCTTCTTCAACCAAGAACAAGTAGTTTGAAGAGCGACTTAAAATCAGACCACAGAAATAAGTTTTTTTCGACTTTCGTCCAAAGACACGCCGAAACACAAATTTCTTAGAGAGCAGACAACTGGAAGCCTTAAAGTTGCCTAGTAAAAGCGTCGTGCCACAATCCACAGAACGGGTCGGGAAGTAGACATAGTCCTATGTACCGAGCAAAGAGACATAAAAGTTTGTTACCTTTTTTCTTGATACGTTGGACCTTGTGAGTTTTTATTTTATTTCTTTTTTTTATACATAATTGTGTGTTATCACCCCGTTAGACTCAACTTGCATTACGGCCCCAAGCCCTGTTTGATCTCGTCTCTCTAAGATCAAGTCACAACGTGGGTAGGCAGACCGGAGATCAGTGCAGTTACCCTGGTAACCAGGCGTTGGAAGCGGGTTGAGAACGACGAGGTTGGTATCAATCTAACCAAAGGGTTAGAACGTCACGTTTGGAGCAGCGAGGAGCGAACAGCTGACGCCGCGACAAAAGACGTCACAACTGGTGCTGTCCGTGACCAGGATATCAGAGCCTGGGGAGCACGTGACGTCACAATTGGCGCCGCGAACGGGATCGAACGACACAGTCGACGCTGCGACCGGGGGACGACGTCACAGTATTGTTTCTTGTCTGCTTGTAAACCACAACTAGAACTGTAGCCACAAAATTATTTATATTTACTAATATGACCCCATAGAATGTGTTTAGCATGTTAGCTTTTCAAGGGATTCGTTCTATTAACAATGTAAAGATAACACTAAACTAGATGATTGTGACCCTCAATGTAGATATCTAATTAAAAATGTAATGTAGATATCTAAATAAAAACGTACTGTATATATCTAATTAAAAATGTAATGTATATATCTGATTAACAATGTAATGTATATATCTGATTAAAAATGTAATGTAGATATCTGATTAAAAATCGCCAAAAACCAAGCTTTTTCAATTGTTTTATGATGTTTTTCCAGTAACTGAAAAAAGAAATCTGATATTTTGTTTGTTTGGTTGGTTGTTTTGATTAGTATCATATCAACAACTCTATGGGTTATTTAATACCTAAATCTAAATATTTTGAATGCAATTGTATACCTTCAACTACAGATTTATTATAATAGTGTATTGGTGGTAATTTTTTATATAAAAATGTATTGATTATATTCTTTACTATAAAATTGTATTTTTATGTATAAAATCTGTATTTGATTGTGTGTTGTTTGGCTATTTGCTAACAGCAAACATTCCGGGTCAAGTTGAACCTGGGAACAACAGCAGCTAAGATTCATACCTTTTCCAAGAATATTTGCGTGTAAGTGAATATAACGAACCCAACTGGAATTGGAACTCGGCTCACCGATTAACAATTCTGAGTCATTACCCATTACACCACCTGCACATCCAAGCTTACATCAACCTTGTATTCTCAAACGGTCACCTCTCTAGGTACTGACTAGGCTCGAGGTTGCTTAACTTTGGTGATCGTACGGGAACCAATGTTTCAACGTGATATGACCGTAAACCTGATATTGTGAGAAGTGGATTGGTCTCTGAACTTTTCAGTACCTCCTCATAATTCATTAAATATCTTTTTAGTCTGTTTGGGGTGTCATTGTTTAACTAAAAAAACAAACAAAAAAAACAAAACAAAAAACAAACAAAAAAAAACAACAGAAAAAAACCGTAGCTGTAGCTATGACCTCCAAATTATCTGATTACGAATAGAACTTTCAATTTCAAGCTTTTAGAGAGGGTTCTATTGACAGTGTAAGTATATTGGTAAACTGAACACTTACTTTAGGTCCGTTAGGGTAGCTAAACGTTTTGTTTAGACGTAAAAAATAGACATTTAGCAGAAAGTTTCCAAGCCCGAAACCAAAATTGTGATCTTTTTTCTTATAATTTTCCAATTAATTTTTTCAACTGAAAATAAAGAGATCCTGCGTCAGTCTAAACTGATACCATCTTTTTTCTATCTATCTAAACTATAATTATAAACTATAATTTGGGAAAATTTTCACTAAAATATGTTGGAAAGATATCCAAGTTTGTTTTTTTTCTGAAATGAAGAAAATATAAACTTTAAACTAAATGGTCATAACATTTGAAAAAAAAAAAAAAAAACCGTTATTCAGGACGATATATATTTTTAAAATGGCGTTTCATTTACATTTGCTGCATGAGCAATAACCAGCAGGGAACGTCAACTTCTCGACACCATTTATTAACTTTTAAGTCCTCAAAAATATTTCGTTGATGCAATAAAAGTAGAGAAATAAATTTATTATAAAAAGTGATACTTGAAATCTTTTGTCAAACCCCCCCTTCTACATTTGAATTAAATGGGCTCCAAAAGTTCACGATGGTGAAGATTTTAAAATAAAGAATGATCCACTGAATATATCATTTAATTTGTTTTAAGGATTTTTATCCCAAGCAAGGCAGTAAAGCCACTAATATGTAAGGTTACCAAGTGTGAAAGAATATGAAAAAAAAAAAAAAAAAAAAAAAAAAAAAGAAAGAAAAGGAAAACATTATTAAGGAGAGAGAACAATAAAAAGAATAGGAATTACGAAGACAGAAGATAACGATTGATTTTGATTTAAATTTTTGAAGATCCAAGTTAACTGGACATCAAGAAGACGGGAGAGATTTCCATAAATAAGAAGTGCAATAGAAGAAGAAACACTTGACATAGAACTTACGGTTACATCTATCCATTTCAACTGTAAAATGAAAGGAATATTTAAATCAGAGATATCTTATTATGAACGGAGGGATCAATAAAATAATCGTTAATCGGAAACAAAAATCTAAGGAAAACGGGTTGAAATGCCATCGGAACTCGAACGCTCAAAATGAATTTGAACACGTTTTTAACGTTTCATTTCTTTTCTGTATACCAGGAACTTGTTATATTCTTTATACGTCAGGATTAGTGTGAATAAAAGTTTTAACGGATGACTTTTGTAATTCCTATCCTTGATATCATAAGTCGTATAAATAGTTTATTTCCCCTGTCATGACAATCATTAAAAGATTTTTCGTTATTAAAGAAACTTATGACAAGAGTTCTTGGAGATTATCCAGAGAAGAAGTGCTCAATTCGATTCGTAAACAAATAATAATTGAAAATTATTTGCTGGGATATAGGAAAATATAGATATTTACTAAAAGTAGCGTGCTATGAGACAAGATCCCAATAATAGGACATTTCGCGATAATCGAACTGATCGAACCACTCAGTCTAACTAGCCAGTTTTCGTTTTCCTGGCTGACGCACAAATATAGGAGAATATATAAATGATTTCTTGAGTGAAAAATAACCCATTCTATCCGAAAATACATAGATATAGTTAAACATGTCTTTCAAAAATGAGGTAAAGTATTAAGAGATAGTAAAATTTCGTTAGAAATAAAGAGAAAAGTATTTAAAATATTTACATTGTCGGACTATTGTCCTCATCGTTGTTGTCATATTCGCGACGTTTCGGCCATCTTCAGCTGGTTAGAATTTCGAACCGCATCCCTTATTTCGTCTATCGGGGGTAGATTGTTCTAGTTCTACGTGACGTGCCTTTTTCGGATATATTAATTCTGTTTGCCTCATTATGTAATGAAAAAGATGTAAAAGTGTCATAAAGAAAATATGTATGGTTTAGGGTTTATGGTTTATGGTTATCAAACAGTTGCCTCTCATGAAACCTTACAAAAATATTGACCATGAGAAGACCCAAAGGACTACCCATCGCTACCCCATCAATCTGTTGATACATGTCATTAAGCTAAAACAGACAGACTTAGTAGCCATCTTCATCAGCTCGACATTCTCAGGAATAGATGGCGGCTTTAAGTGGACAAGATACAAATGTCAAAAATCTTGTGAAGAGAGGGACATTCGTGAACTACAAATATCAAAAGACACGAGAAACACCGTGTCCGTTCGTTGCAATTTGCATGGAACTCCGTGTCTGTACGTTGCAATTTGCGTGAGACTCCGTGTCCGTTCGTTGCAATTTGCATGGAACTCCGTGTCTGTACGTTGCAATTTGCGTGAGACTTCGTGTCGGTTCGTTGCAATTTGCATGGAACTCCGTGTCTGTACGTTGCAATTTGCGTGAGACTCCGTGTCCGTTCGTTGCAATTTGCATGGGACTCCGTGTCCGTTCGTTGCAATTTGCATGGAACTCCGTGTCTGTACGTTGCAATTTGCGTGAGACTTCGTGTCTTCGTTGTTTGCATGGTTCGTTGTACGTTGCAATTTGGAACTTCGTGTCTGTACGTTGCAATTTGCGTGAGACTCCGTGTCGGTTCGTTGCAATTTGCATGGAACTCCGTGTCTGTACGTTGCAATTTGCATGGAATTCCGTGTACGTTCGTTGCAATTTGCATGGAACTCCGTGTCTGTACGTTGCAATTTGCGTGAGACTCCGTGTCCGTTCGTTGCAATTTGCATGGAACTCCGTGTCTGTACGTTGCAATTTGCGTGAGACTCCGTGTCCGTGCGTTGCAATTTGCGTGAGACTCCGTGTCTGTACGTTGCAATTTGCGTGAGCCTCCGTGTCCATTCGTTGCAATTTGCATGGGACTCCGTGTCCGTTCGTTGTAATTTGCATGGAACTCCGTGTCCGTTCGTTGCAATTTGCATGGAACTCCGTGTCTGTACGTTGCAATTTGCGTGAGACTCCGTGTCGGTTCGTTGCAATTTGCGTGAAACTCCGTCCGTTCGTTGCAATTTGCGTGGAACTCCGTGTCCGTATGTTGCAATTTGCGTTAAACTGCGTGTCCATACGTTGCAATTTGCGTATATCAACGCAAACTGAAACCAGTCTAGAATATAATACTAAAAATAATACTGTACAAGATCATAGATTTCAACCAGAGATTTGACCAGCTTATGTTTGACTGATCCCACCACAAAATGGGCCGGTGGCGAAAATTAAATTTATAAACTTTCGCCATACCATACATCCTAGGACGCTGGGAACCAACAGTTCGAATTCTATCATATACACGGCAGAGTTCGAATTCCAGTCGAATCCATTAGATTCACTTACGTGCTAATGCCCTTGGGGAAGGTATGAATCCGCTTCTCCCACCAGCTATGGGTAAATAGCAGGACAGACCGGGTTCTGTAGACCTGGATGGATATTGGTCTACCGCAGAAAGAAATGGCAAACCTACTGTGGGAAAAAATCTGCCTCGTCAGTCATGTATTGAAAGATAGATGATCGCCTAAGCGTGTATCACACATGGCACGCAAGTGACTGACCTGTTTTGGGAGGAACATTCTTTTTGTGACGTCATTTAATCTCTTCTGAAATTTAACTTACGTTTTCGCGGTTTCATCAAATCACTTAATTTCCGAAATTTACTCGTGTCATCTGATATTGTCGACATTTTATTTACATAATCAGAATAATCCAGAATCACTACACTAACATTAACATCACTATTATATTAATCACCTTCACTCATCGGCAGTGTTTATTGTTTTAAAAAGCGAGGATTAGATTTCCAATAAAACCTAAACCTATTAAAGCGAATTAATAAATTTTTGTTCTTGAGACTTTACAATAAAAAAAACACTATTTGTCTGGGAGGCCATGTTGTTTACTTCCCGAATCGGCTGTCAAAACAGTGTCATTTGCATATCTTATATTGTTCAGGTGATGCCTACAATAATAAATCCTGGTAAAGTTTCTAGTTCTCTCAGGATAGCGTCACTGTAGAGGCTGAATAATTTTGCGGAGGAGACACACCCTTGTTTCATGTCCCTTTCTGTTTTTTTTGTGTCAACTCAATTAATCTTCTATCCGTATGTATACGATTAGTTCCCAGAATAAGTTTTGGGTTATTATAATAACTTTTCTAAAGAGTTCGTGTTTTCCTAACAGTTCAAATAGATCCTTGTGTACTTTCGGTCTAGTGCCACGTATAAGCCACGCTTACAAGATAACCATTTTAGGAACGCATTTTAATTAGGTTAATTGTTCATAGCAGCAATGCTGCTTGTTATGGCTCTGACACTTTAATATGGCTTTGACGCTGACACTTTTAGAGCAAATAACAGATCTTAGAATCAATTGGTATATTCTCCTTCAAAGAATCAGATTCATCTTTTTACTCGTTGCTTCATTGTGTTGCTCGCATTTGTTATTATGTGAAATGGCATACACATTGATAGTGCAAATATTTCACTGAATCTCTTTATTGATTTTCTAAATATTTAGAAACATTAAAAGTGACTAAATATACGAGAGTTTACGGTCAAATCAAAACTGAAACAAAGATTCTCGTTTGATCACAGAAGTTAAACGGTGTCGAGCTCAGTCCATACTTTGATGGGGGACTACTTACGAACACTGGTTACTGAAAGTAAACTGGATACAAAACCTATTAGACCTGGGGTTAGCAAATTTATCCGACAACAATTTATTTACTATGGAAACCGTCAGCAACAACGCCAAGTGTTAACAGCGGCGACCCCATACTCCTCTCCAATACTCCTCAGTGGAGTATACGGAACTAAAAGAGGAGGAGGAATAATATGAACTCAGTATATATATATATATATATATATATATATATATATATATATATATATATATATATATGCAAACTATCGAGTAGCTGCCAAACATCCAACATTCAATATATGGTTTATGTTTATATATATATATATATATATATATATATATATATATATAAAGCTCCTATGGTCAAAGTACAATATTCTCCTAAATTGCTATTATGTATCTTTTAAGTTGTAGCTTAGGAACAAACATATATGTATACAAGATTTTAATAGCATGACCCAGGGAATCAATTTATTTTGGGCACTAATGGCGCATACATATAAAAATTAGTTTAATAATGACAAATAACGGTTAATTTAAATTTTTGAAGATGATAGTTAACAGGAAAGCAAGAAGCCGAAAGAGAATTCCACAAGTGAGAAGTGCGAGAGAAGAAAACATTAAAACATAGACGAAGATAATCTGGTTTGATGATCGCATCCATTAATATTGATTCATTGTTTGCACTATACATACATACATACATACATACATACATACATACATATATACATACATACATATATACATACATACATGCATACATACATACATACATAATAGGAACATACATAATAATTCAGTTCAATTTGACAAAGACGATGGACATAAAAACAAGTCTTATCCAAAACAGATAACTGAAAATTTTAATGAATATTGTCCTGAAGAAGGTTTATTAAACCGAAACGTCAGACGTCGACATTTCATTCATTTTAAACAACATAATTGCATTTAAGGATTTTTGTTTGTTTTTTCCAAATTTTTCTTCATTCTGTCGGATCTATATCCATTTACATTTGCTTACATATATATATATATATAGTTTTAAGGCATGCTTTTATTTATGAGTTAAAGTTCTCAGGGATAGAGCGTATATTGAGGTTAGCAGCACCCAGCGTCGTTCGCTGAATGTTGACTTCATGGTCCATATATATATATATATATATATATATATATATATATATATATATATATATATATATATATACACACACAACCATATATATATATATATATATATATTGCCATATGCGCTATATTTAGATATATGTATTTGAAAAGACTATTTGGGTATATTATGTCTACCAGCCTGCGTTTATCGAGATTTTAACATTGGTTATATAAGAAAAGATTTTTAAACCGATATTAGTTCTCATTATACTAAACGTTATATTTTATTATGGACAAGTTTTTGAGTAGACACTCTTGTCCTTTTAATTGGCGCGATTTAATGCCTACCGACGAGAATTTGTTCATAAAAATTCTCGCGATATTTCTATCGAGATTCTGTGATTTCTTTTTCAGCTGTTTATAAATGGAAGTGCAATTTTCTGTCTATTTTTCTGGAATGGGACGAGTTTTTCTAAACGAATTTTGTTTAAAAAATCTTTGCAATTAGGTTGTTCTCCTACCAAATCAAAATGGTCTCGATAATCGACCACTGAAGTAAAATGAGAAGTAGCCGTGAATAATAAAGCGATCGCTTCGTTTTCATAATTAAATCTTTGAAATCTGTCTTCGAAATGTCAACATTTAAAAAAAAAAGCATGGCCGCATTATGCTGGGGACATTGAATAAACAACATTGTTTGTGATAACTAATTGCGACAATTCAATCAGACAAATCAATGGCGAATTATAACGGTATCCCAACATGAATACATCTAAAAATAACGATTTAATTGCGTAAATTTTGTAGAATTGAATACATATTTAATTTTAGAAAAAAGAAACTAAAGCAAAAACAAATATTTTAATAGAAGGATTTAAATAAATAGTATGGTTAAGGGATAAGGTCTCAAGTCCTATAAAACAAGTTTTAGATTAGCTAGAATAATACCAGTAAGTTAATGAAGTCGATCTATTTCTGTACAAAATCTCAACATGCTTATCATTTAGTACAGAAAAAAAATATCGTTTACTTTTGAAGTAGCTGTAAATCGAATCTTAAACTTAGGTGTTAAATTTAAAACCTTTGACCTTTCTACGCCTCTTTTTCATTTAGGTAGTTGCGCCTTCTCGTGTTAATGTTCTTGACTGACATAAAATAAAAAGACTATATTGATTTCACTGTTAGGCCATCTGCTAAGAAAGTTGGTTCACTGTGTCGCACGAGACAGTTTTTCTCTCTAGAATCTTATATATCTATAAACCTACCATTCATCCATGCTTAGAATATTGCTGCCACATATAGTCCCGTGCTCCTGATATTTATCTAGAGATCCATCATTAAATTCTAAGAAGAATCAGCAATAATATTAGTCCTGATCTGGCGGCTCGGCTTCAGTCACTTTTTCACCGCCGGAAATTTGCCTTTTGTATTTTGGTAATTGTTCGGATGAGCTCTTCTCAATGGTATCTAGATTTTATGAATTTAAGCGCAGTACTAGACTAGCGACAAGGTCTTATCAACTTACAGTCGTGTCGACAAGATGTAATCGTAAGTTTTATGCTAACAGTTTCTTTTCTCGCAGTTCTTGCTTGTAAAACTCACTTCCGGTTTCATGCTTTTCAGTCAATTTTAATCTGAAAGAATTAAAGAGAATTAAGCCCTTCTACATAATTTTTTAACAAAATTTCATCAATTTATGATACATTATCTTAACCCTAACACACACACACACACACACACATATGTGTGTGTGTATTTATATATGTATGTATGTGTATGTGTGTATAGCTCAGACGTAGTAGACCAGATTGACGAAAGGTATTACTCAATACCCTCACACATGAAACAGACAATAAGAGCATTTATAATGGGATGCATTCTCAAACATATTTCTGTATTCACTACCAACGATGTTAAATGGTAGGAGACATTGCTTCGCACGTAACCCTCGTGTATGTTTAAAATAGCATATTGGTAGGAATTCTCTAAAGAATTAAATTCTTGGAGAGATTTAAGCAATGGCGGCGTATTTTCGTCTTCCGTGATCCTCTTCTGAACTGTAATATCTAATGATGACTTCGAATATGTTATTTCATTTTATTTTTATTGCATACTGTACCACTAGTGGAATATATTTTAAAACGAATTTTTAGATTACAGACGAACATTCATTTTGATTGCTTTATCGATAATATACCCGGAAAAGGTTAAAATACAATATATGATTACGCATTATTTTAAAATACAATTACTGTTCGTAGATATAAAAAAATATGCCATAAAATAAATTCTACACGTAGAAAAAAATGGCACGAAAAGGTTAAATCTATGGCGTGAGACTAAGTGTCTGTGATAGGATTATATGCACATATCAAAGAGATTTCTGAATTTGTTTTCGGTCTGAATCGCTTCCCAAAATCAGAATACTTATTTGGGAAAGTAGAGACGACTGAGAACTTTTTAAGAACTATAGTATATGTAAATATTTATTATTGTAAAATACAATAATTGTGGCACATGGCTGAAAAAGTAGGGAGTTGGGTGAGGTTGGTCATCATTAACTATCCTATACCTCGCTAATCCGATTCACGGCCCATTCATTCAATACAAATAAGACATATACCGAAAGAAGACATCCTTCACCTTTTACTCCTACATATACCACAAGACCCAATACACAAAGGAAACCTACAAAATAAACCCCATGATTTAAAGATTTCTTATGTAGAAATTTCCTATGTACAAATGTTCGTAATATATATATATATATATATATATATATATATATATATATATATATATATATAAGATGATATGAAATGAGGGGAAGGGGTATGTGCTCTAGTATATGTATGCGGGTCTATAGACATCCTGCCAGTGCCATATTTACCTATAGGCTTAGCATTCTGGAGCCTAGCCGTTCAAAACCTGGGGGGGGGGGCAGCCAAGGTGTATAATATTTTTGACACTGTCATAGGCCTTTCTTGCACATGCTGCCATAAGGCATTGTACACTTAAAACAAGCCTTCAGTAATTTTCCTTATATTCAATTTCAGAATAATTCTGTCTTGAGCTGATAAATCGATGCTAGCATTGATTTCTTTATAGATTTTTTTTTAAGTTTCAACCTTCATGCACTGTTTCAGTCACATACTGTATTTAACAATTGGGCACCTCGGCGTGGTGTAATGGTTAGCAAGCTTGTCTTGCTAGATCAGTTGCTACTGAAAAGTGAGTTCGATTCTCACTGGATGCCCTATACTTTCGGCCTTGTGCCACATCTAAGCAACGCTTGGAAAATCTCTACTGTATTTAACAATAACATCTTAGGTTCTTTAGAGGAGGAATTGTCAACTGTGGAATTTAAAACACCCGTCATCATCCTCGGTTTGTCTCCCATTTTCCTTTACTCGTGAGAACGGGGGATTTGGTGGAGTCTCACAAGTGGAAGAGCCTACGGCCTCTTTTCATCTAAATCCGGTTTTCCATCATACATCCCATGCGACCCAGTGCTAGAGTAATAGCCATATTGAGCCACCGTTGTTAAACTGTTGCGGTTTTGAGCTTTAGTCGCCATTGGGCTAAACTTAGAAAAACAAAATGGTGTCATTGATAAAAAATCTTGAGAAAAGATCTGAAGGTTGCTAATGTCCTTTTAACGCAGATTCTCTTAATTCTACGAATATTACGTCTGTTGCTAGACATATTTTTTCCATTGACACACACTGAAAGAGTAGAGAAAACAAAAAATGATTTGACCCTATCTTTACCTGATCAAACAGTGGCACTGACAAGAAGGTCATATCTATTGACAACGTCCAATGTATGTGCTTTTGTATTTGTGTTTTATTGCTTGTTTTTGTATATATGTGCGCCTTAGTTTGTATGTGTGTGTTTCTGTATTTGTCTTTGTGTGTGTGTGTGTGTATACTAGTTTAGTATTTATGTTCGTGTGTGTAAGCTAATTTGTGGGCTTGTGTGCGAGTTTGTGGATTTGTGTGCGTGTTTGTTTGTGTGTTTGTGCTTGTGTGTTAGTTTGCGTGTTTGTACCCGTGTTTGTGTGCGTGCGTGTTAGTTTGTGTAATTCTGCTTTTGTGTGTGTGTTAGTTTGTGCATTTGTGCTTTGACGCATGTATGCGCTCGTGCGTGTGTGTGTATGTGTACTACGTTAGCTTTTTACTAGACGATCAAAGTCCCCGATACATTCCGCATAGATAGTAGCAATTATGCATTTGGAACGTTAAAGTGAATAAGCAAAAGCATAGATATATTCCTCATATCTAATTGAACTACGGAATTAAAATTTATCCCTAAAGGCTTTCGAAATCAGTCACTGAATGATGAACACTGTAGACATGACCCTGTAGTTGACCCAAGTAGTCATAAGTGACATATATTCATAATGACAGGGAGGTCAAGATATTGCTTGTGGTGGGGGGGGGAGACCCTTAACGACAATTGATCCCTCTCTGTCCCCTGCCAAGCACTAAGTAACAGAAGGTGACGATCATGGTGATTGTCAATAGAAACTGACATTGATGTACACGAAATCAAGAACTAGCATGCCAATATACCGAATTTGAATCACGTAATGGAATAATACAGAACCACTTACTGCTTCGGTACCATTATATATATATATATATATATATATATATAGATATATATAATACTCTCTTAAAGTTGTGATTCCAGCCCTGTTGGTAGCGTTCTTCAGAAAGACTCATCTGATAACAGGTTGTTATATAATGATTATCCTTTCGTAGAACAAGAGCCTTTTAATTTGGAATATTCATTTGCGATTATTCGCTTATTATTTCTTGCTTAATTCGAAACTCTGCCGAGAGAATCAAAATCGACAAGAACATCCCGCTGCTATTTATTAGACTGGTTGTGAGGGAGCAGAATTTCGGAGAATAGTTTATACTTGGAACTGAAATGAAAGCTGCATCTATCCTGCGGCCCTTTAAGGTAATTTTCGACGGGGAAATAACCGTAGGTGGTTCTGCAATTAGGTATTTCTGGTCAGTTCATACACACGGCCCACTTCGGTACCCAACCCACACGCAAGAACGCTTCGAGTCTTTAGAGAGAAGGGAAATCTTATTCTGTGTGCAAATCGACTGTGATTTCCAAAAGAACAACTTACTAAAAATAACGCAATAATAAGCAGAAGAAAATTCAGTGATCAAAACTACTAATTTTCTTTTTAAAACAAATTCCATTCAATAAAAGATTCGTGAGCCACTCGAGGTAGAGGGTAAAAATGTTAATGATGAATGATGTGTGCGATATGAATGAAAGAGGGCGGTGGCAGTAAGAAGGATAGATAAGAAGTAATTCCTGACTTGTCTGCAAATGAGTAAACAGTCAATCAGCGTCAGACAATGGTTTTGACAAACCGGCTTCAAATTCAGGTTATTCTCATCTTGCCTAACTAATTTGACAGTGAACCAATAGTCTGTAGATAAATTCTGATCTGAGTTTTTCGCTGTATAATATTTGATCTATTTGATTAAAAACGTCACTGAATTCACAAGGAAGTGGGGATTATATTTCAAAATATATATTTGTTGTGTAAAAGTATTCTTTTTTCATAGATTGTTTATTTGCTAATTGTAAAGGCATAAACACTGCATTTGACTGATTGATTCGTTTTTTACGGCTTATCAACCCTTTGCAGGTTATTTAAAACGAGATAATATTTTTAGGTTGTAATAATTTCTTCGAGATAATGATGGTTTAGTGATATAAGTCATACTAATTAACCCATAGCTAAGGATAGGAGAGGTGGATTCATACCTTTCCCAAGGGTATGTGCGCATAATGAATATAACGAAATCGACTAGAATTCGAACCCGACTCTCCGATTAAGAATTCCGTGTCATTAGCCATTAAGCCATCTGCACATCAAAGCCCTGCCTTTCATGACCTCCTTTTTAATGCGATTTTGTCACTATCATGGAAGAATTTTATACCGAATGAAAAGTTTGACAAATCCTACATATGCTTTTTTACTGTAAACCAGTTATCTTCAAAAGAAGCAATCCCTAAATTTTAAGTACCCATTCTAAAGTATATGGTAATGATAATGGTGAAAATAGTCATTTCTATACAGGAAACATTAGGTACTCATTGACTGGAAAACAATTACGTTTACTGTTGTTTGAAATATATAAAACCTTTCTCTTGAAATAAGTTCTTCATGAAAATTGGCTTCTGAAGTTCATTAACTGTAATAACTCTTTCTAGTCTGGATAGGAGTTTCTTAACAAATGTCAAAACCGACATAACTTGAAGGTTTACAAAAGTAACAACAATATGTAACTAACAGTTACAAAATAGTAATAATAATAGTAAGCTGTTATTTAACCCGTAACTGGGGAGGGGAAAGCTATGGATTCGTAACTTTCCCAAAGGTATTTGCGTTGAAGTGAATGTAACGAACCCGACTAGAGATCGAACTCGGCTCTCTGATTTCTCGTTATCCATTATGCCGCACGACACCAGCACATAAAAATAAAAATAAAGTACCAATATACCAACCATAATAAAATGCCCATCAAATAACGGTCAGTCTAAATTTTGCGACAACTGAGGGTTTTTTTTGCTCTTTGTTGGTGATGAAAGTATAAAAATTCGGGTATAAGATTTTTTACCCATTCTGATTTACGTCCCTGACATTTTTTTAAAAAAATAACTTGGTTAGTTTAGGTTAAATTTTTAGCAGGAATTTGATCACAAAAAGACTTGAATATCTTTTTACTTGGGATCCAAATCAGCCAAAGAGTCATTCTTTTTCAGTTTTGTCCGAAAAGGCTAATGCGATCAATAATTTGAAATAAGAAAATCAAACGTTTGTATTTTGGGAATTGTTCATTAGTAAAGAACGTATTTTTTTTTTTAGCCAAAGCGAATTGATATCTTACTTATATGTAAATTGATTTACGCAAGGAAATACCAGAGGTTTGAATCGACTTTAATGGCCATCAAGAACGTTTGTTATAAGAGAGCTTGATCTGTGGTGACCCAAAAATGTATTGACTTCACCCTAAGAAACATGACAGTCGTTGTCACACCTGGACATCAAACAACTGGTTGCAACAGAGAGTTAACAATGAAGGTACACTCATAGCCAGCAAGTGCAGAATTGGATCCTAAAGGATGCCAGTGTCTTTGCATATAAACAGGAAGTCAAGCCATCTAAACATATAAATAACACAAATGACAGAAAGTTATAAAAGCGCTCAATCTCCGAGGGAAATATTAGTCCCTTGGATCCACGCGAGAAGATTTAAACATTATTTCTCGAAATCACACACTCTCACGACCGACACTAATCGTCCAGAAATTAATCAACAATAAGTTTACTTATGAAATATTGAATCTTTTATGAGTCATTTCAAAGATAACATTGCATTAATTTTATTTCGTGTGTAGCCTCTTGCCAAGGTGACAGTTTAGGCTTTCCGTAATAGAAGAAGTCAGCGGTTGGAAATTAAACTCTTTTTTCTCTATTTTTTTCTTTAAAGGATTCCGTATTTTAAAATTATAGACGTTAGCTTTTGGGGGAGAAAGACTTAAAAGACTACCAAGTTTCAGATTTGTTTTTTTTTTGTTTTTTTCAGAAGTAAAACAATTCTTGTGGTGGGTAGTATAAAAAATATAAATAAATATACAATATGTTATGGATCAAACTGTTGTAACCAAATAAGCTGCAAAATATTTATTTAAATGTCACAAATATGGAATACCAAATAAGGATGAAACACACAATAGTTAAAAGAGTCTACAAAAAGTTCTGCTATGGACCATTATTTATCAATAATTTATTATTATAGACAAATAATCTTACTTATTATAAAACGCAGATTGTGTGTATGTGTGTGTGTGTGTGTGTGTGTGTGTGTGTGTGTGTGTACGTTTATATATGGGATCGGATTTCCTACATTTTTCAACCGATTTCAACAAAACTTCACTTTTTTTTTGGCAGGTAGTGTTTCTTATTGTCTTGCACACTTTTTTATTTTTACATTCAGAATGCTTTAAAAATTCCATTTACAAGACAATTGTTTATAATAAAATTCTATTCAATCGATAGACTCATAACGATTGAAAACAATGTTTTTGTTTGAGTTTGACTAATTCGTAACCCCCCCCCAAAAAAAAAACAAACAAAAAAAAACTAATTAAGACATGCGTGTCCGTCAACCCTAAACAATGATCTTTGTCAATTTTATTTTTCAGTCTTTATGATGGTCGATACTTGATCTATCTCTTACTGTTACATCCCCGGGCAACGCTGGACTCTACTGCTAGTTATTAATAATTTATCATCATAGAGTATTATTATTATTATTATTATTATTATTATTATTATTTTTATTATTATTAATTTAACCTATAATCATTTCAATTTTCTTAAAATAAATTAAATTAAGTATGGTGGGTAATGAATGACAAAATAGAAAAAAATACGCGTTTTGTCCTTCGAAAAGACTTCATCAGACACACAATATTGGTCTTATTTTTATATATAGATATAAGTAGGGTAATGAAGTAGAAAAAGCGTCGATTATGATTTTACATCGTGAAATGCTGATGGTTCAGATACGCGAGAAATATTTTAAATGACCTCTTAAAATTGAGATTGGTTCTGTGAGATGAATAATTTTTCAAGTAAAATATATATATATATATATAAAACGTTTTATTAAATTCCTGACATAGTCTGTTTAATTTTTAATTGCATTTTTCTGAAGTAAGGTCTATGAAACTCCAGAAAATTAAGTATGAATATGATTTTACTTGCCGAAATGTGAAAGTAAAACACATAATCCTGGCCTACCTCTATAGTCTATAATTTCATCAATTCATATTCCTGTATATCACTTTTAAAAAACTTTCAACCCACTGAATCTACCATACTTACCAAATAAACATAATGTTTATTTAATTATCGAATGTCTTGAAATACTACATTTAAATAAATCTATTAATGGTACCCTTTGCCTTGTTAAATGTGCGAAGCCTTTTTACCAAATTTATTGTTAAATAAAAACCTATAATATCTATCTATCTATCTATCTATCTATCTATAATACCAAATTTTAATTGGTCGGGATTATTCTGAAGAGGACAAACATTATTCCAAGTAAAGTGAACTTTACTTGATACATTGCTGTTTTTAAATTTGACAATTAAGTTGTTCTGTCTTCTTAATGTAAACACCCTAAGAAAACTTTTATAGATTAATTTATTTATGTTATTGTTTCATCTTGTATTTTTAAATTATTTTAAATTTTTTTTTCTATTTCTTATTTTTTATCTTTGTATATCTGTCTGTCTGGATATTTTGATTCCATTTCATAAAATGTAGTCGGTCTTATGTGATGAATATACTTATAATAATCGAAATAAATTTATTACCGACAATGGATTTTACGGTTTTTCCTAATTATATATATATATATATATATATATATATATATATATATATATATATATATATATATATATTAGTGAGTGTTGGTTGTAATAAAACTGTGCTCGGTGTAAAATAACAGAGTTATAGTTTATACCGTTAATAAATATACTTTTTCTTCCTCACCGTTTAGTACAACTCATGTTGCACTTGCTAAAGCTAATTATGGCGATAGTCAGGAACAGCTGGAAACGATTACCACGCGCATTATACTCACAATTGTACTAAAGTGCGAGGAATAAATTGTACGTTTATTTATTTTTTATGGGCATTTCACCCCAAGCAAGGCGGGAATGCTTTTAGTACGTAAGGAGTTACAGAGAATTAAGGTAAGAGAAAAGACTGGGTATAGAAGGCGGGTGAGAAAAGGATAAAAAGAAGAACGCGGATCAAGGCATCAGAAGATGTCGACTGACATTACATTTAAATTCTTGAAGATTATAGTTATCAGGGAAGCAAGTTAGAAGGAAGGGAGTTCCACTGTCGAGAAGTGCGAGAGAAGAAGCTGTTGGAGTAGAAGAGGCGGTTACATTTATCTGTTTCGACAGTGCCGTCTGTGAGAAAGTGACTGGAGTCGACATGCCAGGTCAAGCCCTGTAACATTGCATATCCGTCTTTGGGTGTTTTCGAGAACCTCAAGATCAACAGAGAACCAACTTTCCTTGCGGTAGATGCAGTTATGGATTCAATGTAGTTGTTCCACCTCAGGTCAGTGGAAAATGTGAGACGAGGAAGACACAGTGAGATGCTCTTTATAGGAGGCAGGGAAGTTTCTCTACGGTGAATAAATGAGGGCAGTTTCTTTTTGGAGTCATTAAAATTTACAAGCCATTTCCTGCCCCAGTCAAACCCTGATTAGAGGTCCCTTTTCGAGACTAAAGGTCAGGTTAATTATTAGTATCTATCTATGTATCTATCTATCTATCTTAATTCTTTAACTACCTCAGTATGTTATCTATCTATCTATCTTAGTCTGTTCTTTATGTATCTATCTATATTAGTCTGTTCTTTATCTATCTATCTATCTATCTATCTATCTATCTATCTATCTATCTTAATTCTTTAACTAACTCAGTATGTTCTCTATCTATCTATCTATCTATCTATCTTAGTCTGTTCTTTATGTATCTATCTATATTAGTCTGCTATCTATCTATCTATCTATCTATCTATCTGTGACGGTTACACACCTGACCCAGGGTCGAATCCCTTGGTTACGGCGCCAACTGTGACGTCGTTCCTCCTGGTCGCTCCTCCTGGTTCCAAGCGTGCCGCTCCAACCCCTTGGTTAGATGATCACCAGCCTCGCCTTTCCCAACTCGCTTCCAATACCTGGTTCCTGAAGCAACTGTACTGATCTCCGGTCTGTCTACCCACGCTGTGTTTAGATCTTAGACAGACGGGACCAGCAGGGATTGGGGCCGATACAAGTTGAGTCCGACGGGGGTGGCAAAACACAAGTAAAAGAAAAAAAAAACTCACGAGACAAAAAGATTGCTGATAAAAAAAAAAAGGGTAACAACCTTTTATATCTAATGTCCGTTACATAAAAACAAAATTGTTCTCATTTCCCGACCCGCTCTGTGGACTATGGCACCAAGCTTCTATCACACAACCTAAAAATTTCGAATTGCCTACTCTTTAGAATTGTGTATGTCGGAGTGTGGTTTAGTTCGGCACTGGGGCTAATTTCTATCGATCATTCGCAGTTGATTCTTCTCTTCGACTTGAGTTGTATTTCTTCTTCTTCGTCGACTTAGATAGAACTTCTCTTGTCTTCTCTGGATCTTCTCTGCGGCTTTCGAGTAATCTTCTTCTTTGTCCACTTGGGCTGGAAGTTCTCTTGTCTTCGACTTGGGTGGAAGTTTTTTTATGTTTCGACTTGGGTGGAAGGATTTCTTGCCGCAACTCAGCCGCTACTCTCTGTCGTCCGAGGTGATCTCTTCTCGCTGCCGTCCGGGGCTGAACTGTGCCGTAACTCTGCCGTAACTCTGCCACAACTCTTGCTGCCTGTCTGGCCTGCAATTCTTCTTCTTGTCTGCTTGCAATTCTTCGGCCTGTCTGGCCTGCAGCTCTTCTTCTTATCTTCGACTTGGCTGTAACTTCTCTGCGGCTTTCGAGCAATCTTCGACTTGGCTGCAACTTCTCTGAGGCTTGCGAGCAATCTTCTTCTTCTTCGATTTGGGCTGGAAGGATTTCTTGTCTGAGGATTCTCTTGCCCGCAAAGGGGCGAGTGAATCGGACCTGATGCCCGCGTTCAGGCTCTATCCCTGCCCGCGGTCCAGCTGCAACTTCTCTGAGGCTTGCGAGCAATCTTCTTCTTCTTCGATTTGGGCTGGAAGGATTTCTTGTCTGAGGATTCTCTTGCCCGCAAAGGGGCGAGTGAATCGGGCCTGATGCCCGCGTTCAGGCTCTATCCCTGCCCGCGGTCCAGCTGCAACTCATTTCTGTCGACTGGGGTCCTGCTTTTATTGACGCCGCAACAAACCGGGGTGGGTTTGTCGGCGTCAGGGGTTTCTCGATAATTCCAATAGCCGCATTATTTCTGTCTTCTCATTATCGCTATTGTTTTCACCCCTACTTCCTCACAGTGCCTTTGGTGGGGAGGCGCACACCCATCTTTCCCGGTTCCTCGTATGTCAGGGTGACCGCTCTCGACCAATGATTCCTGATCGAGCATTTCTCCTCCTCTCTCCCGTATGCCACGTGACCGTTTCCGACCAATTGTTATTGATCGAGCATCCTTTCTCCTCTTTTCGGGCGTGGTTTACATCGTTCTTGTTTTAAAAAACAAAATCCAATTTTGCCCTTTTCGCACGTACGAAAAAAATGACAATCTTGGCTTTTTCTCACCTGGGCTCTGTCAAAACAGCCTGCCGCTAATTAGATGTGACTTCAGGAAAGAATATTGGCGCCATCTGTGAGCTGAGACAATCGTTTTTTCACCTCTTGTTTTTGTCAGACCCGACAGTCAGAAAATCTTAATTATCTACATTGAAAATGTCCCCACTTTATTATCGTGGGTTTCCAATTCTTAATAGGTCAGAATCTGTATACAGCTCCACCGGTCACTCCCCTCAACCCAAAAGACACTTTTTCTCCGATTAAAAAAATTTCGTTTCTATTGTTCTAAAAAGAAATTCCCCTTTCTCCAATTTGACAATGAGTCTTTCCACGCAAAAGTAGGCTAGGTGCTTTGACCGATATTCTTATCAATCGCCAATACACTGTCATCAAGCCTGGTTCTTTTTCTCCCTCTAAATGATTTTTCATTTCAAATAACAATTCTCTATTGTCTTTTAAAATTCGGCCAACACGCAGGCCAAGATATCTTTCTGACACCTATCTTCGCTTATGACCGGGTCATGCATCATCCATCTCTCTTTCCTTTTTTTTTTCCTTTCTTCCTCTTTTCTTTCCCCTTCCTTCTTCTTTCCTTAGGATCGTCTAAGTACAACTTTAGTGAATTATTTTCAACTCAATTATTTTCCGTTTAAAAAAAAAAAAATCAACAACCTGTTTAATAAACCGAGTAAAAAAAAAATTAAATCATATTTCTATGAATATTTCTAATAATGCAAGGTGCCACATATCTATCTATCTATCTATCTATCTATCTATCTATCTATCTATCTATCTTAGTCTGTTCTTTATCTGTTCTTTATCTATCTATCTATCTATCTATCTATCTATCTATCTATCAGTCTGTTCTTTATGTATCTATCTATATTAGTCTCTTCTTTATCTATCTATCTATCTATCTATCTATGCTCCTCTCCCGTGAGTTCACGATCGGTGTCATACTCATACGTAATCTCGAAAACTACCAGATAAACGCCTTAAGGCAATTAAAACTCTGAAGAAGAGTAAATCCCGTTCATCGGGAAGGTTTAATTGCTTTAAGGCATTTATCTGGGCTGTCTTCGTGATTACTTACGCATATAACACGGGCGCGTACTCTTGGGCACAGAAAAGTAAAACGGTGATGGTTAACATTGGGGTGAGATCAGGACGATAAAACTACCGACCACGTACTTGGTGTCATACTTTTATTATGATGGCTTCCCCGGATATACTAAGGGAGAACCGGAAGTGTTCAAAACGGTGACCGATCCTAAAGGGGACAAAACAGAAGGGGGGTGTAAAACAAAACAGTTTCTGTAACAGAACAATATATGTATGTATATGTGTACGTATGTGTGTAAGCATTCTTCGTAACTAACTGTTTATATTAGACCAACAATTCTTTGTAAACTTACATCCTGTATAACATTCATATCTTTTAATAATATTTCCATAAAAATTTACATTCAAATTGACGGGATAGGTATGGACTACTTTATTAGTTTTATTTTATCTTATGTATACATAGTTTACTTAGTAAAAATCTTTCATAATTTTGCTAAACCAATGTTCGATATATAGATGACATATTTATACTATCGAAAAGCCTAGACGAATTAAAAAATCCTTCAAGAAATCTTTGGAAAAAATTATTAATAATAATCACTTTCCTTGATGTTTTCAATCAGTTATGCGCCATACATGATACACACTTAGACGATCATGTTTCTTTCGATACATGACTGACGAGGCAGATTTTTTCCCGCCGTTGGTTGCTATTTCTTTCTGCGATAGACCAGTTGCCATCCAAGACTATTTACCCATAGCTGTGGGGAGAAGAAAAGGATTCATAACTTTCCGAAGGGTATTAGCACATAATTTAATGTAATGGATTCGACAAGAATTCGAACTCGGCTCTCCGATTCTTCAATTACTCCACCGTGCCTCTTTAGTAGCTCTTAATAGTTACAACTTTAAGACTTCACTGCATCAAAAAACAGTCGGTAAAAACAAGAGATTTCTTAATTACAATAGTGAATATCTTAGATATAAGGTAGCTGTTCTAAAAATATGATTAATAATCAAAACTAATTTTTCTTCGCACTCATTATTTTATAAAGAATTGAGCAACATAAAACAAACACATATCAACAATAATATATCACTATATTGTTAACGAGCAAATAAAATTAGCTAAATTAAATAAAATTAAAATTATTACTTTTAGAATAAGTAATGCAAATAATCATCCTGTTATAAACAACAAATATAATGAGTTTATTCTGTAATAACTAAATGCACCTTAATAATAAAATAGACGAAAAAGTAATTAGAAAGTATAATTCGCCAGTAATTACTGATTACACTAAATACTTTAGATGTAGCATTTATTATAAAAAAAGTTTAAGATATGTGATTTAAGCATTATCAATAACACAGAACCGTACGAAAAAATAAAGTTGTTTAGGAATTCTCAGGGAGGATTGCATCTCGGTTCCATTGTGAGATTATTTCAAAAAACAATATTACATTCTTACATTGGTCACACAACCACAACACTCTCTTGTCGGTTGACTTGTCTTTTACCGACACTTAGCGCAATTTGTGCACATATCGAGCACACTAATAAAAATATGACTATTATCAAATATTAGTAGACAACACCACAAATAAGTATTAGTAGATAATACCGAAAATAATACAAATGTTAGTGGATGATACCAACTACAATATAGCAGTGACTTCCACATTGAATTGAATATCTTTCACTACATGGAATAGCATTTTAAAATGTGCATAAAATATTTAAATCCACTATAGAAGATTTCCAAAGTAATCGAACAAAAATATTAACTTTGATCTTTTTATCACCAACTTTAATCTAGAAATGCAACAACTTAGAAAATTTGAAAACTCAAAAATATTTCGCAAATAACACTGGGTATAACATTTTTAAATTTATATTTTTTATAATTTTTCCACGTAGCACAATGACATTACGCTGGTCCAAGACAGAGTGCACAGATACTACACTGATCGTCTGTAGATGTGCTGACTGAGTGATTTGTTTTTTACTGCTTGAGGTGATAAGCACATTTTTACAAGTGACGATATTCAGTCACCCCCCCCACGAGGGTGTCATGTGGCACAAGGCCTTTTTAACGTGGGCAATTCCCAAGCCATTAGGCTTGGCCAAAAAATAGCCCATTTGAACCCGTATAAACGGGTTCAGGGCCGGTTTAACCTCCCCGAAGGAGACTCCGCCCTTCGGCGTAGCCTCCATCGGGTTCCTCTCCGTCCGGAGACAGAGAGTTGAACCGAACACTCGCTCAAGTGACTGTTACATTATCTATTTCTTCAGAGTAATAACGATTTTTCTAGATATAATTCCTACTATTTAACCCATATTTTGTGAAGGAAAGTGATGAATTAATACCTTTCTCAGTGGTATTTGAACTTAAGTGAATGTAATGAACCTAACTGGAACTCGATTCCTACAGTCCGATTTCTCATTGCACAACGCGATAGAAGTGCTGATTTATATGCAAACAATCCTATCATTTTTGACGTGAACTATGTCAATATACTTATTATTTAATCTTTCAAGATTTACTATAATTAAGTATATAGCATACTTCTAAATTAATCCGATAATGCCAATCTTGACAATATAAACCTTAGTTAATTATTAAGTTACAAATTAATGAGGATCTGGCAATTTACACGCTTTGAAAATATATAATAATTAACTGGATTGCAGAAATCCGAGGCAAAGTAACGAACGAGTACTGAATTAGCTTCCTTTTTCTTTCGAGTCTAAAATTATACCCACCTTCTCCTTTTAGACAATCAGCCAATGATAGAGAAGAAATGGGCAGACGATATTTCTTAAGCAACCGTCGTGTTCATTGTTAACCAATTCCTGTAAATAACCACTTTGCAATTCGATAATGGTAACGTGGTCTTTCATTAGACACTCCGTGCTTTCCGTCAAGCCTCTAGGTTTTAAGCTTGTCTTTATCATAGTCGCCAAATGGGTCGATAGCTCTTCGAAACTTTACGTATCTGATCTTCGTACCTTCGCCTTTAAATTATCGAAGCCCCAGGATTATCCCTTTACGAGTTTCCAAATTGACAATTGTCCGGGCAATTCCAATTCCGGAAGTTTCTACCTTTCTGTCAATTTTCAATAAAGTTGACGATACCGTGAAACAAAAAGACTGCGTAGGTGTGTCCGTTTGTTCACAGAGGTGCAGCAGGTAATGGGTAAACGGTCAACTTTTTCGTTCATTTGGTACCGGTACCTTAAGTAAAGACATACACCGAAAAGTTCCCTCCTTAAAAAAAAACATTTATTTAAAAGTGTATACAGAAAAAGGGGAAACAACTACAGAAGACGAAGCAAAGGAATAATTGCCTCGTATTGAAAATATTAGCTACTAGCAGTAAAGCCCGGCGTAACAGTAAGAGATAGATCAAGTATCGACCATCACAAAGACTGAAAAATAAAATTGACAAAGATTATTGTTTAAGGTTGACGGACACGCATGTCTTAATTAGTTTTTTTTTTTTTTTTTTTACGAATTGGTCAAACCCAAACTCAAACAAAAACATTGTTTTCAATCGTTATGAGTGTACCGATTAAATAGCATTTTATTATAAACAATTGTCTTGTAAATGGAATTCTGAATGTAAAAATAAAGAAAAAATGTGCAAGACAATAAGAAACATTACCTGCCAAAAAAAGTGAAGTTTTGTTGAAATCGGTTGAAAAATGTAGGAAATCCGATCCCATATATAAACGAACACACACACACACACACACACACACACACACACACACACACACACACACAACCTGGGTTTTATAATAAGTGTAACTCGATATGAGTTGTCCCCCTTTCATTCTAGAAACAGTGGTGCCTCTTAATCGTGTTTTTAAATTGATTTCATGCAAAAACAATTGTGTTTTTTCCAATTTTTGGCGCTGTCAGAACCACCGCAAGGTAATTTTACGTAGTTCTGTGAAGTTTTGTTGAAATCGGTTGAAAAATGTAGGAAATCCGATCCAATATATAAACGAACAGACACACACAACCTGGGTTTTATAATAAGTATGATTTATTATTACTTTCTATTATTATTCATCAACAAAAGAATTTTGAGGATAGAGAATAATCATCCTTATATGATGAAAACAATTGTTGAAGATAGTGGCTAATCATCCTTATATGTAGAACAAATATGTTGAAGGTAGTTGCTAATAATCTTCACATGGTAAATAAAAATAATTTTGAAGATAGTGGTTATTCATCTATTTTTATTAAAAATCAGTTCTGAAAATATTGGCTATGCATTCTTGTGTTATGAAAAACTAAATTAGACGATTGTGGCTATTAATTGTTGTGTTATATAAAAAATTGAATGTAGTGAGTATTTATTTTTTGTGCTATGAAAAACCAACTTTGAATATAGTAACTATTGACGATTGTGTAAATGGATAACAGTACAGGGCTTTGGAGAGATAGCACAAATATTAAATTTACTAAGAGCTACGAAGGACGGGAAATTGTTGAAACTCATGACTGCCAACATCTTGAAGGGGCATGATACATAGAAGAAGATTACCAGCTATAGATTTTGTAAGAACATTTGGGCTGCAAGTACGCTGAAAATATAGTCTCGAACCTAAAACAACAAAGACTGAAGGAATGATTTTTTGACTAGTTGAAAAAACATTTTTACTGCTTTGTTCAAGTAACAGAAATAATAAATGACACGGTACATCACTCTTGTGAAAGTAACAGTATTTTACAAGAACGTGAATGACCTCTAGGAAGAAGGTCACTTTCCTCAGTGATGCTATTACATTAATGATTAATGTTTCCCTGCTTGAATGCAGTTTGGTTATTTGAATCGCTGTGATTGGGGTGGGGGTGGGGGATGAGAATCTGCCTCCAATTATAGAGCAGCTCGAAAACTGATATGAATGAAGAAATGTCGAGAGCCACGTCAGTTTCATCTTTGACAAAAGCATAAATCATCTCTCTGTGCAGTCAGTGAGATCATTTTGTCACTGAAACGTTAAATAAACAATTCTCTATTATCAATAAATAATAGATGAAAACAAAGGCAATGGCGGATTTCTCCCGGAATTCAATAACAAGTTTCTCAATTTCACGAAGAAAGACTAGAATCAGTAACGCATCCCCCAAAAGTGGAATGTATTACGCATTAATGCATTATCAGATAAATTAATTAAGACTTACACACATACAGTTGTATCTCAATTAGATCAGTTATGACGAAAGTACTAATGAACCTAGTATTAATTAAGCTCTGTTTTATGCAAATTAATTCCTCACAACCCAGTTTGGGTTTCGTTTTGGTAAGGCATGTAATTATGGCATATATGTCATCAAACAAGCCCAGAAGAGTGCAGATATAGCGCAAAGAAAATTGTATACCTGTTATATCGACCCAGGATCAGAATGTGACCATACCAATATATACCTTCTCTTTTCATCCATTAGAAACCGTCTTCCAAGGAATGCCTCGTTCTAATAAAGGAACTATATCGGCCCACAAAATCCTACATGTCTGGTGAAGACCCAGATTATAAAACATTCCTAACCTCACCAGTAGTACAAAGAAGAAATGTGTGCACTTGTCAATTTAATTTTAAGAAGGGAACTAACAATCTATGCATTCCATACTTTTGTGACTTAACGAACACTCGTTGCAACTTTTGTAATGTCAATGAATACTCGTTGTCACTTTTGTAATGCTCGTTGCAGTAGTGACTTTGTAATCGCAGATACAATTATAGTAACGCCATTGAACAATGCTGATGTCAGACGCCTTCGAATATCACTTGCACTAATAGTACTTGCTCGATAATGCTCGCTCGAACAGTAATCTGTATAGTGATCCGTGTAGTGATCAGTATAGAGGATAGTGTACAGAAGCGAATAGCGATGCGTATGGTAATAGAAGATAAACTAGAAAATGCGATCAATTAGACACCACGCTAATTCCTATATATGCGTTTCCTCTATGGTCACGTCATCTACTTAACTTAGTAATGGTATCGACTGTATTTGCTCACTGGTGTTCTATGTTCAAACTCAAGTGTCGGTAGCGACACTTTATTTCTATATAACAAATACCATATCCCAAATGAATCTACTAATATGGATCAGCGATCCCGCTTTCCCTCTTGAGGTCAATGTACCAATGATGGGAGGGGGGAATCTATGCTGATGACATAGGTATTCATCCTTGGAATAAAAATGATTTTTGAACAAAAAAATCATCATCCTCTACACAGTATTCCAAGAAATAGGAATCAAGATATACCGTTCCAAAACAGAAATTATGATCTGGAATTGCAATGAAAGCAGTGATGACACCTACTCTAGATCAATCATAAAAATTCAGGGTGTGAAATTGGTGAATACTAAACGCTTCAAACACTTCAGTGTATGAATCAGTTGTAATAAGTTGGTATGGTCATAGAAGATAAAGAAATTCAGCATAGAATAAGCTGAGCTAGAGATAGTTTCACCCAATACGGCAAGTTACTACAAAACCAAAATCTTAAAGTTAAAAACTCGAGAGAAGTTCTTAAATTCTTGCCAAGCCGAGACTTTTAATATGAATGTCGCGCAACTTCTTTCAGAAATATGTAAATTCTCAGCTTCATACGTCAACTTCCCCAGAGCAATGGTTAAAAATGAATGAATGAATCGAGCGAATGAAGCCTGTATCTCATAACCAGGACCATCCTTCCTGGAACCTTCTGGACTGGCGCTACAGAATCCCAAACAAAGAACAGTACCAAATAACAGAAACCTCATCACTTGAGGACTTTCAACAACAGCCACAACTAAAATGAATATCACGTGTCACCCGAAGATAATGACATAATGAAGATAACGATCCACACTACTTCAAACAAAACGTTAGGAAGGATATTTACAATTAACAAGCCATCTTTTGATCCAGTTAAGAGACGGACTTGAGGTCGTTCTAGACATCGTCTGTTATTTTGACATTTTCGAACTGATCAGCCTTACTATCGAGGCAGCAATAATTAATTTTTGGTTTACTTTGACTCTTGTAAAGATAAACTATAGTAGAAGTAGTACTGAAAATGTTTGGGATATTTTTATAGTAATTTTATTCTTACAAATTTATCATTATTCAGTCATCATAGTAATTGGCACGAATTTATATCCTTTTAGTTCACCTTATATAGGTCTCCTGTAAAATTTCCGCACAAAGTGAAGACTTTTGCTTTTGATAGATGAATTCGTCGATGAATTATTTGTGAAATTTTTAGATATCGTTAAATTTCTTTGGAACTGCTAACCAGATAAAGGATGTTGTATGGTTCGCAACAATTGATAATTTGAAGAGCAAAATCGGATTGGTCCATGTTCAAATTCTCTCAGAGCAGTGAGAGCCGCATATTACAATCATGAAGTTGTTTTAAATAAAAATTACAAACATTCTCGTTATTTGCGAATTAACTATGACAAGACATACCGGATAAAAATAGACGAAACATTAAGAACCTTAATGTTTTCAATGTTTTCCATTTGTTCTTCTTACGAATAAGAATGTTGCTACAAATCCTAGATATAAATGAACGAATAAGATTTTCAATGTCAAATTACAATGATATCCATTGAGACCTCTGTAAACATTGTAACGCCTACACTAAAGCAGGGATTTCAACCTGGGTATTAAGTCTCTGCAAATACAAGAAGGAGGCATAACTTAGCCATCCCCAGTGATTTTGTATGAATTCTATATTTGAAAATACTTTCACATTCGTACGTACTTTCAAACAAAGTGGTAATCACCGAAATCTCTTGTCTGTCAGAAATTTTCAATAATAAGTTTGAAAAACATCGTCTGCTTGAGGATCACATTGTTCAAGCTGGAACATTTAACGACTTCCCTTCAATGGTAATATTAGCCGTTTACTTATAAGGAAACATTCGGCGTTTATTGACAGAGCAGTCAGTACTACTATAGGTTGGCATTTATAATATCTTTTTCTTAAAACAATTTTTCAGAAAAATAGGTTTCTCAAGTCCAGTAGCTGTTATCGCTCTTACCAATATTGATGGGAGTTTCCTTCTTAACCTTTTGTTTGAAGTCGTGTGGAATGCCAATATCTTGAATATGTCATTTTCTCTTCGAGTTACATGTAATATCCATTTTGTCTGTTGCTGGTATTGAAATTCAGTGTTATTTTTTTCTGTTATTTCTTACAGTTATTTATTTGTGATTCTGTGGTTGGCACCACAAGGTTCGACGAAGTGTGGGCTTCACACTCAATGACTCATTGTAATGATGCTGTATATTTTCCCTTAAACCATAATCCGAATTCTTCACTCACCATAATCCGAATTCTTACAGAAATTAGTCAAATCCTTCTCTTCTGTTTCAGCTGACAAGTTTTGGCAACATAAGAAATGTGCGAAATGAGTTTTGGCGAAATATGATTATATAACTTTCAATTTTCATTAATCATTTCGCTCCAAGCAAGGATATAAAGCTACTAAGACGCAAGAGGGTGCTACTGATATTGAAGTAAACTAAGAAAATGCTACTGAAAAGAGACAATAGAAGAACAGGATTCAAGGATAAAGAAGTTGGCAACTGATGCTGTATTTATTTGAAGATCGTAGTTGACAGGAAAGCAAGAAGCTGGAAGGGAATTCCACAAGCGAGAAGTGCGAGAGAAGAAACATTAGTAAATAACTTACGGTTTGCATCTAGCAATTTCAACAGTCAAATGATGAGAACTAACTGCTAGTTTAGTATTGCGCTTTAATTGAGGAGGTATCAAAGAGGAAAGATACGGGGAAGCTTCGTTACGGCAATGTGAAAGTCGTAGTGCCAAGTCAGTACCTATGAAATTGCAGATTCTTCTTTTGGATTTTGACAACAATCTCGAGATACATAGATGAAGCACTAGACTAGATGTGGCAGCAATTTTGAAATCTATAATTGTTCCCAGTTGTGAAATTGGCTTAAAATTTCAAGTTGATTTGATCAAAAGTTTGAGTCAAAACGGTTAACAAAAGGTAGCTGTCTTTAAAATGTTGTAAAATCCACCTCATTTACATACTCGAAGTCGTAATACAATATCTACGTCTCATCTTATTACTGTTGAAATAGCAAGATATAACCGTAAATTTTATTCTAATATTTTCTTTTCTCGGCTGTGAAACTCTCTTCCGGTTTTTTGTTTTACTGCCGCCTAATATCTTCAAAATATTAAATGCAACGTCAGTCGCCATCTTCCTGAATTCTGTTCTTTTATTATCCTTTCTGTTCTTTTATTATCCTTTCAGTTGTTTTTATTATTATCCTTTCAATGTGTCTTAATACCATTATCGTCTTTCTTGGGGTGAAATGATAAAAAAGAAACAAACAAACAAAAAAACAAAACAAAAAAAAAAAAACAAAACAAAACAAAAAGACAAAACAAAAATAACTGGAATCGTTTTTTTTTTTTTTTTTTAAATCCAAACGATTTCCAAAGACATTTTCTTGCAGTGTGCATAGACATGCTGAGCTAAATCCAAACATCAAGCTTCCACTTTTTCTAAATGATTCCAAGACTTATAATACCACTGTGCCATCTTACCACGACGTATATTATTGTTTATACGTATTTAGTCAATTAAGCACCACAAGTGATACATGATTACGCGATAATGTCTCTTTCGATTCATGACTGACGAGGCAGAAAATTTACCTGTAGGAGGTTGCTATTTTTTCTGCGGTAGACTGTTTGCCATCTCTATAGAACAAAGTATGTCCTGCTCTTTAAATCTTAGAGAAGAGATGGATACATGCCTTCACAACACAAAGCACATGACGTAGTACAGTTTTCATTTGAGAAAACTTGCTATTACAAGTGCTACCAATCGAATCCTATTGTACCAGGAGGTTCTCGTGGTAATCAGGAAAGAATGCACCCCATTTCAGAACCTACCCCCTCTTCACTGATGGGAAGTCACACTCTCTGGCTCACTGCCTGTAGACTACTACACATTCTTTTGGGGATCGATTCTTTCGACAACTGCCATAATTTCTTTTGAGCCAAATCCACTGGCTGTCCTTGTAAACATAAAACGCAACTCTTTTCACCCAAGCTCTCAACCGATCAATGTCCGATTTGTCATTGCTTGGTCTCCAAAAACCCCTCATCCACTCCATTACTTTTCCATTTCCCTACAGTCAAAGTGGATGCCGCTTGAAAAACTTAAAAAAGAACCACCTGCTGGTTATAAAAAGAAACACTTGAGATTTAAATAAACCCACATCTTCCTTTTCTATGTGGATGCCCATAGCATCATGCTTACTACCAAACTTTAATTAAATTATCAATTGGCAAAGATATTTAACAGGATAGGAGTAAACATATCTATATTATATCATTAAGAAAGCCTTAATGAAATGACAATGAGCCATATTTTCATATATATATAATTGTTCTACCAACTCTACGTTGATCTCACCAAGGGCAGACCAGAACTTAATTTCAATCTCAAGTATGACTTTTAATATAAACTATATAAAATAAACAATAACCGGCTTGTTGTGGCCCATATTATCCACCGATCGGCCAATGATTATCTCATGTTGCATTTCGATTCTCGCTCTCGACGGTGTGCATCAAAAGCAGGGAAAAGGATCACTGCATGCTCACAAAGAGAAGAACACGAACCCTGTTTTCTATATTACATGTACTTGTTTTATTCAGGGCTTCACCGGCTCTTTAGGGTGGATAGGTAGGTGATAAGGGAAAAAAATCTGTCAGTTCTTTCCCCTATCAACTACCCGTCGCAATATGGTTGTTGGCAATACGTAATTGAGACTACGGAACTGCGACACGAACACTTCTGTCTTCCGTCGAGCCCGGACCAGCATCTTTTTCCCTGATCTCAGGCAACAGTTAATATTGACCAACACCTAGATAGAGCCTATTATCGGCTTTTTTGCTACTTGATCCCACCCTAAAATCTAACATCTATCCTTTTTTCTTAATACACAGCGAATACAGCTTTGTAGACTAAACTTCAAAAAGAACTATCTGCTAGTCCATCAAACAGTAACTCACGAAATCGAGAAAGACCTTTCTACGTGTGGGTCCGTAGTATCAAACCCTTTTTAGTAGCTGTTTGAATACCCATTAGCGTTTTGGTTGCGTTTCTCTGCTGGATTCCAAGAAATATTAGCCATCTTCGTAAACGCACACCTATTATCCTCTGCAGATAACCTCAACAAGGAAATGTAACACTTTATTTAACAGGCTTCCTACGTAGACTATTTCGAATAAGACAGTGAAAAACAAGGCAAAATCCCACTGAATAAGTATATGAAACTTTTTTCTTCCCTTCTCATATAAGCTGCATTATCTGTCACAGTAGAAGAAAATGTTTAAAAAATGTCGCTGATTTGCTCTGATGAATTGCTTTAAAAATATATCCACTCTTTCTTTGTGAGTTGAAAAATCGCAATGACCATCCGCATGAAAAACGGTAGGTGTCCGTCTGGCCAACACTTCCTTTCAAATAGAAAAATATGTGCCTTGCTTTGCAGACTCTCCAACTTTAAGATTCTTTATTTGTTGACCTTTATTTTGAAAATTCTTCTAGAAACTGTTTGGTGAAACAACGGAACAATTTGTAGGTTTTGATATAAACATTCTCAACATTCTACCATAATAATACCGCAGTTTTGTTCATTTCAGCGCCCCTAAAACTTTTCATATTAATTTAATTTTATATAAGTTCGGAGAATTTCCTTCCACTTGTCAAATTCCTGCAGGTTTTGTCCATACTTATTGATATGAAAGGATAGACCACCAACGAAGCTAAAAGAGGAGTTTACTTTAAAACCATATTTCATAAGCCACCCAGAACAGAACTAAGACTGTGAGTCTTGCACTGCCTTTTTTAATTACCGCACCTGTTAATTGTTTATAATTTTTCCAGAACTTTAGATGCATATAATCGTGAGCAGTTGCGCACTAATGAGGATCAGATCGAATATAGATCTCGACAGTTTATCGGCTCCTGTCCCCCCCCCTATTTTTATCATGTTGAAATACATTCCCTGCTGGATCGTTATCAACATTGTGTCGATTCAGATGGTGCTTTTTATGACATCACTTTTCAAGACATAGGCAATCATGACTCTCCACAGAGTCCACTGCAGAATCTGTGAATTGCAATAAACTCCTTGAAAAGATAGTGTAGTAATTTCCTGATGACTTTTCCACGGTGTTGAATTTAGTGCTGTCCTTCTCTTAGACTAGCTGACACCCAATGCCAGAGAGACCAGTCTACTCTGCTATTTGACCCATAGGGAGTGGGAAGAAGAAAGGGATTCAAGCCTTTCCCAGGGGCATCGGTGCGAAAGTGAATGCAGCAGACTAACATGATTTTGAACTCGGCTTATCGGTTCCACTTTCATCACGGTTACAGCCATTGATTAAGAAAGTTATGTTCGAATTGTTTAAAATGGTTCGGAGTAACTTTTAAATTTTATTCCAGTCTGATCCAACAGAATAACTAACTTTGGACTTTACTTAACGACCTAAAGACTACTTCCGTTGAAATACGAAAGTTTTTGTAGGCACTGTGCAAGTTCCAACCGATGGGAACAAACCACTATTCATTTCGGTGATTAAGTTTTAATTAAAGAGTAGAAAACATTAAGTAAACTGCATGAACGTACATACAGCGTAGATAAAGTCTGATTGAGAACATTGATCTACAGTTTATCATAAGTTAACTACTTCAGAAATAAAATGTGCCAATTATTATGCCTTTTGACATGCTTAATTCGCAAACGATCTTCAAATTAGATTATTAGCTCTAGATCCAGAGATATTTTGTCAGTTATGTTATACACATGAGTACAATAAATGTCTCCAAGAAAAACAATGTTGCATTGCAAAATCTGCTTTGATGTTTTGTTCTGTTCTATGTAGGCTACCAGAGCAATACAAAGACAAATCAAGACGGCATTATGTATTTATTGAATAAAATACAACCGGAAAACTCTCTCCAGAAGTATATACCTGTGCTGTTATTCAGCAAAGACATGTTTCTTCTTAAGTCTTTTGCAAACTTCAGAAGGATCATCTCTGGTCAGGCACCAACAATAATCAGCCAGCACTTGCGGATTCAGCCTGCCCTTTGTTGCAATGTCGTGATGAAATTGTTCATTCACAGCACCGCAATTTCGGGGAGAAAAAAGTTCCGAATGTAAGAAGTGGATCTTCAACGACATGTTACAGCCAAGATGTTTGTATGCTTTCAGGTAGTCTTTCACCATTTTTCTGTAATTTTTGCTCTTTTATTACCCAGAAAGTTGGTTGCCAATGACTTGAAAGCTTTCCATGCATTTTTTCTTTCTCCATAGTAACATATCAAAATGTTCATCCAAAAGAAGTTGATGTTAACTTATTCTGCACAGACTTGAATGCTGTTTTTTTTGTTTTTTTGTTTTCCACAAAACAAAATCTTTCATATAACCCAGCTTTATGTGAAGAGGTAGAAACAAAATTTCCTTTGACTCAACCAGTGGTGGATGCTGAACATTTTCCTCCCAGATTCCTGTAATGGTCAGTTTACCTTAATGTGATGAGAAATTCTGTCACGGCTGTCCCATTCACAGTATATCCACATTGCAGGGCACCTAAAGCTGGTGTAATGGTTAGCAAGCTGGTCTCGCTGTAACAATTACAATTGAGTTCGATCCACACTGGGTGCTACATAATTTCGGCCTTGTCCCATATCTAAGCTAAGCTAAGCTAAGCTTTGAAAATCATTATCGGGCACCTCAAAGCGCTGTAATGGTTAGCAAGCTTGTCTCGCTAGAAGAATTACGACTGCGTAGGGAGTTCGATCCTCACTGAGGGCCACATACATTCCGCATTGTGCCACCACTCATCTACATTTGGAAAATCATTTTGGGAACCTCAAGGCGTTGTAATGGTGAGCAAGCTTGTCTCGTGAGAGCAATTACGACTGAGTAGGGAGTTCGATCCTAACTGGGTGCCACATACTGTCGGCCTTGTCCCTCATTTAAGCTAAGCTTTGAAAATCAATATAGGGCACCTCAAGGCGGAGTAATGGCTAACAAGCTTGTCTCGATAGAACAATTACCACTGAGTAGTGAGGTCGATCCTAACTGGGTGCCACATACACTCCGCATTGTGCCACATCTCATATATGTTTGAAAAATCATTTTGGGAACCTCGATGCGGTGTAATGGTGAGCAAGATTGTCTCGCTAGAATAATTTTGACTGCGTAGTGTGTTCAATCCTCACTGGGTGCCACATACTTTCGACTTGTGCCACTTCTAAGCTAAGCTTTGAAAATCACTAACGGGCACCTCGAGGCGTTGTAATGGGTAGCAAGCTTGTCTAGCCAGAACAATTACGACTGAGTAGTGAGTTCTATTTTCACTGGGTGCCACGTACTTTCTGCCTTGTGCCACATCTAAGCCACAATTGGAAATCACTTTATGCACCTCGAGGCGGTGTTATGTAATGGTTATCAAGCTTGTCTCGCTAGAATAATTTCGACTGCGTAGTGAGTTCAATCCTGCCTGAGTGCCACGTACTTTCGGCCTTGTGCCACATCTATGCTAAACTTTGAAAATCACTATCTGGCACATCGGGGCGTTGTAATAGTTAGCAAGCTGTCATTTTTAGAACTTTTACTGACCACGTCGTATTTGCGATACTATTACCTAGATTATTTTTCTTATCTCCATTTCGTTCTGTTAAGTCTCTTTTTTATTTTACTTTTTTTTACGTTTTCATTTTGAACTGATTTTTTAAAAGTTTTTGATTTTTTCTTTTTCAATTCCTTACCCTCCCCATTTTTTTCTTTTTTTCTCCTCTCATTCTTTTATTATTAGCTTTTTGATTTTCTTTTATTTTTAAATTAATATTTTATATTTTCCGTTTCCTTTTAATTTTCTGTAATCACCTAAAGTTTATCGTTTTTTTTTATTTACATCAGACTTTATTTTTTCATTGTTTACGTCATTACGTGTTATGTCGTTTTTTGTTATTCTTTGTTTTTCGTTCTTTGTTTTCCCTTTTTAAATATCTGTTAAGTTCTCTGTGTTGTACTTGTGAAATATTTTCTGTATATATTTGTTTTAATTTTCTTGTATTTGTAATTTTTGTCTAATCTGTTCGTTTTTGTGGTTTGTTAGTTTCGTATTTTTCTCGAACTTTCTTTGATTTTCTAGTCTTATTACTGTATTATTTTATCGTTGTTTCACTTTCCTTGTGCATTTTTAAAAACCTTTTTGTAAGTGTAACCTTTTTGGGTATAGTCCTTTTAAAGGAAATTTATAATTGTTTTGTATATTAATTTTTTCCCGCCTTTTTAAGTTAAACGTTTTATTCTTGTCTGTATTTTGCTTGAGGTTTTGTCTTTAGCACGTCTAACTGTCTTATTGTATTTGTTTTAGTGATTTATTTATCCTTTTATTTCCTTAATACTTTATGTTTTGTAAAAAAAAAAAAAGAAAGAAAAAAAGGCTTTGAATATTTTAAAAATGACTCTGAAGAAGAACGTGAAAAAAACTTATTTGTGGCTAAAAAGAAAAAGAATGAGCCGCCCGATAAATCGGAAGAAAATAAAAATACGGAAATAGATAATGAATCGTCAACAAGTATGGTGGTCGATAATGGCCAAACATTTCAAGAAAAGAATTTGGTGGAAAAGAGCGAAAATTCTCACTTTCCACCTGAAAGTATGGAGGCCGAATCAGGCCAGAATATCCAAACAACGGAAAAGATTATGGAAGCAGAAACAAGCCAAGACCCTTGAAGAAAAGAACCGAGAACAGACAATACCAACAAAGAGGACAATGTAGGGGTAGGGTAGACGCCCTCTTGCTGGTCGTCACCACCTAAATGCAGTATCAACATTATGGAGTTCCTTGAGAAAGCTAAAAGTTACTAATATCTTATATTGTGGACAGAATATCAACGCTGGCTGTTTCAGTTTATGAGGTCCCTCCTCAGATTGTCGGGGAGCACTTGGCCGCCTATCTGTGCTAATTTGGCCAGATACTCAGTCCGTCCTCCGACGATATGACCGGGGGATGGAGTTTTAAATTGATAGTGGATCGAAAAGCCTTCGTCTCCATCCCCAACTGCATGGATGTTGAGGGCCAGAAGATGCCGATCATAGTTACAGGTCGAAGACAGGCTTGCTGGAAGTGTGGACAGACTGGTCACCTGTCCTCTTCCTGCCCAGAGATGAAGTCCTCTGGAGTTCTGGCCCCCACCGACCCAAACCCAACTCGGCTGAGTCTGTTGTTTCCGTCTTGCCTGTAATGGGCATGCCAACAGCCGGGACCGGTGTGGTAAAACCCCCGTTTGGGTCCGTCTCACGGCCCGCATTCCCCGAAAAACCTTCGCCCACCGCTAGTGCGTTTGTGGATGAGGAAAAGGGACAATGGCAGGTTGTTGGTAAAGCTAGAGGAAAGCTCCGCGCAGTGGGTCCACGTCCCAATGAAGCCCCAACAGGAAAAGACACAAACAGTCCCACTCCCTTAAGCAGAACTAAGGGTGTCTCCCCGACCAGGTATTCAGATAAATTACGACAACAAAAACAAAGATCTGAACCATCATTTGAGAAAGCCGAAAAACTGCGCCAACTCAAAGAATCGCTTCAAATAAAGAAAAGAAAAAATGTGGCACCAACTCCTCGGCACCGTCTTTCCCGTCAACCAAACAGCGCATAATGACTCCTCCTCCAGTCCTAAGATCCTCATCTCCATCTCCCACAATGACAACATTGAAAAAGGCCCCCTTCTTAGTTTCACCTGGAATAGACCAAATTTTCACTATAACTATTAGCACCAAACCATCCCCCATCAAAACTCCTGCAGCAACACCAAAAAAGACTGAGAATCCTAAAAGGCAAAGAAGCTCTTTACCTGAAAATACAGACCCTTTATCCCATAAAAACCCAAACCCATATTTAACACAGGGGAAGACGTGTGCCGAGTCTCTAAATAACTAGAAGACAAGGCCTTGCAATACTCCAAGACAATAAGAAATCCCTAGTAAATTTCCGAAAAATGAACAACTTAGACATTGAAGACGCCAGAAAAGAGGCGGAGAAGCCGTTCAACAAATTTGGGCCATGGTTTCGGAGGCAAATGAAGTCTTCGGCATGTTTCCGTCCATGGCATGTTTCGATAATGACACAGTAAAAAAAATTACAACAATTTTGTTCTGGGAGGTTCCCTCTTTTTGTTCACCCCTCCCTGTATAGAGCGTTGAAATTGTTTCCCTCTAGACATTGGTGGCCTGTCTCTCGACGGTATCATTAAAACTGAGATGGGAACAGACTCTATGGGAGAGACCGTTGATGTCCTCTCTCCGTCCATGTTTAATGCAGGAGAGCAACACTAATCGGTTTCATTATGGCTCTCTGGTTAGCTAGTCTGGATGTCCGAGGCCTGAGGGCGGTGTTTCGTCGGTCGAGGCTCCTTCGTGACCTTCAGCGTCTCAGAGTAAATGTTTGTTGTTTACAAGAGACGCGTTTTTCTATTCAGCATGTTTTGATGGTCGTTCGAGAGGTGTCTCTTGGCTATTGAGAAAGTCTTTGAAGGCTGCGTGTAGCCTTGTCTTCGCAGATCCGGCGGGCAGGCTGTGCGTGCTGGATGTTACCATAAAGGATAAGGTTCTACGTCTCATTGGGGTTTATGCGCCCAATGTCCATTCTGAGCGGCCTGCTTTGTTTCGGCAGGTCGAGCCGTTTTTGACGACATCTCGTCGGGTAGTTTTAGCGGGAGATTGGAATGCTGTCCTTGACCGTGATACAGATCGTATAGGACCAAATTCGGGTACTTACACCCGAGACGCGAAACCACATACTTTGTGCATTGTGCCACATATAAGCTAAGCTTTGAAAATCACTATCGGGCCCCTCGAGGTAGTGTAATGGTTAGTAAGCTTAGAACAATTATGACTGAGTAGTGAGTCTGATCTTCACTGGGTGCCCCCCCTACTTTCGGCCTTGTGCCACATCTAAGCTACTCTTGGAAAATCGACACACCCACCTTGCAGTCCTAGCAAAAGAGCAACAATTTTCAAATATCTGCAAAGATGCCAGTTATATTAATCATCCCAGTGGTTGTTTTATATTCTCATAAGATTGTTTCACCTAGACTGCATGACAAACTGGGATTGAAGGTAAGACATTACCATTGTGTAACAAAACAACTTTGTGACTTGTTCTCAAGGAATCAATGATCAGCCTCCAATCCTCTGGATTGTAACTGATGTTAAGTTATTACATAAGACCACTGATATCAGTGCAGTACATTATATCACCTTCCATTAGAAAGAATGGGACTAGATCCTTGTGACGATCACGGAAATCCAAAAGCTAAACAATGTATGAAGAATCAGGAAAATTTCTTACAGTGTTGCGTGATATCAGTCCTCCTATATGGCAATGAATGCCGGACGATCTTCACACAGACTAAGAAGAGACTTGTAGCATTAAACGAATACCATGGACCGAACATGCAATCAATGACAAAGTTTTAAAAATAATAGAAACAAAAGGACACTTATACTTAACATCAGAAAAAGAGAGTTGAAATTTCGAATGAGGAAAGACGGCTTAGAAAATTTTATATTCACAGGACATATTGAAGGCAAGAGGGACAGGGGAAGCAGCAAATAGCCTAACCACCAAGCTTGTGTACATTGATGTTAGAAAAAATTTACAAAGATCTACAAAGGACAGGAAATTGTGGGGAGATCCCCAACGCCCTGGAGGGACGCGGCACATAAAAAAAAGAAGACTCTGGTAGTCCGAGCACACCAGTCAGCTAGGCACATTTGTGTTTATTCTATACACTCAGAGGCCACTTGTGGTTTATACTGCAGCTATTAACCTGTGAGCAACGACGAAATTTTAGATAAAATAGAAGCAAAGTAGACATTTATATTTAACGTCAGAAAGTGAGAGTTGAATATAATGAGGAAAGCGGGCTCAGAAAATTTGATACTCTCAGGATATGTTGAAGTCAAGGGGGACAAATGTAAACAGTAGATAATCCACCTAACGAGCTTCTGTAAGTGGTTGGTAGAACAGGGTTTAGGTGAGATGGCAAAAAGTCAAAATTTATTAAGTGATACAAAGGATAGGGAATTGCAGAGAGCCAGGATTGCCAACAATCTGAAAGGGCATGGCACATAAAATAAGAAGATGGGTATTTCATGATCAGCAGGTGGCACAACCACAGTACACTAAAACCCTTGTAGATACGTCCTAGCGACAAGTTCCGAACAGTTTTATCTACACTATTTCAGTTGGGTCAACATAGGGTATGTCTTTCACGCACTTTTCATTTCCTTCCTCAGACCGATAACAGACAAATCTGCAAAGTCTCATTTGGTAAACGTTCGTAGTTGGAAAACACTCGGTCAACCGAGCATAATTGAAAACCACTCTGTCAAGTGAGTGTAGTTCAAAACCACTCGGCCAAGCGAACTTAGTTGGATACCACTCGGTCAACCAATCGTAGTTGAAAACCACTCGGTCAACCGAGCTTAGTTGAAAACCACTCGGTCAAGCGAACTTAGTTGAAGACCACTTGGCCAAGCAAACTTAGTTGGATACCACTCGGTCAACCGAGCTTAGTTGAAAACCATTCGGTCCAGCGATCGTAGTTGGAAAACACTCGTCCAATTTATCGGCCAAGCGAGCGTAACTGAAACCGACTAGGACAACCGAGCCTAGTTGGAAACAATTCGCCCAAGAGAGTGTAGTTGAAAACCACTGAACAATCCTTTGAGTTGGAAACCACTCGGCTAAGCAAGTGTAGTTGGAAATCGCTCGACCAACCGCCCATTACATGCACCATAGATAGGTACAACACGGATAGGTACAATCAGGTAAATTATTCTATAGGTATTTCAGACTGTCATTTTTCACTATTTGAGACAATATGATCTTGTTATTAATAATTTTGTCAAGAATGGATATGTATCGAAAATGACTTAAATTGAATTACTGTCAGTCAAAGAGACTTTGACAATAGACTATATAATATTTCGGTGTCTACAGTACTGCTTATTGCTTGAAGCCACCCAACCTTTAGCCCCGACATTGTTTCATAAATTGGATTAAATTTGTCGTACAGCTCGAAGAGCAGACATCAGTAGGTGAGGTGTATTCTCACTCTGGTGAATAATTATTTTTAGTTTTTTATTTTGTTTCTTACATTTGTATATATTTCTGTTGTCTTATTGAGTTTGTGTCTAATTGAATTTATCATAAAAATACTCGTAAATTATAACTGTTAAGTGAAATAAAGATTGAATTACTCCCCCTTTAAGTGACGCAAACAATCTGACGAAGTATCAAATAGTGTGTCGTTATTTTACCGGTTAAAAATTTGAAAACACAAAACGGTGACATCAAGTGTGAAATGCCACAAATGTTCGGCTTTCTTTTGATTAATTTTGGACAATTTTCAATTAAAAAAGACAAACATAATCTCAAGAAGAGATAATAAATGTTGTAACGAAAGTTTAAGAAATGATTTAAACACATCCGAAATAAAAAAACAAAAAAACAAAAAAAAAACACATGATCTTTTGAGCATTTTAAATCATTGCTAAAATATATAATAATTTTTTTCGTTGCAAGAAACAAAAAAGAAAGGAATGCCGAAATGCTGCGTAATATTAATCCGTTCAAGTTCAGTGAACACTGAACAATTCTTTCACAGATGAAGAGAAAACTTGTAGATGGCTTCCTATAGAACAGTGATTCTGAATCGTCGTGACGCGGCCCAATAGTGTGCCGTGCGATCTTCTTATGTATCCCACTAGATAAGATTAAAAATAAAAAGCGAGAAAGACTACGCTCAAGTGAAGAAGAAATGAGGGTCTGCTTATCGCACATTCGACCAAACATTGAAGAAATCACGAAAAAAAAAAAAAAAAAATTAATAAAAATAAATACAACAGGCACAAGTTTCACACTAAATATGCTGAACAATTAGTTGAATAGAAATATTGAAAAAAAGTAACTTCATTTTTGTGTGTGTATTTTTTAATCTATGGTTTTAATTTATAACATTGAAATGTATACCCTTTAAACATTTTTACTAAGAGTGCCGTTATATTTTCATTTGCTTCTAGGTGTGCCGTTGCTTAAAAATGTTGAAAAACGCTGTTATAGAAGAATGCCAAGAATGCAATGAAAGAGATTGTTGAACATTCTAAGACACAAAATGAGGAAAGAGGGTTCGGAGAATTTGTCACTCACAGGACATATTGAAGGCAAGACGGACAAAGGGTAACAGTGTGTAATCTACCTAATGAACTTGTGTAACTGGATGACATAAAAGGGACACAAAGGGATAAAAGGATCAGTCGAATGGCAAACGACAAGAGTTAATGTTTATTTTGCTATAGTTTTTTTTTCTCTATTGTTTATATTTCATCACTGAATGTCACTTTTAATTTTGAGAATGAAACGTAAGCTTATAACAAAACCATATTGTCCTGCTCTCACTTAACACTGTCGCTTGAGCAGTGGTTCTTAAGCGGTGCGGTAGAAGAGGATAGCCGGTGAGGCGGAATGGTTGAAAGATATTCAAAGATTTAGAAACAGATTTTAAAAATTCATATACTAAAAATAAATATGACTTCAAAATTTAAAATATAAAAGATTACTTGTAATTGAGTCCAAGTATAAATAATTAAAAAACAATTATTGACCGATTTTATCATTCGATTATTTTTGTATTATTTTAAGTATTAATAATTGTTGTGGTACGATCCACCTAATTTACATAGTGGAGTACCGACCATATAAATATGGGTTGGTACCGGGAAGACGGGGGGAGGAAGTAAGAAGAGATCCAATCCAGAGACTCTGCCCGACTGCGATTAAGTCAACCCATGCTACAGGAACAGTCTTCCCAAGAATATACCAAAACTAACTGTAAATATTGTGTACCTTTTCCTTGTTTCAATACATTTTGTTTACGTACATTTTGTGTTGTATTATTATTATTCCAAGCTTATCCAAGCTTCAACAATAATATATTAACTAGACTTCGCAAATTGAAGGAGAGAGGTTATCAATGATAATGTTCTGACTTCGAATCTGCAGTTATTTCTCTTTAATTCTCTCTCTGTTTTTTTTTAATGTACTTTTTATCAGATAAAATTTTGTGAGGCGCGAGCAAATTTTAATTCCGAAAATGTGGCCCAGAGAAAAAAGTTTGGGAACCACCGGTCTACAGTAAGTGTTCTCAAAACAGGATATGTGACAAAAATTCAGTGATTACACGATCAAGTCCCTCGCGATGTCGGTACTTTGTCACATTTTATGATATTGCAAAACTGTTGTTCTTTTTCCCCCCCCCTATAGAAAGAAACAATTTGCTTGTTTTATTATCCTGTTGATTATCAACTTATTCGGAATCCTTTTCAAATTGATCCCAGATCTCTTTTTAGACAATTTAGAATATAAAAGTTGGAGAAGGCTAATGATTCAGTGGCCAAAGATAATTTTTCACAATGGAATCATACCCCACCTGCGCCTGAAGAATGTGCGGAAATCTTCTGCTGACCGAATCCGCTTTGAGGCACAATTTGCAGCAATGTTCATGATTAAGACCAAAATTCTTGAAAGACTCTTTTGAAAATGATATACACTTCGTATGTCTTTCTGAAACAGTTCCAAGAATACATGGACTTATTGAAAAGAGCCAATGCCATCCATCTCATTGAATAAACAAATCTCTCCATCTATTCTCTAGTATCTATGATATATTAGTTGTTATACTGACAAGGTTTCGGCTGTTGTATCCTTTGGCCTTCGTCAGATGACTGTCTTAGTATTCGATAACCTAATTGGAATTTCGAACTAAAAAGTTTAATAAGTCAACAGTGGTGGCTGGGGGTGGGGATAGATGGTTTACATTCTGCTTTCCGTGTTTAGGGGGGTATTTTGCATCAGTATTCACCTCTCTTATTTACCTTTGCATCACTTGTCCGTTTCTTCCACTGAATCAGAGTATGTAACTTTTCAACATTTAGAGGCCCAGGATTTGAACTTACAACTGCCAGGGAAGCCGATTCCACTAAGGTTACCGAGTAAAAAAAAACAAAAAAAAAAACCAACTACAGAAGAAAGACGAAGAGTAGAACGGCTGAAATACTGTGAGAATGATACTCAAAATAGCAAAGCATATAATAATGATAATTCTTCATCTAAAAAATTTCGACAAAAAGTTATTATTTATCAGTTGTAAAACTATTTTGCTATTTGTTCATAAACTTTGAACATTGGTAAATGCAAACGTATTTAAGTGATATGAATACCCATTGCGATTTCTACAATCAGATTTACTTGGCGAAAAGACATTCTTGTGATTGGTTTCGGGAAATTTATCTCGATGAATGCCCAAGGCGGGAAAAGAACTCAAAACAACAAAAAATCTCGTTTTGTTCCTTTGGTTTCACAATGATTTCATCTTTTCTTTACTACCTTTCTAAGTTGCCGCCTCCTTTGTTCAATAGAATCATAAATTTTGCTTCTTTCTCATTTGGCTTTGAAGCTGATTCGTTCTCTGTTTGTTCATAGTTACGTCCATTCGAATCTTACATCGAAATAGAGACACGTCTTTATAGAATGTGTTTGAATATAAACAAAATACATTGAATACCAAACTATGTTTTGAATATTAGTAGAAAACGGCATTCAATACACATTCACAGCGTACTGAATGGTGAAATGTAGCGAGTACAAAACGTATTGAAAATTAATGATTGTATGCTGTCAAAGGTCGAAGAATTGTGGCTGTGTTTTGTTGAAAGGAAAACATTAAAAGATGAGTAAAATTTAATTATGTATGGACACGTGATCAGTTGGCCGCGAAGAAAATAGCTTTGCTTGTTAGGTGAGCATTCAAGTATGGTTCCAAATTGTGTCAGTAAGTCAATATGAAGAGACAAAGAAAACCATTATCAGGCAGACAAAAGATATTAGTAGACTTAGCAATAGAAACTTTAAAAGTCATTTACTTCTTAGCATCATTATTCATCTCAAGCTGATTGTCTGTTAGCAAAAGAGACAACCAAAGGTGTGATCTACATATCGGTAATGTCCAAACCAAGTAGTTACAGAAATTTAATTATCTAGATAGTGTAGTAACAGACGGCAGAAAGTGTGACAAAAATTCAAATGCGCATAGGCACAACGAAACGTGCTTTCCTGAAGTTAAGCAATATATGCGCGTGTAGTGTCAGCGCTAAAAAGTGGAATCGGCAGATCGAGTTCAAATCCAGGGTTAGTCTGTTGCGTTCACTTTCGCCTTAATGTTATTACGAAAGGCTTGAATCCGTCTCTTCTTCCCCCAGTTACGGGTTAAAAAGTAAGTTAGAGTGGAGTTTGGGGGTAACCAATCTAAAAGAAGGAAAATTATGAATTTGAGAAGACAGAAACTATCTGTTTATAACTCTCTGAGATTAGATATTATTACTTGCATTATTTACATTATTCGGACTGTTATCTTCATTGTCATTGCCATATTCACAAAGTTTCGGCCGTTGTACGCTCCGGCCTTCTTCAGGCTATTGTTATTTCGAACCCATTAAACCGAATGTCACTAGCATATTTCCGGAACTCCGATCACTTCGTGGAAATAAGCAAAGATGCTCCCATCCAATCTAACCAGATGGTGAGCCTGGACGTTTTGAGTTTGTTCACCAAGGTACTGACGGAGGAGGCACTCTTGTTAGTCAGGGACAGACTGTCCTCGGACTCCTCCCTAGGAGAAAGGACTAGTATACTAATAGATGGAGATGCTGACTTTCCGTACGTAAAAACATACTTCGGAATGGGATCAGACATATATCGACAGGATGAGGGCTTAGCAAAGGGATCGCCATTATCAGCAGCCATAGTAAGCCTCTATATGGAATACTTTGAGGAAATGGTATTAGAACCAACACCACTAAGGACAAACCTATGACTGAGATACGTAGATGGCAACTTCATACTCTGGCCACACCAGGAAGACGTCCAGCTACTACTGGACCATGTGAACTCAATAGGATCATCGATACAGTTCACAATGAAGCGAGAAAACGATAGCAAACTAGCCTTTTTGGATGTACTAATATCTCAAAGTGATCAGCGGTTTAAGACATCCGTATACAGCAAACGAACATTCACCGGACAATACTTCAATTTCAACCCCACTATCCATACAGTGTAAACAAAGTGATCGTCCGCTGCTTACAACATCGAGCAAAAGTCATAAGTGGCGACCTAGAAACATACGAACAAGAAATGGTCACTATAACCAGTAACCTACAACATAACAAGTACCCTGGGTATATAGCAGCAGCTACAACAAACTGGGATAGAAGGGTACAAGTAGATAACAGCACTCAGAAAACTGCTTCACTCTGACTACCCTATGTAAAGGGATTATCGGAGAAAATGCAAAGGATCTGTGGTCCATATAATACCAGGACAATCTTCAAAAGAGGTTCAACACTTCCCAGACACCTCTTCCGAGTAAGACCCCCCCCCATTGAGAAGAAAATGACTAAAGATTGTGTGTACGCCATCCCGTGCAGCTGTGATAAGAAATACAAACAGGTCGCCCCTTTAAGGTACATACAAGTACATACTTAGACACGGCCCAGTGGATAAAGACGTTGGTTATATCCAGTGACTAGACCCAAAGTTCAATACAGCAGCGGTGAACCAAAAACTTTGAGAGTTGAGTTAAAGGGAAATAACTGAGTTATACAAAAAGAGGCATGGCACGTGGAACTTACCACTGACCTCAAGTGGAACTCGTACATACGATCCATCGCTAAAGATGCAGGTTTCCTCTACCACTCTAGTAAGTACCTGCCTCCTCGTGTTATCCTCTACCTTTACAAGAGCCAGATCAGGTCTAAAATCGAGTACTGTTGTCATATTTGGGCAACAGCTACCCAGTCCTCACTTATCAGTCTCAATAGAGTCCATATTAATTTGTATCATTAATTATAATTAATGATACAAATCTTATTAATTGAGCCATAGCTGGGCAGAAGAGGTGAGTTCATACATTTTCCAAGAATATTTGCGTGTAAGTGAGTGAATATAACGAACCCAACTGGAATTAGAACTCGGCTCTCCGATTAACAATTTTGAGCCATTATCCAGTACATCAACCGCACATCCAAGCTCACAGCACCTGTTATTCTCAAGTGGTCACCCATATAGGTACTAACCTGGCTCGATGTCGCTTAACTCTGACATTTTAAATAATGTGATATGCAAAGATTGTTTTATCCTAAATTATTTTTTAAAAACATAAATTGTTTCAACTTTCGGTTAGATATAAATAATAAGTAATTTTCAATCAGGAGAGAAGATGTTCAAAGTCTTCATAAACTTTTGATTGTTGGATGCAATCAATCAATTATTTATTATCATTTGATATAAATAAATTGTCACCACTTTCTTTGAATTTGGTTCGAAAAGAAGAAAGTAATTCAAAATTTATGAAGTGTAATGAATTTCAGTTCGTAAAGAGAAAATAATTGCTTTGATAACTTCATTACAATCATAGTCACATATTGAATTTTAATATTGTATATCGATATGCTTGTAGGCGTAATGGTTATCGGCACTTAAAGTGGTATTGGCGCGCAGAGTTGAAATTCCAACCCAAGTCGTTGCACAGCTACCCTAGAGATAAGTATAAGTCTGTGTATTCTGTCCTCAACTAAGGGTTAAATAGTTGTAACTAGTGTTCTTTGATCATAGTTACAGTTTAAACTACAGGTTATGTCTGAGCCGGCGTCTGCATGACTAGTCGGTCTTGTAGACTCCATAGTCTGCCAAGACTGACGGAAGCCTACTGTAGGAGTAGGCTACTACTGCTGCTACTAGAAATGGTCGTAAAGTGGGGGATCGATTTACATTATCGGGCTTCAGTTTAACAGATTGTACGTTTTAAATTTAAGTTCGGCATCCCAAGAAAAGATAATAAATGTCGTAAATGCAAATGAGAAAAGATTCATACAGAGAGACAGGTCCATATCATTCCCCAAAACGTAAAGGAATCTAATGAACAGAACTGGAATTCGAACTGGAAATAAAAAACAAAACAAACATATACTCTGTTGCGTATTTTAAATCATAGCTAATATATATATATTAGTTTAACGTTTGTTTGTTACCGACAAAGAATGCCCCAAATGCAATGTAATATCATTCCTCCTATATGACATTCCTCCTATATGACATTCCTCCTATATGACATTCCTTCTATATGACATTGAACGCTAAACAATTTCTTCAGAGATGAAGAGAAGACTTGTGGTATCAGAGTGGCGTTCCTATAGAAGAATGCTGAGAATACAATGAAAGAGACAGTTGAAATTTCTGCGACACATAATGAGGAAAAAGGGTTTGGAGAATTTGTCACTCACAGGACATATTGAAGGCAAGACGGACAGAGGGAAACACCGAGTAATCTACCTAATAGGATTGTGTTAATGGATGATAAAACAGGGACACAAAGGGATAAAAGGATCAGTCGAATGGCAAACGACAAGAGTTAATGTTTATTTTGCTACAGTTTTTTTTCTCTATTGTTTATATTTCAGCGCTGCTTGTCATTTTGGATTTTCAGAATGAAACATAAGCTCCCGACAAATCCATAGTGTCCTGCTCTTACTGAATTTACATTGTTAAGGTCCAATTTAACAGATTGTACGTTTTAAATTTAACTTCGACAGTAACAAAGATAGACACAAAATAAAAGTGTCCTTTTACATGTAGAATTTTATCAATGAAAACGAATTTAAAATTACAACGTCAGAGATTATCACAAGGTAATAACTAAATTATTCTGCTCTGGAAACTGGCAAAAAAAAAAAAAGTTAAGTGATAATAGAAAAAATATCAAACTCCTGGAGCGTAAATATAACAATATCTAATTTAATAACGTATGAGCTTAAGAAGAGGTGGCAAATAGTGCAGTTTATGAGGTTATATGATAGAGATAACGATTAACCCTAGATTTGAAGAAGTTAAGATTGTAGTGATCTGGAAAGCACTCTATTGGGTGTTTCTCCCACCCCCACCAAAAAAAAAAAAAAAAAAAAAAATCAGCATTTTTAAGGAAGAAACTATCCGAGTGGAATTTCGGAAAAAGGAATGTAGTTCGCTAGAACATTTGCCATGGAAATAGCAACATTGCAAGAATACATTTTCGACTTTCGGGAAAGTAGATTTAAAAAAAAAATTTTTTTTAAGCATTTCACCCCTAGCAAGGCGAGAAGCCACTAGTACGCAAGGGGTTATACAGGATTTGGAGCGAGAGCAGGTAGGAATGATAGACGAAAGGATGGGGAGAATGATAGTGGCTAGATCAAGTTGTAGAGTAGAACATAATTCATCATTCACAAGACCGCGTAGACGCTTTTGCACTCACTGGAAAGGCTAGTGAGGACTACCAAGTAAATTGGAAGGTTAGTTATTTACTTTAGCAAATGCATCATATAGAGGTTATATAGCCTTGACAAATGGCAATCTAAAGAAGCTTCATATATTTTTGAGCTGTCTTTCCCATAACGCAAAAGAAATTACACGATCACGAATCCCGTAACCTCTGAGGGTCAGAGGGGTACCACATCTACTGTATCCATAGTAACAGGAGTGTTTCCTGGGCAAGACAGCCCAACTCTCCCCAGACTGGTTTGAATTCAGAGTTTTCTTTCTCCGCAACAAAAAAAAATATCAAACTCCTGGGACGTAAAAATAACAATATCGATTTGAATGATGTATGAGCGTAAGAAAAAGTGGTAAAAATAATGCAATTTATGAGGTTATATGGTAGAGATAACGATTAACCCTAGACTGGTTTCCAGCCAAAGCTGAAAGGCATAATCTAAACTACTATTTACCCATAGCTGGGGGAAAGAGACAGATTTCCCAATGTAGTCAATCGTCCACAAGGCCGCGTAGACAAGTTTGAACTCGCTGGAAAGACATGTGAGGATTACCAAGTCTTAGCGAGAAATTACTAAAGAGTAGCTTTATTAATGTAAGTCAGATCTTACGCTTTGTAATTAATGTATTATCGCACAAGACAGTGAACATAAGTGAATGTAATAAACTCGACAGGTATTCGAACTCGGCTCTCCGATTCGTCAATTCGAATCGCTATTCATTACTCCATCGTGCCTCCTGATGAAACAGGCTTTGAAATAAACCCAAAGGATGTTTCATCAACATCAGAAAGCACAATAACAATTTGGCATTTAAATAGTTCAAAAAGATGATCGACTGGTGTTATGTATTTTGGTTACAAGCTATTTTGCAAAACCGACCACGAAATTGTAATAAAACTCCGAGCGGATTGCTATTAGAATGCTTAAAGCTAAACTGAAATCAATAAAAGAAGCAATCTACGCTAAAACGAATCCTACACTAAAACAAAGATGTATTTTATCGACACATTTCTAGTTGTTTGAGGAAAGGTTAAATAGAAAGACTGGAATCAAGATCAAGGCATCAGAAAAATTCGATTGACATTACATTTAAATTTATGAAGATTATAGTTATCAGGGAAGTAAGAGGAAGGGAGTTCCACTGTCGGGAAGTGGGAGAGAATAAGTTGTTGGAGTAGAAGAGGCGATTACATATAACTGTTTCGACAGTAAAAAGGTGGGTCCGAGATGCCAACCTAGTAGCACACTAAAATTAATGCAGTCGGGGCACCAGTGAAAATAGATCGTCAGAACAGTTGCCATGAAAATATTTGTAGAAAGGGCAGAGGGAAGCCATATCACGCCTGTAAGAAAGTGACTAGAGTCGAGATGCCAGGCCAGGACCGATCACATTGCATATCCGTCTTTGGATTTTATATGAACAGCGGGGCCACCAGACTATATATGGCAACAGTATTCAATGCAAATACGAATGGTAGATTTGTGGATGTGAAGGATGGACTTGGACGAGAAAAACTTTCCGGCGCGACACAGAGAACCAACTTTCCTTGCGGTAGATGAAGCTATTGATTCAATGTAGTTGATCCACGTCAGGTCAGTGAAAAACGTGAGACCAAGAAGGTGCAGAGAGACGCTCTCGTGAAGTTGAGCATCAGCCATGCTGCTAGGAGGCAGGGAGGTTTCTCTATGGTGAGTAAATCATTTTGAAGGGATTAAAATTTACAAGCCATTTCCTGCGCCAGTCAAACACAGATTGAAGGTCTTTTTCGAGACCAACGTTGAAGTTAACTTTGTCAGCAATGCCGAATTTACTATTGAGACAGGTGTAAATGGTAGTGTCGTCATATGATTTAGATTGTGTGACACGGGCTGAAAAAGCTTCAGCTCATTTCGAAACATTTCAAAACCGTATGATGCACATAATCACAGATCGCAAGCTGATAGACAAAATGAAAATAATCACTCTTAGAAATGGAACCAATTTGCTTAGCTCTTCGATAACAACTGCAGCAAATCCTTGAAACTATTTGAACACATTAAAAAATCTAGTGCAGGGCTCGCCAAATTGTATCTTGAGGGCATGGTTCTTGGAAAAAGAAGTAGAAGAAAATCAAAACAGGGGTGGAGGAATAGCATAATTCTGTGGTTATTAACTAATGAATGGCAGACGATAAATGCGCTTGCTCAAGATCGTAATAAATGACGGGAAATCAGTTATTTTAGATCGCAATTTGCCGTAGGCGGAAACAGCAACTGATGATAGCTATTTATCGTGTGTGTTCTGGCTTTAAAATTATTACAGCTATGTAATCCTCGATAGCAGGGGTGGCGAAACCGCGACTCGTGAGCCACATGCAACTCTTTGGCAATCATGTGTCTCCACAGCTTCATTTCTTTGATGTGGATTGCCATAACGTCTTAGGAAAACTACTGGAGAAGTTTCATATATCCTTCTCTACGGTTTGGAAATCTGTGTTTTCTTTCCCTTTGACTGGTTGCCCCTCCCCCAAGGATAGAGAGTCCAGTCTAGATTGCTATTTAACCCATATGTGGAGGTTTTAATATAAATGGGGAATTACTGGTCGGATATGAACTACGACCTAACTATATTAAAAATGATCTTTAGTGTTTCTAGTTTGTAAAAAAATAGGGATTCTATTTTAATGCCGGATTTAAATAAGGCATTATTCTCCAGTGTTGAGGGAAAGCATGCAGCTGAGCAGATGGGATTATCGAAAGGGATTATCGAAAGGCCAGTAAGGTTTGCAAAGAATAATCATCAATGGCATGCCAAAGGTAGGGTGATTTTTTTACACTAATGTTCACTCTGTACAAGGCCCAAGAGTCACCTAAGGTAGAATGCTACTGAATCATGTTGTATGCGCATAAAAAGAGGAGATAAGAAGTACATTTTTTGAGGTTATATGGTAGACATAGCGGTTAAAGTGTTTAAGATTTTAGTGATCGGGAAAGCACCATATTGGGAGTTTGTTTAAAAAAGTAACAGATCTAAGGAAGAAACTATCCGAGTAGAACTTCCTCCTTATTAATGGTATACGAAGAGAATGAGGGTGATTCGTCCCTTTGTACGTGGCAAGGCGGGTCCTAGCTGCAAAGGTTAGGACTGGCGGAAATAAGGAATGTAGCTCGCCAAAACATTTGCCATGGAAATAGCGACAGTGTAGGGAGAAATTTGCGATGTTTCGTCTATGGGAAAGAAGTTATAGGATGGAAAATAATTAATCACCCACAAGACCGTGTAGACGCTTCTGAACTCTCCAGAAAGGCAAGTGAGGACTAAACAGTTCCTGTCAAGATAGAGAAGCAATGCCATCGCTAGATCAACCTCAAATATAGGCAGCTCGCACCTGACTTGAGAAAATAATTTATAACAGACCCCACCTCACTTTGGGTTTTGTTCACTAACAATGAATAAACAAATCCCATGCACTTCTAAGATAGCATTTTCAAAATTTATCTGTCTTATCTTAAATTACTTTTGAGAGAAGCAAAGAAATCAGAATTAAGGTATGTTTAAATCGACACCCTTCAGCGACGTTTTCAGGACAGTGCCTAATTGTTCTCTTAAGAGATTGAATCTGTTATAGTGCTATTGTATATCTTATGATATAAATGCTTGAGGGTTTAAACTTATTAAACCTCGCCCAAGACTAATAATATAGAAACAATGTACTAAAAAAAAAGAAGAAAAAATTAGGCTTGGCCTGGAGATACACCCTAAAGACATTTTTCGCGCCAATTAAACGGATGTTCCGCTTGCAAAAATTTATTCAAGTAAATAAAAAAAAATGGAATAAAATTGCCAAATATTATCAAAATTATTATTTCCCTGAGGTTCGTTATTAATTTACATTTTCCTAGATTATTTTTCTGTGTTGTTCAGGAGTATTTTTGTAAATGTTGAAATCACTTTCTCTACGTCCTAATCAATGAGAAATACTAAATTATGTCTTGTAGTGGGTAGGTGTTAATTAGCTAATTACTGGATATAATTAACAAGTCCCTTGTTTAAAATGTTTTCAATAATTGTAGGTTAATGGCAATTAATAGCAATTTAAGAATCACATACTCTACTCCAATCAGAGAGACAAGTTCTGTGGTTGTCAGCCTGTTACCTGGGATAAGCATAGTCTAAAAGTGACTTGCATGCGCTAAACAACGGGAAAAGTTTGGACTATGAGCAAGTATCTTTCTATCTCTTTTCTCTTTTTATCTCTCAATTCATTGTCATCTATCTATCTATCTATCTATCTATCTATCTATCTATCTATCTATCTATCACCGAATTTGAACTAATGTACAATGAATTTGATCGCGTCTGGTTAATTCCGACATGCCTCAAATATCACTAAAGACCTCACACGCACACAAGGAACTCATTAATTATAGGTCAAGAAACATTTGTAGTAACAAGTGCTGCAAAAGACACCCAACGTTGTTTACATCTGCGCAATGAGAATGCAAACGAAAAGCCCATGCGCGCTGCCCATATTTGAGGTTGATCTAGCGATGCCATTGACGAGTTGCAGCCATCTATCTATCTATCTATCTATCTATCTATCTATCTATCTATCTATCTATTTATCTATCTATCTATCTATCTATCTGTTGTAACTTGACTAATGCATGGAATAATAATACAACATAAAATGTACTTAGAACAAAATGTATTGAAACAAGAAAGTGTACACAATATTTACATATAGTCTTTTGTATATTCCTGGTAAGACCGTTCCTGGAGAATGTGTTGACTGAGTCGCATTCGAGCAGAGTCTCTGGTTGAATCTCTTGATTCCTCCCTCTCTTCCCGGTACCAACCATATTTATATGGTCGGTACTCCACTATGCAAATTAGGTGGATCCTACCACAACACTATCTATCTCGATCATTCTGTTCATATTGATATTTACTGACAATCGAAACAGAATAGATCAATTCTTCAAAATTCCTTGAAAATCCGCATTTGAAATTCTAATTTTTATGTTCGGGTTCAAACTTCATTGTTTCGCACCAGTGTGAAATACGCAGCTGCTAGGGATATATATTAACTGTTTTATTATATATCTATTAAAAGTGTTTTCTATATATCACCCGTCAAAACAGCTTAGGAGCAGAGTACCTGTGCTCACTGATTAGGATTTGTTTAGCATTTGTACACTCTGGGCAAAAAGCGTTATTAGTTTGTATGCACCCGCGCGTGAGTGCACCCACAGATACATATTGCGTTTTATCTACATGGATATTTGTATAATCTATCTCTATATAAATAATGCCGCCATTTTTATGTGTGCTATGCTATTGAGTAAATAGCTTAATCATACCGTTAAAAATGTTGGAAATATTTAAGTCATTTTGCAATTGCATTGGATATATAAACTATCGAATTTGTGTTTTTTTCCTTGTCTACGTTCAATGTTTTCTGAATTCTACTACTAAAAATGATGGGATTTTATTTAAGCCATTTTGCAGCAGTTGACTTGCCTCTTTGGACGTGATAGCGGCATCAATAATATTGGCGAGTGGAGAACGTAAAAGAAACAAAGAACCGTTACTCTGTCTGTCGATCTCTAATATATTTTGTGCCAGGATGAAACAGTTCACAACATTCTATTTAATTATTAATCACGTGGATTTTTGTATTAAATAAAAAAAAACGAAAGAATCAAGAACATGTATTGGTAACGTTTGACGATTGTCACCGGATTTCAAACTGAGGCTGTTATGTGTATAAAATGGATCCCACTTAAAAGTTCTTTATTTTCAAATTGTCATTCTGAATAAAGAGAAAAGGCGAAAATTTTCGAAAAACTTGTAAAAATTCTAAAATTAAAAAAAATTATAAATTTAAGCAACACCGAGAGAAAATATTTTATTTCGATTATTTTCCAGAAAAGAAATCGTATAGTCATCCATCTTGTTCATTATTCTAATTTTTTTGTCTTTCTCACTATAAATTTATATTTTTTTGTTCTTTCACTGTCACATTTCTTTCTTTCGGAGTTGTTTCTTCTGATTTTCCATTTCTTTTATTTTTTCTCTCACAGTTTCTTTAGCATTTTTTACATTTCTTTCTTTTTCTCCCTCTAATTATATATCTCTTTTCCATTTATTTCCATATCTTTCTTACTGTTTCTTTTCTATATATTTATATTTCTTTCTTTATTTCTTTCTTTCTTTCTTTCTTTTGATTTCTTCCTTGCTTTTACTCTCGTTTTCTTTTTTTATTTTATCAATTGCTTTCTTTTTCACTCTCTCGTTCTTTCTTTTTCATTTATTTCAATTTCTTTCTTTCCCACTTTCTTTCTTTTCATTTTCTTTCTTTTTCTTTCTTTATTTCTTTTTTCTATTCCTCTTTTCCTTCTTTCCAATTTCCATATCTTTCTTTCTTTCTATTTCTTTTCTATTTATTTGTATATCTTTCTTTTCCCATATCAATTTCTTTCTTTCTTTTTCTCACACTATTTCTTTTCCATTTATTTCCATTTATTTCTTTCCCTCTTTCCTTTTATTTCTTTTTATTTTTTAATTTCTTTTTCTACCTCACTTTTCTTTCTTTTCCATACTTTTCTTTCTTTCTTTCTTTCTTTCTTTCTTTCTTTCTTTCTTTCTATTTATTTGTATATCTTTCTTTTCCAGATATCCGTTTCTTTCTTTCTTTCTTTCTTTCTTTCTTTCTTTCTTTCTTTCTTTCTCACACATTCTTTCCCATTTTTTCATTTCTCTTTTTTCTCTATTTCATTCTTTCTTTTCAATTTATTTACATTCCTTTCTTTTTTCTCTCCTCTTTCCTTTTTCCCTATTATTTCTTTTTCTTTCATTATTTCTTTTTTCTATCTTTTCTTTCTCTATTCATTTTCATATCTTTCTTTTTTTCTATTTCTTTTCTATTGTATATCTTTCTTTTCCGCATATACATTTCTTTCTTTCTTTCTTTCTTTCTTTCTTTCTTTCTTTCTTTCTTTCTTTCTTTCGTTGAACGAATAACTGTGAAACAGACGATGGCGATATCCTTATGCCTATTATCGCAGCCTTATCAAAATCCACTTGAGAAAGTCTGAATAAATTAATTTAGTTATATTTTTTCCTTGCATAATCTGGCATTTTTATTTAGACAATTAACTCGGCCTTCGCATATGATTTTACAATCATTTAAAGTAGAAATAACCAATGGAAACTACTAAATAAGAAAAGGCAATGAATTATCATTAATTTCAGTGTTCGACTGGCGTCTGTGTTACGCGTCTGTAATAACTGAATACTGCATCATCTTATTCGTCTCGTTGACTCAATGATATGCGTGATATCAAATCCATGATGACATTTTTCCATGAGATTTTAGAAAAGAACAAAACTGTTTTTCACGAATTCATATCTACTCATTTCACTTCGTACCTCGTTCTTATTTCTGTGTTCGAATATCGATAAATTTCTATTTTCTTTCTGGAAGCAGAAAAACTCGACAAAGAATATAAAAATAAAAACTTCTCAAATAATAAAAAAGAGCGCGTTGTCGTAGTTTAATATAAAGAAACATGTCTTGTAGACATTTACTCATGAGTTTGATCATCACTTGGCGTCTTAAAATGATGACCTTATACCAAAACTAAGATATTCTTAGTAAATTAGTCAAATAACAATTGGCGTAAAGGGGATAAAATTTCCCAGAACCTCTCGCTCGCCCGGAAAGGAACGACATGAGCCACAGGTGCCCCTGGACAGTTATCTTACGACTGCTCGCATGAAACATAAAATAATTCTTGGGACATGAAATGTTCGGACATTACACGACATAAGAAAGGAGAGCCTGAAAAATCTGGTACTCACAGGGCGAATAGAAGGAAAGGGGGACAAGGGAAACCAACGCATGACGTAACTGGCGGGCTTGAGCAAGCGGATGACAGAATGTGGTCTGGGGGAGGTGGCAGAAGGACGAAACTTATTGAAAGCCACAAGGGATAGGGCGAAGTGGAGGGCCATGACCACCTACCTCCTGAAAGGACACGGCACATAAAAAGAAAAGAAGTTCAATTTCGCCAATACAGACAGATTCGCGAAACATACACGGTGTACCTAGGATCGAACTCACTAATCATACCCTACAGTCCCTTCTACACCGACGAAACGTCAAAAACCTCTCTCTGCTCCATCGCTATTTAATGGCAAATTCACAGACAATCTACATTCCTTAGATCCACCAGTTCAGACGTTTATATCTAGGACACTTTCAGAGGGTCGAATCATCCCCATCCCTTCCATTGGTAAAAAGAAATTTCCATAGCTTCATCCTGAGTACTGATAACTTGATGGAAAAGGATGCTGAGAGGATGCGTTCTCGACCATTACAACCTTAACTTGTTCATGTTTAGTGTCAAATGCTATCTATCCTAACCCGGCATTAGTCATATCGAGTTTCTGAAAACGGAGTCTTCCATGGATATTTACAAACCTCAATACAAAAATGCATATAGTGTTATAATTACGTAAAATATTGTAATGCTGAAAAAATAACATAATAACAAGTAACCTTCGTTACAATATAAATTAAATCAAAACTCGAACTGAAGATACATTAATTGAAAAGAAAATTATAATAAATTTGTTACATAAAAACATATGTTGTAAATTACAAGTGAAACACGTCAATACTATAATAGAGCAACGTGTTATTCATCAAAATAACCAGACACTATCAATTTTGATTATTTTTCTTCATTTCTCAGAATCTAATGCCCGTGTATGTTATTTTGGTATTGAAAGTGCATCTTGGATTCTGTCAGTTGTTTGCATTCTGTTTGTATATAATTGAATCTTGAAGGCGGATCTTGCACAATAATAGTCGAGACCATCGTATTTAAATTATTAATTTTTATTCCTAGTTTTTCTTCGAATTCATTGTTCAGCAGTTTAGTTATGAGTATTCAACGCTATCAATTCCATATATATATATATATATATATATATATATATATATATATATACGAGGTCTGTCTGGAAGTAATGGGACTGTGTGTGCTGTATATATATATATATATATATATATATATATATATAGGCGCGATGGATAAATTGTCGTTTAAATTACGCCAAAATGAAAATAACACTGATATCTCATTTTAACAGATATATTTACCAAAATTACGCAAAAATATCTTGAAATACTAAAGAGTAAAGTTATTCAATAAAATCGCCATTGTCTTCAACCGACGACGACTTCAGAATCTCCTGCAACTCTTCTGGACAGTCTCCTTCTTTAAGTAGGTGAATACTGCCATAATCCTTGCCTTTAGTTCATCTTTGGTGTTACAAAGAGTTTTGTTTGTCTCTTTACAACTGCGCCCCACATAATCAAGATGTTATTGGTATTGAAATGACATCTTGGCTTCTGTCAGTTTTCTCACTGCAGTAACGTATCATTCCTGTGCCTTTTCTACAAACATTTTCATTGTAATTATGCAAATGGTATCTGTTTTTTGGTACCTAGATTTATGAATTTAATCCCGTGCTAGATTGCCGGTTAGGTCTCATCATTTTACAATTGAAAAATGTTAGATGTAACTGAAAGTTTTATGTTAACATTTTCTTGTCTCGAACCTTTAACTGTGGAATTCTTTTCCAGGATTCTGGCTTTCAAATCAGCATTGTTCTTCAAAGGTTTAAATGCAATATCAATCGTCATAGTCTGTCTTCTTAAGTCCTATTCTGTCAAGCCTGCGTTAGTCACATCGGATTTCGGAAATGGATAGTTCCTCTCGGCTGTTTATTCACCCCAATACAAAAATGCATGTATTGTTAAAATTATGTAAAATATTGTTGTACTGCAGAAAAAAATGACATAACATGCAATCACCGTTAAAATATACATTAAATCAAAACTTGAATTGAAGATATAATTATTAATTGAAATGAAAATTACAATAAACTTGTTGCATAAACATATGTTGTAAATTACAAGTGATATATATGTATATTCTGTCTGTACGCTACTTTTATAGATACAAATATTATTTAACTAAATTCTCTTTTTATATTAAACAGTATTAACTACATTTAGCATCCTGAATGTTCGAGAAATTTCGTAGAAAATATATGTTCACACTGTTTATTATAAACGGAGAATTTACTTAAATAATTGTATCTATAAAAATAATGTTTAAATAGAAAATATATTAAAATAATCGTCAGACTTAGTGCATTTCATAATATACGTTGTCATTTGTTTACGTTATGATACGCTTCGAACAGATATAATCGTTCGAGAAACATCGTGGAAAATTTATTGTTTTAAAACCTGTAATTTGGACTAACCAGACGCTTCCTCTGGAGCTAAATAGTGTAGTACGTCAGGCCAAATGACGGTTCCGAAATTTCTCGGATATTCAGGACGGTAAATGTAGTTAATACTGTTTACCGTCTCCTCTCTCGGCTATACAACAATCCTACTCAATAACTCTTTTCCTTGAATGGGTCTTGTGCTTTGTATTGGCTAAAATATTAGTAAAGTCTAAATCGAGAGTCTAGCACGTGAACTATCTCACTTCGTCATGATTAATCAGTTTATTTTTTTCTTCTAAGTGACATGTCCCTTCAGGACGTTGGCGATCATCGCTCTCCACAATTTCCTCTCCGCTTTAGCTCTTACTAATCTTTGTCTTTTTCTTATCTCTCATAAATCTTATTCCGACATCAATTTACTGAAGCTCGCTAGGTAGCTTATGTACTGTTTTCCTCTGTCCCTCTTGCCTTATCTGTTCTTTGAGTATTAGATTTTCCAAGCCCTCTTTTCCTCATAACGTGGCCTAGAAATATCAACTGTTTCTTCTTGATGTTAAGAATAAGTGTCCTTTTTGTTTCTATTTTTCTCTCAAACTTCGTTGTTGTTCACATATTCATTCGATGATATTTTAAACATGCTTTTGTTCTGTTGCTTCAAGCCTGTTATTCATCTGTGTAAAGATTGTCTAGCATTCACTGCCATATAGGAGGATTGATATTACATAGCAGTTCAGTACTATTTTTTTTTCTTTTTCTTAATATTTGCTTAGCTTTTGGGAGTTTAATAAATGATAAGATCAGATAGAAACAGACTAGAAAGATTGCACTAAGTAGGAAAGCCTGCCTTACTTGAAAATCGAAACCGTATAGTTTTTTTAACCTTTGTCTGAATACTAGGCACTGGCATCAATGATAATTACATGGGTAATATTTGAAAACTATACTATCATTATCCAGCTACAATAGTATGTGACGATTATATTGAACTAGCAGCATGGCCCGGCGTTGCCCGTGCTAGATTCAAAAATCATACAGCAATCGCTATCACTTGACTTTTTGCCCTTCTTTGCCTTTAAAGAAGTGCCCTTTTCCGTGCTGATGCTGCTACATGCCTTACTTCTTGCCTATCTCACACTGCGAATTTTTCTAAGCTCTATACTAAACATTAAATCTGTTACGAAGAAAGAACTAAACAAAATGAACACAAAACGATCAGCTTTAAAAAAGGAATCGTAACTGGAAAAACCGAATGAAAAAAGAATGTTAACAACAAATACTTTTTCACACCCAACCCAGTTGTTCGGAATCAGAATCAACGTTGAGTTTAAGCAAGCGAATGAGCCAATTGGAGTAAAGTGCCATGCAGATTTAAATTTTTCCCACTTGTGACGAATGCAGCTATCGATTTTTTTTGCATGCTAGTTAACATTCGTGTCAGTCAGCTGTTGGCTCTCACGCTGGCCAATAGAATCTTCCTGCCTATTCGTGGCAGCCAGCTATAGGTTCTCACTCTGGCCAGTAGAAAATGGCCACAAACTACGTGAAAACTGCCGTAGAAGTAAGAAAAAATCAATTATTTCTACTATCGATGGGAGTTGGGAAATGCAAAGTCGGTCTTGGCCTTCCCGCTAACTTGGTGCAAATCAGTCGAAAATTGCGGCCGTGCATTCGTTACACACACGCACACACACACACACACACACACACACACACACACACACACACACACACACACACACATCCTGCCTTTTATAGATAGAGATCAATTACTAGGACTATTGTTAGGAAAGTTGGTTCGCAGATAGATAGTTCTTCTCGTCAGAATCTCTCTTGTACCATTCGTCCGTGCATTGCATATTACTTCCATATCCGATCTGATGCTTCTACTACTTATCCCTAGATTCTTGACAAAATTCAAAGAAAGGTCAGGAATATAATCGATCCTAACTTGACATCTCGACATCAGACACTTTCCCACTAACGTGATCTGAATTCCCTTTGTCTTTTCTACAAATATTTTCAGGTCAATTCTTCAGATGACCTGTTCTACTTCGAGCTTCGTCTGTACGAATTTAAGCGTGCTATTAGAGTGGCAAATAAATTTCATAATTTTACTGTTGAAATAGCTAGAGAAAACTATCTGTTCTATTCTTATAGTTTATTTTCTCACACTTCACGCCTGTGGAACTCATTTCCGATTTCTTGCTTCTCTACCACCTAAAATCTTCAAAGATATACATCCAACGCCAATCGCCATCTTTTATCTTCCTAAATCATGTCCCTTCATTGTTATTTCCTCACTTCTTCCCACTAAAGTCTTCTCATAATACTGTTGAATGGCGGGAAAGAAATAGTCGTTTGGACATACCGTATAACTTTTGCGTATAAGACGACCTTTAAATCCCAAAAAATCACATTTAAAAATTGGGGGTCGTCTTATACTACAGTTCTAAAAAAGAAACCTTAAATTCTGTTATATTTGTCGGTATGTTTAACTTGTTCTCTGTGGAGTAACCAATAACGTACGTAAGATTCACATTATCAAATAAACTGATAACAAAAGTAATAAAACCATTACTATCTCATATATTACTGGTATAACTTCATAATAAATTGCCTATTCGAAGAATAATTCCATATCAATGAAATCAATTTGTATTCATGCGAGCACAGATAAGATAATGTAAATTATGACTGTGTTCACAGTAACCTTTATCTTTCATTAAAGTTACAATAAAACTGAAATGTACTGCGTACATTATCGTGTTATTATTAGCGGTATTTTGTGATTGTCGATGAAGTATAAGTAAATGGTCATTAGTACACCAGGCTGTTCGTAACTGTTAAGAAGAAGAAGTGAAGAAGAAGAAGAAGAAGAAGAAGAAGAAGAAGAAGAAGAAGAAGAAGAACCCGTATTCGCAAAAGATCACGTGATAAAACGTAAACATAACAATAGTTTCCCTTTTAGGGAACTTATGTAGGAAATACAGTATATAGAATCGATTTTGTCATTTTATTTTGAATTTGTAAGGATACAGTAAGTAACAACATTTCCAATAATATCATTTTTAGCAGTTGTCTTATATTAAAGGTTTAAGATAAATTAATGAAAATTTTCTATATTTCTTGAGGCCGTCTCCTCTAACGGTCGCCTTATACTCGGAAATATACGGAAAATAAGAAGAAATAGTAGGAACGAGGAGAAATCGGATATAAAAATTGGTGAAGTAAAAAAAAATAAGTACTTTATTCTGTCTGATATATCACATAGTAATACTGATCTGCCACAAGAGTTTTGCTAGTGCACTTACTTGAAACTAAAGTTTTGGTTTATGTGCAAAACCCAAAAACAAAATAGAAAAATAAAACGTTGATCAACTGGTTAAATGAAAGTTAACGCGTCTTAATAATCGAAAACCTGAGCTTCTTGATAAAGAAATTCCCAGGAATCTTATATTTCCGCTTAGGAAGACATTTATATATTTTGTTATAAAATTTTTTTTTTTCATGTGCCATGAACATCTCAGTACGTTTATTCCGATTTAGTTTTTTTTTTTCTTTACGTTTCCATCAAAAAGCCACATTAGTTCATCGTACAGCTAAAGAATCGACTTAATCTTTCGTTTTTAGTCGTCTACCATGCAGATATTTTCATTATATCTGCAAAGAGTGAATATTAACCAAATTATCAATAGTAGCGCAATGCAAGCGACTAACAAGAAGCAATGAAATAAACAGAGAATGAATGAGAGGGAGAGGATGAAAGAGAGATGGGGGGTAAAAAAAAGAAAGGGAAAGGTTAATGCGTGAAAAAGATAAAGAATCTAAGGGGGGTAATTTTAAAAAAAAGGAACATTAGAATTATCTACGTGGCGTCGATCGAAAACAGATTTTCATTTATTTTAGATAAGTAAATTCAGTTAATGATTTTTTTTTAATTGTTTAGTTCTAGAATGTATTAATTGAAACACTGCCAATTATTTTTTATTTTCAAGCCTTAAAGAACGATGGGGGAGTTTCTGTCTGAATTTCTGGGATGATGAGTTATCTTTATTTACACTATTTACATTGGAACTATTTCATCATCTTTGTTGTTGTCATCACAGCGTTTCGGCTGTTGTGCCCTTTGGTCTTCATCAGGCTTATATCAATCCACATAACCTACGAAACATTCATAACTGAACCGTTTACTTAATCAATGAGGGTAAACTGTTCACGTTCCACTGACATGGCTAGGGAAATCTCGTCTAGTTCTTATTTTTAGTACTGCCCAGTTACTGCTCGTCCCATTTCCACTAAGTCCAAGTACACATTGCCCGGCCCAGGGATTGAACTCACAATTACTATGCCATCAAATTCACGAATACACGCTTTAATCCACTAAACTATTGTCCCACTTGGACACATTGCAAACAAGATGAGCAATAACTGAGCAGTATTAAAAATAAGAACAGACGTGATATCTCGAGACATGGCCAGTGGAATAAGAACAGTCTACCCATGCAGATTAAATAAAGGGTTCAGTTTGGAATTCTTTGTAAGTTACCTGGATCGATATGTACCTGATGAAGGGCACAACGACCGAAACGTTGTGATAACAACAACAAAGTTGAGGACAATAGTCCAAATGTAAATAATGTAGATAAAAATGGTGATCTCTTGTTATCCTTTTGTGACTCAAAAACTTACTCCATCCTAAATACCCCATGAAGCATTGAATCATATGGGATATCCCAAATAGGATAACCAAAAATATGGTTGATTTCAGCATTTTGAACTCTTGATTTTAGCAATTTGTCAGAGATGTCAGAGTTTACTTTGTATTTTTGTTACAGGACCAGAATGGTCAACGATTGGATCGAGTGTCACGTGGACGGAGTATTCTGACAGTGATGAATTACCTTTTTCTGGGCTTTGGATCTTTCTTTTTATGTGCCATGACTTTTCAGGGCGTAAGCAATCATGGCTCTCCACTTCCCTCTATCCCTTGCAGATCTCAGCAAGCTCCTTCCCTATGCTTCCTCCCCTAGACCACATTCAGTCATTCACCTGCTCAAGCTCACCAGGTATGTCATGCACTGCTTTCCCTTGTCTCTCTTTCCCTCTATTCAACCTGTGAGTATCAGATTCTCCAGGCCCTCCATCCTCATTATGTGACCTAGAAACTTTAGCTGCCTTTTTCTGATGTTAAGTATAAGCTTTCTCCTTGTTTGTAACCTCTTTAAGACCTCATCGTTGCTTACATGCTCGGTCCATGATATCCTTAGCATTATAAGCCCAAAACGGTGCAAATTCTGCAGAGAATCTGAAGAATTTTTCTACGTCGATACGTATCCCACACCCAGGTTAGAGACCGACTGATACCACTAATGGAGGGACGATAATATGATTTAAAATTGTTACAAGATAGAAACAAACTGAAGAAAAATGTAAGGTAGAATTCTAAACAATTAACAAAGAAAATAATTACTAAAAACTAATTAACGCCCTAAGAAACCAATATGTCCGAAAAATTTGAAACCAAATTAATGAAGTCATCTGTTGTGCGAGAATATATGCTATTGGTTTCATTAACAAAGCGAATAGATATGCAACATAAACATATAAAAAAGTTCAAATAAACCACAAAAGTCTTCATATAAAAACACTTATATATATATATATATATATATATATATGTGTGTGTGTGTGTTCATTCAAGAGTATGCATGTGTTTTCTGTGTATGGGAATTGATATCTGAGAAAAATATATTTGGTACTTATCTTATATTGATAGTCACGAGCCTGCATAAGTACGTCTTTCTAGTTTGACTGCCAGGAACAAAAAAAGATGTTTGACTTTCGCGCCTAACGATCTCTCGGGCAGTTCACGTGACTATCTATATATCTACTTTTAGCTTTTTAAAGGTTTAGTCAAAGGGAAATAACTTTTGTCTCTCGCAACACATCAAACAACATATATATTGAGTTGAAATGTTGAGGAAAGCGAAAGATTATTATGATGGCATTCAACAATTGAAACCAAATCAGAAGATATGTCCAGGTTTGAAAAAAAAAACACACTAAGCGAAAGATGGCAGCGGAATTTGAACAATGCCTGTCTCCAAGCATAAACAATAACGAACGTAATGATGAGTAGAGTAAAGAAAGCTATAAAGATGTTAAAGAATAATAACAAATCACTTAACATTGAGGCTGAACTTTTGAAAATAGCGTACCTTTTCCCCGAATTTAAAAACAACTTTTTAAATTTAACGAAAGAAGTCTAGAATCAGAAGCACATCCCAGAAGGGTGGGCTGTATCGTGTAACAATGTACTATAAAAACAAAAAGGTAGTATTCAACATACTCACAAATACAGAGGTATCTCAATTGTATTGGTGAAGGTACTAATGAATATTTTATTAAGTAGACTCTCTTCGTTTTACGAAAATCAACTCCTCGCGAGCTAATTTGGCTTTCATTCTTGTAAGAGATTTAATGATGGCAAATATTTCATAAAACATATTCAGAAAATTGTTTATCTCAAAAAATAGAAAATTGTGTATTTGCTATGTAGACCTCACAGCAGCATTCGACCATATCAACAGACTTCCCCTTCTCATCGATTAAAAACCACCTTCCAACCCACGAATGCCTATATCTGTATCGGTTCACAAAGCCGTCCATGTCGAATGAGAACCCCAATATGTGACATTCCAAATCTTATTTGGATTAAGACAAGGAGGAAATGATAGCCCCACTTTATTTAATCTCTTCTTAGATTATGCCTTGCACATATATTATTACTGAGATAAGCAGATGGATACTGATCACTTAATCACTGCATACCGCATTCCAAATGAGAAGACTAATAGAAGACAATGTTTCTGCCGAGACAAATGGACAGAGGATGAGGGGACTATGCCGATGACAGGCGTCCATAGTTACGACAAAAATGATCTTGAACAACAAATTAGCATCCTCTAAAAAGTATCCCAAGAATTAGGACTCCTGCTAAATCTTTCCAAAGCAGAAACTCTGATCTGGAATTGGAATGAAAGTTGTTATGGTGTTTACTCTGAATTGATCATAAAAAATGTAGAATTAGTAAATGATAAATACTACTTTGTATAGATCAGTTACAGCAACTTTAGTGTCGAAGATAAAGAAAGTGAACATGGAATAGACTGCAAAAACCAAATCATTAATCTTAAAACTAGATAAAATTTCTTAAATGTTCTCGTCAGATGGAGACTTTCACGCGGATGACATGCATGGCGTCAAACCCGTCAAAATATATCTAAATTGTTCGCTTTTTTCGGATCGATAGCCTAAAAGGACTTCGAGTAAATGAAGCGGATAGGTCTTTGCGAGGACTATCCTTCTTTGAACTTCGTGGAATAACAAAGAAATGCTCCAGAGATAACAACTAAAATAGGTAACAGATGGAACCCGAAGAGAAAATAACGTCATAATCAAGATGGTGACATTGCTTTAAGTTCGAATGTGGCGAAGAAAACATAACACAGCTGATGACACTGAAGAGAAATATGATGAGAACAGAATTTAATTCAGGAAATATCTTAAATAAATGTTTTCTATTAAATTATCAAAATGGTTTAATTCTTTTTGATACTATTAATTAATTTGTTTTCAACCTCAGATTGAAAAGAAAATAAGCAGAACCAGTTTCTAAAGATTACCTGCCTTTATAGAACCGGTTGGGATGACACCACTGAACTTTTCAATGCTGTCATATAGGAATAATGTGCCGCTGTCAACACTGTAGTTCGAACACAGCTCCCCAGTGAGTAAACACAGGCGATCCCGTTATTGAATTAAGTAGATCGCGTGAACATAAAGGAACGTATAAATAGGAAGTAGCGTGACATCTAAACGATCACCATTTCTATTCTATCCTCTGTTACTATACGGATCGCTATTCACTATACTATTCTCTATACTGATTACTACATGGATTACTATTTGGTGGTTACTTTTCGAGCGAGTATTATCCAGCAAATACTATTAGTGCAAGTGATATTCGAAGGCGTCTGACACTAGTATTGTTCAACGGCGTTATTATAGTTGTATCTGCGATTACAAAGTCTCTACTACAACGAGCATTACTAAAGTGACAACGAGTATTCTTTGACATTATAAAAAAAAAACAAGTGTTTGTTGACATCACAAAAAATGCCCTTTGCTAAAATTTGCTTGTTTTATTATGACTCCTTGTTTAAAACAAAACTCATGACTATCCATTTATCTTCTTATTGTGCTTCTTCGAAAAGTATTTTTTTAGATTAACTCACTTTTGCCAGTTTCTATTTTGATTCGTCGGGAATCGTTCAACAAGACTGGATACATTTTTTTTCTTTAGTATCATCCTGTCTGCAAAATTAAACTCATCATTCGCCTTTGCCAGTTTTTGATTTATTTCGTCCAGGCCTTATGCGAGACCAAACACATTATAGGATGCTGTTCCGCTCTATCCAGTATTATCGTGTAAGACTGAAATTACTACCGATCTTTGTAAGTCTGTTTTATTTGTTTGTTTTTTGTTCAAAGCCCTTCTTCGAGACCGTGTGCTGAACACACACTCATTTCCTAGTCATTGATTGGTTTCCTCCTGAGTCCTTCTCGAAAATGAACTCATCAAACTTCCTAAAGTGTGCGAGAATTTGCGTTGTTTGATTAGCTGTCTTCTGCTCCCACATTAGCTTCTGTCTTATCAGCCTGGCATGCTGTAGAATTCGTTGATCGAAATAGATAATGGTGTAACGCAAAGACTCACATAGCAACCGTAGAAGTGAATATTTAATGAAATAAATTCAGTAATAAAAATATAACATTTAAATGACAAAGAAAATGTTTGTGTTTGAGATGATGAAAGGTAAAGTTGTATTTCGGCAATATGTGTGAATATTATCCAGAGAAAGAGAGAGAGAGAGAGAGAGAGAGAGAGAGAGAGGGGGGGGGAGGTTGGAAAATAATTCTTCCTCAACAAATGTTGACCATGTTCACCATAGTCTATGAATATAGAATACAGCGCAGTACGTAATGTGTTCAATGAAACAACGTTAAAAATTAATACTCACGAGTCACACACTCTACTGAATCTGACTATATCGCCAATACCACCAGCAGCTGTTCCGTAATTCTTCAGTCTTCGATATCAAAGGCTGCCAGTGAGTATTCGAAAAAAAACATGGCCACCTTTATACACGGCGCATTGAATATATTGAGCCTTCTGATTAGTTAACCCTTCTATTGGTGAACTATAAAATGAGTCAACTCATTTTGGCTGGCTTACTAGTACACCAGGGTACCCAAAAATTCAAACAACAAAGACTCGGAGACGCTTTTGAACTCTATCAAGACTGGAAAGTGATGTCTGGGCAGCTCCCGTCCAAATATAGAAACAATACTCCATTTTTGGCCTGATCTATCTCTTATAAAGGGAGAGGATAGCATCAGTAGTCAGTTACTTACTTGAGCGGTATAAGGAGCCGATCATTGTACCTGCATCTTTAACAATGGATCGTATATAAGAGTTCCGCTTGTGGTAGGGTGTGAGTTTGAGGCCTAATATCCTGTCAAGACACGGGGATCTACTCGAGAGGGCATCCGTTCATCGTGACTGGCGGTAGTTCGGGGTCTGATCGGCGATGATGGAATGTTACCAGTTTGGTTTTAGGGGCAATGAATGTAACCAATTAGTTTTTCCTCACTAGGAAGTTACTGTTAAACCGGAAGTGAGGTAAGCTGCTAATCACTGATCAAGAGTTTTAGAGGTGCGCCCGTATATTGATATTTTAATCAACCATTATGTTGAAACAATGTTTGAAATCGTTCAGTGTAAGAAATTATTTTGAGGACTTGGATTAGATAACAATTCAAAGACGTGAGGGTTGAAGTCAGTTTGTGCGTGAAAGAAAGAAAAGCATGAAAGAAAGAAAATCATTCATAAAGGTTTCTGTATGCGTGTTGCATTGTAACGGGAAGAGAGTTATGGAAGAAGACTCTCCTCCTTAAAGAGGTTCTCAAACCTGCCATGAGGAGTCACTATTATTTTACTTTTTGTTGATATAATAGAAATGTGAGAACATATTTTATACAAATACAATATAAACAATAATATGCATGCAATGTATATTAAAAATATTAGATGATTGAAACAATATCTATTCAATATCGCAAAAAGTTCTTCTTGTGTAAGAATAATGAAAAAGTTGATATAGAAAAATATGTGCGGCAAAAGAAAAAACAAGTTAATATATAAAAATGTCTGGGGAATCGAATGGCGCCCGAATCTTGTCACAGTTTGAATTTGTAAATCTGGTGCTACTGGAAATGATGGGTTTACAATTAGTCATGTAGAAACGGTGGCTTCAGCTTGTTTTTATTGTTTGTTTTTGCGTTGCTTACGCGTGTATTAAAAATATTAATGTCTCTTCAGTTTCTTGAATGGTTCTGCGTATTTGGCTGCAGTGCATTTGACTTGGCTAAGTTGTGTTCTATTTCAAAGTCAGTGTTTAGGACATAGATATTTGAAAAATTCAAGGTGCTAAGTAGTCTTGGAAAAATACTTCTGAAGCTTTTAGTCCTTTTGTTTGTCCAGAAATGACTGGTATTCCGTTCATATGTCTTTAGCAGGAAAACATCAATGCCACAAGATTCGGTATCGGCAGAAATTTTTGTCTTTTCAAAAAAAATTGGTTTCCATAGAACGCGGATTTACTCTGCCAATAGTAGTGACGTCAAGGGGCCAAACACAAATGTTTACTTGATAACAAATATGATACGATTTAACCGCATGGGACAATACCAATTTAATTTGTGAGATTGTGTCATAGTAAAATTCTCCACACACCTGGTGGTTTAATTAAATATCCTGCAATGAAGGAAAATATCTCTGGAAAAATAGAATGAATAAAATACCCGGAAAGGCCAGGTGAATATATATATATATATATATATATATATATATATATATATATATATATATATATAAAAAACAACATTTGGATTAAATATCAACAAATCTATTTGTAGTAGAGAAACTTGCTAGGCTTTGTTTTGATTCGTTTCGAATCTTTCACTGAAACTGACTTCATAAATCTCTTAGTTTGGTATCAGCTAGTTTTCTGCAAAGTCGACTTGTGTTTTATTTCCTTCAAACGCATTCTTGGTAAATGAACCCAGGGCGCCAAGGTATGGCTCATTAAATTGTTACCAAGTTCGTCTAGTTTAATATGGCTACTGTTCTGTAACAAGACCTCTATTGTTTTATTTTCCCAATGTTTTTGTATCTGTAGTGGTTTCCTTTAAGATTATATTATTATGTCTCTTTAAGGTTTAAGGTAGCAGCCTGCGTATAAGTTTATTTTTGCTATTGTACGTCTTCATGCAGAACTCCTTTCACTACGTGTTGAGTGTTCTCAGACTGTAACTTCATGTAACTTTCTTCCTTTCTGAGAACTTATCACTGCAAACTTCATAATTAGTCACGTAAGCAAACCACTTGCTCCCTCCTTTATTCTTTTTGACAAACAGTTTCAGATTTATGTTCGCATTCAGGCCTCATATTTCTTCTCTTCCTTATTTTTTATCAGTTTATTTATTTTGTTATTCCGAACAACATAGTTTCAAAACTCACAGATAAATCACGTTGAAACACCGTTTCCCATGCAATCACTAAAGTTAAACAACATCGAGCTTGGTCAGTACCTAGATGAGTGATCGCTTGGGATTAGCAGGTGACAGAAGCTTGGATGTGCGGCTAGTGCAATGGTTAATGGTTCGCAATTGTTAATCGGCAAGCCGGGTTTCTTTTCCTGTTATAGTCACTTCTGCGCAAATACCTTTGGGAAATTTATGAATGCACATCCTCTCCCACAGCTTCCTGATGTCATCAGTTCCCAAGTAGATATCTATGCAGACGACACTACTATTTACTCCTGCCTCAATAGCAAATCTGGCATCTCTGACAAAACTAACCTGGCCGTTCGTCTCGAAAATGATTTTCAATCTGTTGTTGATTGGGGTAAGAAATGGCTGGTTAAATTAACTCAAAAACAAAACTACTATCTTTTACTAACCACTGATAACCCTCCCTGTCTAATATTAGAATGTCTGATGCTCAACTCCACGGGAGCATCTCTCTGCGACTGTTTGGTCTCATACTGTCTGCTGATCTGAGATGGAACAAATACATTGAATCAATTGCTTCATCCACTTCAAATCTATAAATCAACAATTCGCTCTTGCATGGAATACTGTTGCCATATATGGTCTGGTGCCCCCGCTGTTCGTCTTAAGGTCCTCGACAAAATCCCGAGACGGATGTGCAATGAGATTGGCCCTGATCTGGCAACTCATTTACAGCCGCTCTCTCATAGATATGCCGTCGCTTCCCTCTATCTTTTCTATAAATACTTTCATGGTAACTGCTCCGACAAGCAACTTTCGCTACTTCCAAACTGCATGAATTTTAACGTGCTACTAGTTTGGCATCTCAGTCCCAACCTTTCACTGTCGAAACGGTTAAATGTAGGCGTCTCTTCTACTCCAATAGCTTCATGTCTCGCACTTCTCGTCTGTGGAATTCCCTTCCTCTTACTTGTTTCCCTGATAGGTATAATCTTCAATTATTCAAATACAATGTCAATCGACATCTCCAGATGTCTTAATCTATTTCTCGTCCTTTCCTCCATCACGTCTCTTGACTTTTGTTCCCACTCTCTGTAACCCCTTCCGTGTTAGTAGCATTCTCGCTTTGCTTGGGGTGAAATGCTTAAAAAATAATTTTAAGACTAAACCATTATTATCTCGAAAAATAAAATTCTAACAATCTAAAGATATTTCCTGGTTTTAAATAAACTGTAAAGAGTTGATAGGATGCAGAAAACGAATCAGTCAATCAATAAACTAGTTTCAAGTTTGTATTTAATTCGTTTGTCCAATTTTACACATTTGGCTTTTAAAAAAAGGTGTGATGAATAGGGCTTCGCGTCTTGATTACCGTAAGGCGTTTATGTGGCTGTCTGAAGTAGGCACGCGTGCGAAACGGGTGCACATCGGGAGGCGGGACATCTACTGTGAAGTGATTTAGATTCACAGCTCTGATAACTTCCGGTATATGTTACTACCAAAGCACGAAAGTATCATTCTCTTGATTCTCCTTACCCACAAGTTGCCTTAGACATAAGACGTTCATCTCCAGGAAACCTTGTTCTTTAGCGAACCTCATGTTGCATTAAACACAACACAAAATAGTAATACAGCATATGATGCATATTAATGCAGTTTGGAAGTAGCGAAAGTTGCTTGTCGGAGCAGTTACCATGAAAGTATTTATAGAAAAGATAGAGGGAAGCGACGGCATATCTATGAGAGAGCGGCTGTAAATGAGTTGCCAGATCAGGGCCAATTTCATTGCACATCCGTCTCGGGATTTTGTCGAGGACCTTAAGACGAACAGCGGGGGCACCAGACCATAAATGGCAGCAGTATTCCATGCAAGAGCGAATTGTTGATTTATAGATTTGAAGTGGATGAAGCAATTGATTCAATGTATTTGTTCCATCTCAGATCAGCAGACAGTATGAGACCAAACAGTCGCAGAGAGATGCTCCCGTGGAGTTGAGCATCAGACATTCTAATATTAGACAGGGAGGGTTATCAGTGGTTAGTAAAAGATAGTAGTTTTGTTTTTGAGTTAATTTAACCAGCCATTTCTTACCCCAATCAACAACAGATTGAAAATCATTTTCGAGACGAACGGCCAGGTTAGTTTTGTCAGAGATGCCAGATTTGCTATTGAGGCAGAAGTAAATAGTAGTGTCGTCTGCATAGATATCTACTTGGGAACTGATGACATCAGGAAGCTGTGGGAGAGTCATGGATTCGCAAACTGGGCGATATCGCTCACCGGTGGGCGATTCCAACAGTTGGGTGATCGAATAGAAGAACAGAAACTGAACAGAAAACGATGTGCTATTGGAAATTTTGTTGGGTCATATAGAATTTTGAGTATTAAAAATGTATTTCAACATATAATACCTGAAAAAATATCCAAAGATATACAATGAACCTTAAGAAAAACAAAACAAAACAGAAAACTAAATGAGAATAACTGGGCCATATTCGTCGATATAAATAACTCATAAACAGGGAATATTTTGGTATTTTCGAATTTTTTTTTCAATTTTTTTTTCGAATTTTTGAATTATAATTCTGACAAGGGTCATTAACATTCGTTAAAATTTGTTACTGGTTCATAAAACCAGTAACAAATTTTTACCAAACAATTTTAGTATGCTTTTGAATATTGACTATACAGGGAGACGTTGGAAAGTTTGTCCATGTGAAAGTGTGTGATGGTGCAAAAAACGTTTGGGAACTACTGCTCGAAGCTTACTTGACTACATAGAGGTATATATAGTAATTCTACCAAACACCTAATAAAGAATTTTTCTCAAATCTAACATTTAACAGTATTTCATAGGAAATTCGTACGTACATGTGCATTATAGAGGCATTTATGCATATAGAAATTCATTCACCAATTTTGTATTCTTTACCTTATGTTTGCTCATGTAATAAAATATGTTGTTAATTTTACATACTTGTCTATTCGTTCTAACTATCTTACTATATTTTATGAGAAACACAAATGCGCCTTTCTTCTTCTTCTTGTTCTACTACTACTACTACTACTACTACTACTACTACTACTACTATTACCTCTTCTTCTTCTTCTTTCTTCTTCTTTTTCTTCTTCTTTTTCTTCTTCTACTACTACTACTACCTCTTCTTCTTCTTTTCTATGAGTTTCAGGTCGTTGACGATCATGACACTCCCAAATTTTCTGTCCTTTGTAGCTTTTAATAAAACTTGTCTTTTTGTCATCTCTCCTAAAACTTGTTCCGCCATCCATTTACTCAATCTGGCTAGGTAGCTTATACATTGTTTTCCTCTGTCCCACTTGCCTGGAATCTATGCTGTCTGTATAGTAAGTCTGATCAGTTCGATAGGGTCAAATTGGCCGCTGATGTCAAGAACGACTTTCAGTCTGTTGTTAACTGGGGCAAAGGTTGGCTTGTTAATTTTAAAGTCTCCAAAACTAAACTCCTCTCTATTAATCATCTGAGAGACCTCTCTCTGTCTTCCATCAGCATGACTGATGCCAACCTCCAGAACAGTGATTCGTTGGGCCTTCTGCGGTTAACGTTCTTGGCTGACATGAAGTGGAAAGACTATATTGAATCCATTGCTAGATCAGCTGCTAAGCAAATTTATTCACTGCGTCGTGTTAGACAATTTATCTCTCCAAAATCTGTCTTACATACCTATAAGTCTAACATTCGTCCATGCTTAGAATGTTGCTGCCACATATGGGCCGGTGCTCCTGTTATATATCTAGAGATTCTTGATAAAATCTAAGGAAGAATCAGCAATATTATTGGTCCTGATCTGGCGTCTCGGATTCAGTTACTTTCCCACAGTCGTAAAGTTTCCTCCTTTTCTTTAAATCCTTGGATGTGTTCTTCGCTATGATACCTAGATGTTATGAAGTTAAGTGCAGTATTAGACTGGTGACGAAGTCTTATCAATTTACAATTGAGTTTGCTAGATGTAAGCGTAGGTTTCTAACGATGAGTCCCTTTTGCTTTCACAGCTCTTGAAAAATCACCGCGACGTTGTAGAACTGCGATTTTCCAACAACTTTAATGAAAGTGACAAAATGCTTTGTTGCTGACATTGTTTCATTATTGCTAACAATGCCAAAACAAAATAACTTTTTTTATTTTCTTATATATATATATATATATATATATATAATAGAATCAATAAACAGATACTGTAGCGATCAGTCCCCAAAATAATTGGTTTTTATAGCGACACATTGTCCAATTTATCAACCTTTTCGTTCTTTCTTTTATGTTTTCGTCTCTTAACCTGACCCGTTAGTTTTCACTTTTTTTCTCGTGTTACTTATTTTACATAATGGGAATTCGTACAGAAGGTGTGAGACAAAATAAATATAACGCAGAATTATTTAAAACACATACATAACAATCTTTATGTTTTTGAATACAAAGAAATTTAAATATGAATATGGCATAATACTCATGCCAATTCTTGTAATTGTCATGTCTCCTAGACCAGTCTGATAAAGTACCAACATCTGCGCAAACAAGTTGAAAAATAATAAACTTATATTATTGCATGCCTGTAAGGTAAAGTCGAAGAGGAGAGACTAGACTGAACGCGACTGACTCCCGAAGGCCCTCAACGCTAAGTTGATGAGGCATTGTTGCTAATCTACAAATGTGTTTAAATTCATATAATCTTGGTTCCATAGTGGAAAGTTCATCAGAATTATTACAATGAAAATATTTATAGAAAAGGCACAGAGAGGCTACATTACTGTCGTGGAAAAATGACTGAAGGCGACATGCCAGGTGAGGACCGTTGACATTGCAGATTCTTCATTGGACTTTATAAAGAATCTTTAAATATATAGCAGGAACATCAGACCAGAGGTGACATCAATATTCAAAGCCAATACGAATGGTAGATTTATAAATATGTAAGATAGATTCTGTCGAGAAAAATGATCTTGCACAACACAGAGAACCGACTTTCCTAGCAGCAGACCTAGAAATTGATTCAATAAAACATTTCTACTTCATGTCAGCCGAAAAAATAGTTCGAGAAGTAACACTGAATCACTTTCCTGGGGGTTAGTATCAGCTATGCTGATGGAAGGAAGAATCGGTTATCTCAGACGATTAAAAGAGATCAGTTTATTTTATGGAGGCTTGAAAATTAACAAGTCAAGCCTTGACTCAGTTAACAACAGGAATTAGATCATTCTTAAGAACAGATGCCTATTTGACCTTATCGAACCGAACAGAATTCATATTAAGACAGGAATAATTGATTATGTCATCAACATAGAAAACGACTAGAGAAGTTATGTCTTCAGGAAGGTCGTCGATGAAAATTGAATCGTTATAAAGAAAAAATCCATCCCCAAATACCATAAGCTTTAACTTGTGAAGAATACCGATATGCTAAATCCTGTCAAACGCCTTCGAGATGTCCAAAGCAACAGCCCGATCTTCACCATTCTTATCTTAAAACTCGACAAACTCTTTTAGCAAGAACCGTTAACACATCAATAGTTGACTTAAGCAAATTCATTTTAGGCCATTTCGAAAGATCTGTACTAATATTACGTTTTCATCCGGATAAAAAATGAATTCAGTAAATATACAGAGAAAGGGACTAAGACAAGGACGTATCTTCTCGCCGGATTTATTTACCCTATACAGTGAGGCGATGCTAAGAGAATTAGAAGGCCTATCAAAAATAATTTTTAGCGGCCATTATCTTAACAATATGAGATATGTATACGGCACAGCAAATACATAAAGGAAACTACAGGAACTCTTAAAGAGTGTAGTGAAGGAAAAGGAGAAAGAGTAAATATCAGTTGCAAGAAGGCAGAATATATGGTTGTTAGCAAAAGGAACAGCCCAAGATGTCAATTACAAAGTGGAGATGCCAACATCATGCAAGTAGAATAGTTTAAATATCTAGGAAGTGTTTTAACAGGGGACTGAAAATGTGACACTGAAATCCTAAACGCTATCGTATAACAAAAGATGCCTTCTAAAGGCTACGCAAAGTATTAAGAAACAGAAAGATTTTGATAGAAACAAAGAAAAGAGTCCTGAATTGTGATGTAATATCAATCCTCTGATAAGTCAATGAATGCTGAACAATCTCCTGAAAGAGATTTGAAACAACAGAAATGTGATTCTACAGAACGATGTTGAAAATACCATGAAACGAACATGTGAGCAACGATTAAGTTTAAGATACAATGGAAAAAAGGAAACTTATACTCAACATCAGGAAGAGACAGTTTAAATTTCCAGGCCATATAATGAGGAAAGAGGACTTGAAAAATTTAATACTCACAGAACAGACTGAATTCAAGACGGAGAGAGGAAAACAACGCATAACCTACCTAGAGAATTTATGTTATTGAATGGTAGACTAGGGTTTGAGAGAGATAACAAAAATACAAAATTTATTAATCGTTACAAATGACAGAATTATTAAGAGCTACGAAAGACAGAATTATTAATCGCTACCAAGGACAGAATTATTAAGAGCTACAAAGGACAGAATCATTAATCGTTACAAAAGTGTTGTAGAGTAGTTTTCACAGTGTTGGCTTGTATTTCCTCCTGTAGTTGCATCTGGAATGTTCTCTGTTGCTCTAATATTGTCATTTGTTGTTCCGTCTGGAACTTAAAAAATTCCTGGAATATATTTTTGCATTCCTCCATCTTCGCAAAAAGTTTACACAATGCTTAAATATTGTAGAGGGGGGGGGTCCAAAACGAATTTGCAATTCGTGACCTATTTGAGCAAACTGTCTTATCGAAAAAAAAAATTATTTTCTCAGTTGAGAATACGACTGATTTTTTTTTCGTCACTAAGTTGACGTCTTGTCTTTCGAAAAAACTTCCCCAAGTTTTTTTTTTTTTTTTTAATGTGAATCCGAGATGTTGTTGCCGAAAATTTGACGAGCAAGATTTTTTTTTCTTTTTTTCTCCGTATGAAAACGAATTTCATCACTAAATAATGTGGCGAGCGAATTTTTTTTTCTTTCACTATATGAATCCGAATCCGTCGTACGCCACGTTTATTATGGCGAAACGAATTTTTTTTTTTTCCGAATGAATATCGAATCCTGGCCGCCAAAGTTGTTATAGAGTGAACGAAAAATTTTTCTTTTCCCGTATGAGAAACGAATCCCTCGTCGTCAATGTGTTGTAGAGTAGTTTTCACAGTGGAGGCTTGTATTTCACTAAGTCGGTCCTAAATTGGGTTCGACGTACAAAACGTTAGGAACTTGAAATAATAGTTAATGACGCGGCAAACTAGTTGTGGTGGTTGATACTTCAATGTCCGACATCGACTGACTCACTCAACTCCACTGAGCCCTGGCAACTGCCACTACTACTACTTATTATCTGTGGGAAAGTCTATTAACAATAGAATAGGTATGTTCCGGTATAACAAAAATGCAGAATTATTAATCTCTAGAAAAGACAGAATTATTAATCTCTAGAAAAGACAGAATTATTAATCGCTACAAATGGCAGAATTATTAATCTCTACAAAGAACAGAATTATTAATCTCTACAAAGGACAGAATTATTAATCTCTACAAAGGACAGAATTATTAATCGCTACAAAAGACAGAATTATTAATCGCTACAAATGGCAGAATTATTAATCTCTACAAAGAACAGAATTATTAATCTCTACAAAGGACAGAATTATTAACTGCTACAAAAGACAGAATTATTAATCGCTACAAAGGGCAGAATTATTAATCTCTACAAAGGACAGAATTATTAATCGCTACAAAAGACAGAATTATTAATCGCTACAAATGGCAGAATTATTAATCTCTACAAAGAATAGAATTATTAATCTCTACAAAGGACAGAATTATTGTGCTACAAAGGACAGGTAATTGTGGATAACCTGAAGGGAAACGACACATAGAAGAAAAATTAAAGAGTGGCTCAATAAGTTCGTAGCATGGTACAAGATTTTGTCTGGATTGACGAGAGTAACATTTCTCAAATTGTTTACCCTTGTGTCACCCTTGAAATATTTTTCATTTCTCAGGAAACACCTATATATTAATATCTACCTCTTTTATATCTTATTAAAATGGCCATATATTTTCCAACAATATGTCTTACGTGTATAATATAATTACGAATATAAAATTAAACAAAAATTACTCAAAAATGCTTTTAAAGTCTACTTCAACTCTTTACATCTAACGCCTCCGCTTAAACACTGAAATTTTATTTACTATTTATTTATTTTTTCCACGCCAAGATAGGCTAACCTATCGTCCGGTTCTAACTACTCCCTGATCTTATGAACAGTTTATCCCATAATTCATGTTTAGGATTGGGTTTCCGATTCCTTTTAAAGTCTACTTCAACTCTTTACTTCTAATGTCATGTAATTGTGACCTTATATTATGTCTGAGCTTATGAACAGGAGTAGAAGTTTATCCCGTATATTCCGTTTAGAATTGAGTTTCCGGTTCCTTTAAAAGTCTACTTCAACTCTTTACGTCTGACGTCTCCGCCTAAATACCGAAATTTTATTTACTATTTATTTATTTTTTCTCAATAGTGGAAGAATGGTTTGCCTCACGTCTTTCCTTATTACGTACCCCAGAAATTTCAACTCTGTCATTCTTATGTTAAGTATAAGTGTGCTTTCTGCCTCCATTTTTCCTCGATGTTTAGTTCATGGTATTCTCGACATTCTTCTGTAGAACTACATTTCTGTCGCCTGAAGTTTCTTAATCTGTGAGGAGATTATTCGGCATTTACTGCCATATAAGATGATCAGTACGTAACAGTATTTTCTTTGTTTCGAATGAATTTTTCCTATTTTTTAATACTTCACTTTAATAATCTGAATTATTTTCTTTGTAGATTTTTTTTATTTTCTGTTTTCTTTATTTCATCGTAGAACACTTCCTGTTTCTAAGGTAGGATTTTCTTTCTTATCTTTTCCTTTTTCTCACTCTATGGGTCAAATGTAGGCTTACGCTTAGTAGGTATGCACTTTACTTTTTCTTAATACATTTTATTACATTTATTTTTTACAATCATATTTCTTCAAAACTCTTTATGTACATTTACTCACATTTTTTAGCAGAATTTAATCTCTTAAGTGCTCAAAATGTCCTCCTTCAACATTGCAACATTTCTCAAACCTCTCCAGAATATTACGACACACAGCACGACGCAAATCCCGATCAATGTCAATAAATACTTCTGAGATGTACTCCTTTAATTCGTCCACTGTGTGAGGATTTCTCTTGTAAGACTTGTTCTTTTCTACACCACCAAAAAAGAAATCCATTGGTGTTAGGTAAGGTGAACGTTTTGGTCATTCGATGCTGTCACTTCTTCCGAACTAACACTGTGGAAAAATTTGGTTAAGGTAGCTCCTTACTGTCAAAGCATAATGGGTGGGAGGTGCTCAATGTTGCTGAAAGAACAGCTGGACGAATTTAGATCTTAAACGTGGAACAATTAGTGAAACAACTGTAAGCCTACTTTTGGCCCACCCTGTATTTAAATTTTTAAATTTTTCTTTATCTTTTTTTCAGTGCTTCTGGATATTCGCTTCATCTCTTTGTATCTCATTTTCTATTCGCGTCACCTTTCCCTATTGTCATCATTTTTTGTTGCTATCACAACTTTTCGGTCGTTGTGTTCTTTGACCTTCATCATGTCAATCCGAGTAACTTTCAGGGAATTTCCAACTGAACCGTTTATTTAAATAGAGCATATTGTTCTCGTTTCAACGTCCATGTCTCGGGATATTTCAGCCACTTATCATTTTAGTACGGCTTATTTATTACTCGCCCTATTTCCACTGGGTCCAAGTACACACTGCCCGGCCCAGGAATTGAGTCCACAATTACAATGTCACAAATTTCATGAACCAACGTTAGAAGAAATATGAAAAAGACGAGATATTTCAAGGGAATGAGAAAAATCTACCTCCGTGGGTTTAATAAAAGCTTCAGTTGGAAATTTCTCGACGATTACATGGATCAAACGGCCATAACGTTGTGATGACAAAAAAAGACGAGAACAGTAACCCGCGTTTAAACAGCGACACTCGTCCCAGAAATTAGGCAATCATGGCCCTCCTTATCTTCTTGTCCCTTGTAGCTCTTAATGAGTTTTGTCTTTTTGTTATTTTTCCCCAAACCCTGTTCTAATATCCATTTGCTGAAGCCCATCAAGTATATTACGCGCTGCTTTACTCTGTCCGTCATTTTCTCAATCTATCCTGAGTGTATCAGATTTTCCAAGCCCTCCTTCCTCATTATGTGCCGCCAAATTTTCAACTGCCTCTTGCTGGTGTTAAGCATGTTTCCTTTTTGTTTCCATTCTCCCCAAAACCTCTCTGTTGCTCACGTTATCCTCAGCATCTTTCTGTAGAACCGCTTTTCTCTTGCTTCAAGACGCTTCCTCATCTTTGAGGAGATTGTCCAGAATTTGCTGCCATACAGAAGGACAGATATGACATAACAGTTCAATACTCTTGTCTTTGTTTTCAACGAATTTTTTCTGTCTCTTAATACTCTGCTTAGCTTTTGGTATACATCTTTGTCCATTTCACTTTCTCAAAGACGTGCCGTCGCCTCCCTCTGTCTTTTCTACAAATATTTTCACGGTAACTGCTCCGACGAGCTACTTTCGCTGGTTCCTAAACTGCATGAATTTAAACGTGCTACTAGGCTGGCATCTCAGTCCTAATGTTTTTCCTTTCGTTATAATTGTCTACAGATGCAATTCCTTTTGTTAATAACATGCATTGTCGTTTGTTTTATATTTATTGTTTTGTGTTACTGATTTTAACCAGACTTGCATTCTTCCGCCAATATTATTTGTGGGATAAAAATGCCAGAAGCCCGTAAATTCTGACTACACAAATTGTTGATTCCCGCAACACAATGGTGACTAATATTTACCTAAGCATACTAGCATCCCAAAACAGAATCACAAAAACTAATTATAGCTATTATATTAACAGTGAAACGTTCGCAAATAGTACAACCTGCGGAGTCAAGATAGTTTTGATGCTGGTATCATCATCAATAGCAGCGGTTGTAGTCCCATGATCAGGCGAGATTGCAGGATTGCTGTATTACTGAGCTCTCGACAAGTTTCATCCACATATCTGGGTTGAATGTCAAAGAGGTATTATTCATGCGAAACATGTCTTAGTGGGCAAGTAGACCTAGCGGAAGCAATCTCTCTCCAGATCGAAACACGGCCGATGTTAAAGTGTCACCTTGGTCACAGACACGTGATCAGTGATTGGGCTAAGTTCTAGCAATTTTTAAGGAAACTCTGCGTACTGACCACATTGGCTGTATACATGCTATGGGGCACAACCTACTCTATGATTCTCGATGGTAATTTACTCTACAGAAATGTTTCAACTTCCTTTTAGCAAGTCTTGGTTTTAATCCTGCTTGGTGTCTAGCTATCCTTATCACAAAAAAACCTGGTGGAGGGACCGGTTTAGTGATGAGTATATTGTTAGAAGTGAGAAATAGATGTAATGAAAGAAATGCTGATTATCTGTCTGTCACGCACTGCCTATGTATGATTTTGCATGCGCGTGCGTAATCAGTTTCCGTTCTGCATGAGTGACTTACGTGTTTTTGTGCCACTTAATGTACGTGCACACACAATTTTAATTTATTGATTTGTTTTCTACGTCTTATCAACCCTTTTGAAAGTTATTTACAGACAAAAAATACTTTTACATTGTAACAATTTAGTGGGTGAGAAGAGATAATATCGATTTAGTGATACAAGTCCTATTAATTAACTGGCAGAGAAGAGGTGAATTCATATCTTTTTTCGATGAATAATAAATTTTTACAACAATTATTTTTATAGCACCCTGGCCTTTTAAAGGGTGAACCTCACTGTAAAAAAAGGGATTTTTGTTATATTTTTGTAATATTTACGTAACTATTTACGTAAAAAGAGGTAAATATAACTTATAAGGCTTTTAACAAGACAGAAATATTAACAGTGATAGAAAATGTATTTGAATAGACAGTAATTATAGAAATATAATGACCACCTGTTAGGACAGGTGAATCAAGTAATTATGACATTTTTATGGTATTCTTCTGACATTTGGTTGCTTTTTATTGCGAAAAAGCCATTATCTTTATATGAGGATTTTTTCAAATCTTGACCCAAATTCTATAAAACGAGAATACTTAGGATTATGTCTATTATATTTCTATCTCTAATCGTGTACACTTAACTGAAGGTAAAGAAACAACAATAGCTTTTTGAACGCTACTTTGTAACGGATTGCAATAAATGTCTATTTCCAACGGTATACTGGCCAGGCTCGTAATTGCTTAACTTCGGTGATCGAACGGCAACCATTACTTTCAGTGTGATTTCACCGTAGATTTCTTGGAGATGGTTAGTAGAGTAGCAATGGACACCAATTGTATTTCAATAGCAATTTTGTGATCTTCAAAGACATTTTATCATCTTAAATGCTTTTAACTTGAATGAGCTGTGGTTAACTTTTATTTTATGTAATAAATATCCCAAGCGAAACTAATTCTGAAGCTGTGATTATTCGAAAACCCTAAAAGTTATGTTCCTGTTTAGTGTTAGTTAAATATATTTTTATAATTTTGAAAATTTTTTTGCTATTATAAAAAATCATCGAATTTTGTTTTGTATTCATAAATCACTAAAATATGTTAATCGGTTGTCAATAAATATATGATATTTATATCAATGGGAAGATTAAAGTAACTCCTTTTAAAATATGAAACATTTGCGACATTCTATTCAATGGCATAAGCGTAAAATCCACTGATCCGCCATTGGTTGTAATCCATAATAAGTACATTTAACTTATGAATGTTAAATATTCCTAGAATAATACTTTTAATTTTTTACTGGGGTAAGTTGGTACAATCAGTGTGGCAGGTTGATGCAGCGTACAAATTGGTTGGACTTTCGATTTAACAATCAGATCTAAATATATTTTCATTATCTTAATCGATATCTTTCATTTACAAATATATACTTTTATTTATTTATATCAGAAGTACATCATTCTTTCTATTTTAGTTTTATCTAATTAATTTGACTTTTGTTTTGTTTTCTTATATACGACTTCTTTCCGTTACATTAAGTTTTTCTTTCTTTCTTTCTTTCTTTCTTTCTTTCTTTCTTTCCCTTGCTTTCTTTTATTAGTCTTTTTTTCTCTTTCTTTTAGTACGCTTTCTTACTTCTTCTTTTATTTGTATTCCTTTTTCTTTCTTTCATTCCCTTTTCACCATTGCTTTCTGCTATTACATTTCTTTCTCTTTTTAGCACCCTTTCTTTCTTTCTTTCTTTCTTTCTTTCTTTCTTTCTTTCTTTCTTTCTTTCTTTCTTTTATTCCCTTCGCTTCATTGCTTTCTTTTATCACTCTTTTTCTTTCTTTGTTTTAGTACTCTTTCTTTCTTTCTTTCTTTCTTTCTTTCTTTCTTTCTTTCTTTCTTTCTTTTACTACACTTTGTTTCATTTGTATTACTTTTTCTTTTATTACTCTTCCTTTTTTTGTTGGCGCTCATACTTTTCTTTCTTTTATTCCTTTTTCTTCCTTCCTTTTAATAGTTTTTTTTTTGCTTTCTTTTACTACGTTTTCTTTTTATTTATCTTTCTTTCTTTTTTGTACTTTTTATTTCTTTCTTTTGTTACTCTTTCTTTCTTTCTTTCTTTTACTACTCTTTCTTTCTATTTCATTACTTTTTCTTTCCTTTTTACTTTCTTTCTTTCTCTTTTAACATTAACAAGATTTTCTTCATCATTCCCTTTACTCAAAATTTCAATACAAGAATTAATCTGCACGAAAAACAAACGTGTGAATGATCCTCAATTTGAGCAGCCATTTTATAGGTGAACAGCCACTGAAAATATGACGAATGATTAATTCTTTTTTTCTTTTTGGAAGAAATATTAAACTAGGAAAGTAATTATAAAGAACTGTCTAGAGAAAATTTACTCGATCTATAAGGCTTATATTTCAGTTTTATTACCTGCAGCTTTAGCTTAAAATAGATCATTGGGCAGGATGTCGCAAGATCTTATTTTTGAACCAAGCTATTCGTCTAATAGAACTATTTCCGTTTTTTAATGTAGGTGAACGTAAATTTCGGATTGGAATAAAGGAAAAAATTATTAGTGATGGCGTTGAAATATCCACTTCATTCAAGTATCAAAAATAGACTCAAGAAAAAACCAGATCTCTGAATTATCTACCAAGTGCAATGCTCTCCACAAGCACTTTATCTAATAATGTTCACCCAATACAAAGTTCAAGAACCACTCAAGGTAGAGGAATATTATGCGAAGTTGTATGAGCATAAGAAAAGGCAAGAAATGAAATTCATGGAGTTGAGTAGAAAGGAGCAATTAATCATAGACTTGAACGGGCCAAGATTATAATGATTGGGAAAACATTCTGCCGGGAGTCTGTTCCACAAAGTAGCAGTTCTTGGGAAGGAGTTTATGTGTTTATAGTCTTGATGTATTATTTTGGTAAGGAAATAATTAGGGTCGTAGTATCTGTCGGTCGTCTAATGTGCAGGAAGGGAACTGGCGAAGACTGCAACACAGTGTGGACTCAGAGTTGCCCACCGGAGGTGCTCCCTTCCATGCGGGACATGGCACTGCAAGAAGTTCGATATTATGCAACTGTTGATCAGAGCAACCTCTCAAGACGTTCGGACTCCTAACTACCAGTCGGGAAAAGCAACCAGGGTACTGCTAAACCGGTACCCTCAGTATGAACAGACGTTGCCAGCATCTACGAATATCAAAATAATTAATGGCATCACTACTATTAAGGCCAGAGAAAAGGAAAGAAACTGGGAACTCCACCTTAAACAGTAAATAATGGACGTTCAAGAAAAGTAGGAGGAGTAGGGACTGGGCAATCTATTTCTATTAAAAGAAACAGAAAACAATCCCGGGTTTGACTTCCAGATAAATTATTTCAAAGAATCAACTTTCAGATGCGGCCCACTGATACCCCAGCATAAACATGCATACATGCCTGTGCGCCGGGGAGTTAAAAATAAAAAATAAAATAAAATGAAATGATAAGTACAAATAGCAACAATTTCAAACTGTGTTCTCATAATCTCCAGCCCAAAAGAAAAAAGTTCATTAAATTCTGCGACCCCAATCAATTAACATTACGTTAAAAAACATATTATCAGTACTAACGTATATATATATATATATATATATATATATATATATATATATATATATATATATATCTGGACTCTCCTGTCGGTTTCGACGTATGACAATCTGCCAGCTTATTGATTGAGTTATGAAAGTTTATGTGATAATCTTAATAAGTGGCATTTAAGACCCGCTAGTGATTTACAAAGGAGGCCACATATGGATCAGGTGTGAGAATTGTGAGATGAGATCACTGTTAGATTGGCTGACCATTCAGATCTTGCTCTCGCTTCTTGAAGATGATTCAGACAAGCAGATGGAAAATTGCTGAGTCCACTAAAACACGTTAATCTCCATTCTACCCGCTCCAAAGCTAAGCGCTCAAGGGTGTTATGTGGTATATTGTCTGCTGACAAGTTGCTTTTCAGCTTGTCTTTGTATCTTAGCCACATATATATATGTAACATAAATAAACCTTAAACCAAAGGTAGGAAGACATTGCAGAGAATCAAGTGAAAGAATTTAAATTAAAATAAAATCATGACATTTCATTCGATCATTTTAAGACAGGCAAGTTCTTTTTAACGTGGAGTTTTGGCCAAAAGTAAGAATTCTAGGATATGCCACAAAGACGCCATAGAGTTGAGATTAAGGATGAGGAGGTGGGCAGATCCGGCCTTTTAGCCATTCTTTATTGGGGGTGGGGGCCTGTCGGGATTATATTTTACATCTTTTTTCTTTTTTTTTTTTTAAAGAAGAAATGCTGTTTTTTTCAAGGTAGGTGATCAAGGCTCTCTACAACTTCCTATATATTGTAGCTCTTAGCAAGGTTTGTCTCCCAATCAATTCTGCCGTCTATTTACACAATTTCATTAGGTAGGTGATCATGGCTCTCCACAGTTTCTTATCCTTTGTAGCTCTTAGCAAGGTTTGTCTTTTTACTATCCTTTCAAATCTCTGTTTACACGATACCTCCCAGTCTCTGTTTACACAATTCATTAGATGTTACTCGTTGTTTTTCCCTTTCTTCTTACTTTTAGTATGTCCTGCAAGTGTCAAATTCCCCAAGCTCTCTTTCCACATTATTTATCCCAAGACTTTCAAATGACTCTTTCTGATTGTAAGTATATGCGTTCTTTTTGTTCCCATTTCCTTAAAACATTCTTTTTGCTAACATGTTGTGGCCATTGTTTTATCAGAATTATTCTCTAGAACTGTATATCTGCTGCTGAAAATCTTCTCTTCACTGTGAGGAAATTGTCCATTAGTCACAGAGGAGGATTCCAAGCGAAAATTTCCAGTTTCTTATTACTTTGTTCAGCTTTTAGAAGAGGTCTTTCGCTATTCCAATGGGCTTTCGGATTTCGGTGTCAAATTTCCCGTCATCTGTTAAACATTTCTCAGATATTTAATTTTCTATACTTGTTTGATTTTGAATTCTTCAATTTGTAGCTCGCATCTTGGGCTGTCCATTACAACTATTCACTTTGTCGTCTGTTTAGTTCTTTCTTTCATTTTCCTTTATTACCTTGTCTACCATTTTCAGCAGTTTCTTCTTTCTGCCTGCTATCAACACGGTGTCATCTGCATATCTTATGTTGCCAAAATTGTGCTCACAAATAATAAATCCTGATAGGATTGATAGTTCTCTTAGGATCCCTCGTTTTAAAAGGTTAAATAAATCCAGTAAGAAGACACATTGTTGTCTTATAACCTTCCCTATGTTTGTACTTAATTCATCTGATCACAACTAAGGTCTGGATTATTCTAATGTGTTACCCAAAAGATAAGATACCAATAATAAATACTGGAAATAGTTTTGCACAAGGCTATTTTTATAGATTTCTCTCTAAAAATGAAATATGTCAATGGATTTTGAGATCACTGCAATAAGCATAAAAAGAATGAGTAACTTATCCGAACTTCTTCACGTTAACACTGGAATGGAAGTGCAGATAGCATAACAAATACTGTCGCACAAAGTGGAATAGGAGAGCCGAGTTCCAATTCCGGGCGAGGCTGTTGCGTTCACTTTTGCACACATAATTTTGCGAAAGTCACGAATCCGTCCTTTCTCTCCTGGCTATGCGTTAAATAGTAGTGTAGACTGAGTTCTCTAGCCTTGAGTAATAACCAGACTGGGAGAAGGACAAATCTGAATTCAAAATCAACCTGAAGAGAGATAGTCTCCGTCAAGCTATATTGCTCTATATACATATTGCTCTATATACATATTGCTCTATATACATTTACTAATGCTATGGCTGCAGTATATGTCCTGCACCTATGACTCTAATGGGTTACGAGATTGTGAGCATTATAATGGTTAAGTAAATTTTAGCCACATGTTACATTTTACATGATACTAGAAACAAATTGACTATATATTTCAAATTGTTCTTTCTCTTTATCGTATTGTCTTAGTAATTGCTTTTATATTATTAAAATATAAATTGATTATTGGTAGCATTACTATTCGAGTTTGTCCGAGTCAAAAATACCAAGTAGAATGTGTCCATCATTAACCGTTGCTCCCATTTTCTGTTTTTCTCCATTTTCTTTCTTCATTGATTTTTCAGCTTGGATACATTTTTGTTTCACTTTTCTTCCTAGACTTTATTCGTTCTTATAAGTTCTTTGTTTCACATATTCTTTCTTTTTATGTTCTCTTTGCATACATTTGATTTCCTTCATTCTTTTTTTTTTTCCTGCTTGTCTTTCTTTCTTTCTTTTCTTTCTTTCTTTTCTTTCTTTCTGTCTCCCTGTCTGTCAGTGTGTGTGATTCTCTTTTTTTTTCATAACATTATTTACTTCTCTCTAATCTTTTCATAAATAATGACTGTTTCCTTTTTAAACCTGTGTTGTAGTCTTTAAATGGTTTTATAAATTTTCTTTTCTATTTTCTTTCTGTCTGCCTGTTTATCTTTCTTTTCTTTCTTTTTTGTCTTTTCTCTTTCTCTCTTTCTTTTTTCTTTCTTTCTTTCTTTCTTTCTTTCTTTCTTTCTTTTTTTCTTTTTGTCTCTCTTCAGGCCGTCTGTATTTTCCTCCGGATTTTCTTTTTTTTGTCTTTCTTTCTTTTTTGTCTTTCTGTCTGTCAGGCTGTCTTTCTTTCTTTCTTTCTTTCTTTTGTCTTTCTCTCTGTCAGGCTGTCTTTCTTTCTTTCTTTCTTTCTTTCTTTCTTTCTGTCTGTCAGGCTGTCTTTCTTTCTTTCTTTCTTTCTTTCTTTCTTTCTTTCTTTCTTACTTTCTTTCTTTCTGTCTCCCTGTCTGTCAGTGTGTGTGATTCTCTTTTTTTTTTTCATAACATTATTTACTTCTCTCTAATCTCTTTCACATAAATAATGACTGTTTTTATCTTAAACCTGTGTTGTAGTCTTTAAGTTCCCCACATGGTTTTATAGCTTTTCTTTCTATTTTCTTTCTGTCTGCCTGTTTATCTTTCTTTCTTTCTTTCTTTTTGTCTTTCTCTCTGTCAGGCTGTCTTTCTTTCTTTCTTTCTTTTCTTTCTTTCTTTCTTTTCTCTCTGTCATGTATGCCTTTCCTCCGGATTTTTCTTTCTTTCTGTCTTTCTTTTTGTCTTTCTGTCTGTCTGGCTTTCTTTCTTTCATTCTTTCTTTCTTTCTTTCTTTCTGTCTCCCTGTCTGTCAGTGTGTGTGATTCTCTTTTTTTTTTTCATAACATTATTTACTTCTCTCTAATCTCTTTCACATAAATAATGACTGTTTCCTTCTTAAACCTGTGTTGTAGTCTTTAAGTTCCCACATTTTTATACTTTCTGTCTGCCTGTTTATCTTTCTTTCTTTCTTTCTTTCTCTCTGTCAGGCTGTCTTTCTTTCTTTCTTTTTTCTTTCTTTCTTTCTTTCTTTTTTGTCTTTCTCTCTGTCAGGCCGTCTGTATTTTCCTCCGGATTTTCTTTTTTTTTCTGTCTTTCTTTCTTTTGTCTTTCTGTCTGTCAGGCTGTCTTTCTTTCTTTCTTTCTTTCTTTCTTTCTTTCTTTCTTTCTTACTTTCTTTCTGTCTTTCTCTCTGTCTGGCTGTCTTTCTTTCTTTCTGTCTTTCTTTCTTTTGTCTTTCTGTCTGTCAGTTTTCTCTCTGTCAGGCTGTCTTTCTTTCTTTCTTTCTTTCTTTCTTTTTGTCTTTCTCTCTGTCAGGCTGTCTTTCTTTCTTTCTTTCTTTTGTCTTTCTGTCTGTCAGGCTTTCTTTCTTTTCTTTCTTTCTTTTGTCTTTCTCTCTGTCAGGCTGTCTTTCTTTCTTTCTTTCTTTCTTTCTTTCTTTCTTTCTTTCTTTCTCCCTGTCTGTCAGTGTGTGTGATTCTCTTTTTTTTTTTCTAACATTATTTACTTCTCTCTAATCTCTTTCATAAATAATGTGTTTCCTTCTTAAACCTGTGTTGTAGTCTTTAAGTTCCCCATGGTTTTATAGCTTTTCTTTCTATTTTTTTCTGTCTGCCTGTTTATCTTTCTTTCTTTCTTTTTTTTGTCTTTCTTCTGTTCTTTTCTTCTTTCTTTTCTTTTCTTTCTTTTTTTTGTCTTTCTCTCTGTCAGGCCGTCTGTATGCCTTTCCTCCGGATTTTCTTTTTTTCTGTCTTTCTTTCTTTTTGTCTTTCTGTCTGTCAGGCTGTCTTTCTTTCTTTCTTTCTTTCTTTCTTTCTTTCTTTCTTTCTTTTTGTCTTTCTGTCTGTCAGGCTGTTTTCTTTCTTTCTTTCTTTCTTTCTGTCTCCCTGTCTGTCAGTGTGTGTGATTCTCTTTTTTTTTTTCATAACATTATTTACTTCTCTCTAATCTCTTTCACATAAATAATGACTGTTTCCTTCTTAAACCTGTGTTGTAGTCTTTAAGTTCCCCACATGGTTTTATAGCTTTTCTTTCTATTTTCTTTCTGTCTGCCTGTTTATCTTTCTTTCTTTCTTTCTTTTTGTCTTTCTCTCTGTCAGGCTGTCTTTCTTTCTTTCTTTCTTTCTTTCTTTCTGTCTTTCTCTCTGTCAGGCCGTCTGTATGCCTTTCCTCCGGATTTTCTTTTTTTCTGTCTTTCTTTCTTTTTGTCTTTCTGTCTGTCAGGCTGTCTTTCTTTCTTTCTTTCTTTCTTTCTTTCTTTCTTTCTTTCTTTTTGTCTTTCTCTCTGTCAGGCCGTCTGTATGCCTTTCCTCCGGATTTTCTTTTTTTCTGTCTTTCTTTTTTGTCTTTGTCTTTCTTTTTTTTTCTTTCTTTCTTTTTTTTGTCTTTCTCTCTGTCAGGCCGTCTGTATGCCTTTCCTCCGGATTTTCTTTTTTTTCTGTCTTTCTTTTCTTTTGTCTTTCTGTCTGTCAGGCTGTCTTTCTTTCTTTCTTTTCTTTTCTTTTCTTTCTTTTGTCTTTCTCTCTGTCAGGCCGTCTTTATGCTTTTCCTCCGGATTTTCTTTTTTTCTGTCTTTCTTTCTTTTTGTCTTTCTCTCTGTCAGGCCGTCTGTCCTTTCCTCCATTTTCTTTTTTTCTGTCTTTCTTTCTTTTTTGTCTTGCTGTCTGTCAGGCTGTCTTTCTTTCTTTCTTTCTTTCTTTTTGTCTTTCTCTCTGTCAGGCCGTCTTTCTTTTCTTTTTTCTGTCTTTCTTTCTTTTTGTCTTTCTGTCTGTCAGGCTGTTTTTCTGTATGCCTTTCCTCCGGATTTTCTTTTTTCTGTCTTTCTTTCTTTTTTGTCTTTCTGTCTGTCAGGCTGTCTTTTCTTTTCTTTCTTTCTTTCTTTCTTTCTTTTTCTCTCTGTCAGGCCGTCTGTATGTTTCCTCCGGATTTTCTTTTTTTCTGTCTTTCTTTCTTTTTGTCTTTCTGTCTGTCAGGCATGTCAGGCCGTCTGTATGCTTTCCTCCGTTTTCTTTTTTCTGTCTTTCTTTCTTTTTGTCTTTCTGTCTGTCAGGTTTTCTTTTCTTTCTTTCTTTCTTTCTTTCTCTCTGTCAGGCCGTCTGTATGTTTTCCGATTTTCTTTTTTTCTGTCTTTCTTTCTTTTTGTCTTTCTGTCTGTCAGGCTCTTTCTTTCTTTCTTTCTTTCTTTTTTTCTTTTTTTGTCTTTCTCTCTTTTCTTTCTTTCTTTTTGTCTTTCTGTCTGTCAGGCTTTTTTTCTTTCTTTCTTTCTTTCTTTTTTTCTTTCTCTCTGTCAGGCCTCTGTATGCCTTTCCTCCGGATTTTTTTTTTTTTCTGTCTTTCTTTCTTTTTGTCTTTCTGTCTGTCAGGCTGTCTTTCTTTCTTTCTTTCTTTCTTTCTTTCTTTCTTTCTTTTTGTCTTTCTCTCTGTCCAGGCCGTCTGTATGCCTTTCCTCCAGACTGTCTTTCTTTCTTTTTTGTCTTTCTGTCTGTCAGGCTGTCTTTCTTTCTTTCTTTCTTTCTTTCTTTCTTTTTGTCTTTCTCTCTGTCAGGCCGTCTGTATGCCTTTCCTCCGGATTTTCTTTTTTTCTGTCTTTCTTTCTTTTTGTCTTTCTGTCTGTCAGGCTGTCTTTCTTTCTTTCTTTCTTTCTTTTTGTCTTTCTCTCTGTCAGGCCGTCTGTATGCCTTTCCTCCGGATTTTCTTTTTTTCTGTCTTTCTTTCTTTTGTCTTTCTGTCTGTCAGGCTGTCTTTCTTTTCTTTCTTTCTTTCTCTCTGTCAGGCCGTTTCCTTTCTTTTTCTTTTTTTTTTCTGTCTTTCTTTCTTTTTGTCTTTCTGTCTGTCAGGCTGTCTTTTTTCTTTCTTTCTTTCTTTCTTTCTTTCTTTCTGTCAGGCCGTCTGTATGCCTTTCCTCCGGATTTTTCTTTTTCTGTCTTTCTTTCTTTTGTCTTTCTGTCTGTCAGGCTGTCTTTCTTTCTTTCTTTCTTTCTTTCTTTCTTTCTCTCTGTCAGGCCGTCT